>JAQOOD010000009.1:2898141-3428496 GCA_029633175.1 Citrus glauca
ATATCAACCATCAATTAAGAACATAGATTTTTTTTTTGATACTATAACAGCTCAAGCCCGTCAACTAAATAGATATTATATGTTTTTGACACACAGCCTATCATGATTTTACTAGTGACGTGTCTACTTAGTTAAGAGAGCCCTTGACTTATAAACCTATCTAGAAACTCACTCACTAGCGATGTCGATATTACATGTTTTTTCCCTATAGGACCTCACGCCCTCATATGAGTGAGATATTACAGATATATTAATATATTACAATCAAAACTCTACTAATATTTATAATAGAAAATCAATCAGAACTCTCTTTACTAATTCTATTATGGTATAACCCAAAAATCGACTATCACAGAATATTAGAGAGAGATCTATTCTACAAATGTAGGGAGATAAGTAGACCCCTACTAGGAGGGGAATGGAGTCTATTATGAAATTCTAATTAGGCAACCCAAGAGGGGGGGTGAATTGAGTTTTTATAAATTATTCAACTAAACAACAAATTATAACGCAAATTTAAAAATGAAATTAAATAATGATAAATAAATTGTTCACAAATTAAAAGGATAAGGAAAGAGAGAATCAAACACAACGATGTTTACGTGGGTCGGCCAACCTTCCCTACGTCCATACCTCCAAGCTTTCCGGACTTGAGGATTTCACTAAGCAAGCCTCCAAGGCTTCAATTGCTTACATTTGACTTCCAAGATGTCAATAACCTTTACAACAAGAGATTATCCCCATTCTCTTAACCCAAGTGTATCCCAATACTCACAATCCCTCAAAATAAAAGATTACAAATTGTTTTTCTCTCACACTATGTTTAAGATTACAAATCAAAATTCAAAGTGTGAATTGATGAAGTGAAACTATGCTTTTAGTTCCTGTGAAGATTGCAAACTCGAGTATAAGCTCAATGGTCGTATTGTGATCAATCTTCTTTGAATTTGAATGGATTTATTTATAATGAGAGCTGAAAAACTAGCCGTTATTTGCTGTCTGCTCGAAAACGGTTCACCGTTACTCGTTAATTGTTAACCATTTGTTCTGGTCAAAGTTATCGTTGGGCTATAATTCAAATAAACGGTTTGCCTTTTGTAGTTACCCTTTCGTCGTTAACGTCCAGAGACCTGCAAAATGAATACCCGTTATCCGTTTCAAGCAAATGACTAAGGCTTTACATGAAATGACTCTCTGTATGTTATCGGTTAATCGTTTGTCAATAAACGGTTCACCGTTAAGTTCCAGTAACCTGCAAAAAGAACAACTGTTATCCGTTTTAAGTAAACAGCTAAGGACTTATGTGAAATGACTCTCTGGATGTTATCGGTTAACCGTTTGGAATAAACGGTTCACCGTTAGTATCCAGTAAGCTACCCATTTCTGTTTTTCACTAATCGGTTAGAGCTTAGCAAACTTTTGCTCTCTGATCGTAATCGGTTAACCGTTTATATATAATCGGTTCACCGTTAGTTTCCAGTAAGCTTTCCATTTCCGTTTTTCATTAATCGGTTCGAGCTTAGCAAACTTTTGCTCTCTGGTTGTAATCGGTTAACCGTTTATACATAATCGGTTCACCGTTTATTTCCAAAAACATATTTTAAACCAGATTTTGCAAAGAAACTTTTTCGAATTAAAAATCCATCTTTTATAAGAATGAATGGAATAGTTTTTATGACTTTCATTTGTTAAGAAATAACTCCAATATTTTTATCAAAAAATCGTTTAAAGTTTGTTATTATCAAAATCAATATTATTAACATATTCATGTTAACAATCTCCCCCTTTTTGATGATGACAAACTTTGTTCAAAATTTTGGCTACCCCTTAATGTATGCTCCCCTTTAATGTATGGCTAAATTAAAAAATTGTCAATAAAAAGATTTTTGCTCGAGTAAGTAATATTTTAAAAATTTCTTATTTATTAAAAAAAATTATTTAAAATCTTCCCATTTATAAAACCATCGTCAAGTCCATTCAAGTCCATTAAGGCTCCCAAATTATCTTCCCCTTCATCATCAAAAAGAAAAAGAGAAAAGAAAGAAAAAGCGTAAGTTCGGTAGTTTTTGGCGAGCAAAAATTTGGGCAAAGTTTCTCCTTAAAAATGAGTAAAACCATTTATACATAAGAGAGAAAAACACTTCCAAAATGTCATAATAATCAACTCCATCACCAACTCAACAACACCATAAGCAAACCAAGCACTTCAATAATCAAAATCCACAAGGTTTATCAATCTCAATCAAGGCATCTAATATCAAGAATAAGCATAAAATCATGGCATCAAAATCCATAAATAACATATAGCAGTAAAAATATACATGTCAAAATGCAAACAGTCAAAACATGAAGTATATGTGCGAAGACATAATCTAAAAACTAACGGGGGATGTGGAGGAGAAGATGAGCTCCCCGGAGCATAGCCAAGGATGCCGAGAAGAATGCGCTGAGCATGGATAATCTCAAGCTAATGATCGATGCTCTGCCGCTGAAAGGTCTCAAAATCATATCGCAGCTGATGGTGGTCTCGAGAAAGAGAATCCAACCGATCAAGAATCAGCTGCTGCATACTGTCTGGAGCTGGTGGCTGAACTAGAGGTGGCATAAAGGCAGCTGGCTGCTCAGGAATACCAGAAGACTGCTCAGGCACAGCGGATGGCTCTAGAATAGTGGATGGCTCAGGTGCAGGTGGTGGTGGCTTAGAGGTGGAAGAAATGTCACCATCCGCGGCATGCTCCTCACCGTCAGAGTCAGCTGGAGGTCGAGGGACAAATCGGCGACTTGAAGGAGGTGGCTGAGCTCCTAATCTAAAGTCAGGAAGCTCATCAAGAGGATAGACATCGTTAAGCATCCGATTGTCCTCCAGAGCTATCAAGGTATCCCGGTTTTTGGAGTTGCTGGTTCTAATCCACTTCCCATTCCTCCAAGAAAACCAATACTCGTCATTGTCTCGGGACCAATCCGTTTAGGCTCCATATGCCCAGTGTCCTGGAGAGGCACACCAAAACGACGAAGTAACTTAGTAATTATACTACCATACGGAAGCAAGCGGTGATTAACCGCTGGAGTGCTCAACATGTGCCGCACAATAATATATGAGAGGTTTATTGGACGATCTGAGAGTAGGCTATCCAGTATGCCTACGTCCAACCTCGTGACCTCATCCGTGTGACCTCTACTAGGTGTCACTATGTGCTGTAGAATAGAATGAAGAATGTGAACTTGGAGAGGTAATAGTTGAGACCGAAATAGAAGCAAACAAATATCATCGGTTAAGTCTCTACGGCGACATATGTGACAGACTGCATCCGTATGTTGAAAATGATCAAAACAAAGGATTTTCCTAGAGGTGTATATCTTCTCTCCCTCATGTGAGATACCAAGACATTCACCTAAGTCTATATGATCAAATTCTATAAGCACAACACCAACTTGAGTAACTATCCGATTTTGGTTGATATGGGAGATATCCATATTCGAGTAAAAGACTCGCACTAAGTTAGGATAGACTCGCTCATTAAAATTAATAGCAGACTCCCAAGGCATAAGCATATCCCGAACACTTCTATCACAAACAATTAAGTTTCGGAAATCATTAAGGTGAACATAAGAGGAGTCAAGTACCTTTCGCCCATCGAAGCGGTCCTCGAACCGTTTCGCCAAGGAAAGAGTGGGGAAGTGAATTCTGGTGAATTCAGAGACTTTCCTAGGCTGAAAGGGTGCACTTGAGGTGTGGATTTTCGCCAGACATTCCTCTGAGAGGATTCAGCTATGGAGGAGCAAGGTGGAATGAACACAGGCAAGAGAGAGGGAAATTTATTAGTGTTTGGATAAGAAAAGAGTGAGGAATGAGAATGTGATGCTTAATTTGGATAAAAAAAAAGACAAAATGGATGAAAAATGAAGAAACCCAACTCGCGGTAGTTAGGGTTCAAAATTGGGATTTTTCGATTTGAGCTTTGATTTGAGATTTTTAATCAGTGAAGTTATTTTAAAGGTGATGGGAAATGATTTAATCGGTTTTTTTTGGCACAAGAAGCAAGAAAAAATGAAGATTTTAGAAAAAGAAGAGCTTCGGCTGCGCAACAATGGAGAAAACGGTGAGAGGGGTAACTGGAGAAGAAGAAGAGAAAGCCTTTGAACAGTTTTAGAGCCCGAAAACGGTTAACCGTTTATAATAAACGGTTAAAGGGTAACGAACAGAGGCTTGAGACTAGGTAAACGGTGAAAGCCTAAGTGCTTAACGGTTAAGAGGTAACAGTTAGATGAGTTACTGCCAACAAACGGTTCACCGTTTGTAGCAAACGGTGAAAGGGTAAGAAGACAGACACAAATTCTAGTCTCTGGAGAAAAACGGTTCACCGTTTATAAGAAACGGTTATCCGTTTATTTTAACTAAATTTTCGCACATTTGATTTAATATTTGGCTAGCAATTAATAAATTCTCAGATCATTTAATTGATCTAAAAATATATTATGAGCTATTTTAATGCATAATTTATGAACATATTTTCAACCAATTTATTCATACAATCAAGAAATAACAAGACAAATTCATCATATGACAACCAACCTCAAGCAATTCATAACTATTATTTCACAATTATAAGTCAATTAATTCAGTACACTCAATAGCATGGATAGAGACATTAATGTGAAAATTTCATCATCCCAAGTTCATGCCGAATTTTTGAAAATTTTTATTCACAAAGTGGTTTAGTGAAAATATCGACAAGTTGTTTTTCCGTAGAAATAAACTCTAATGCAATATCTCCCTTTTGAACATGGTCTCTCAAAAAATGATGTCTAATTTCTATATGCTTGGTTTTCCAGTGTTGAATGAGATTCTTTGAAAGATTTATAGCACTAGTATTGTCACACTTAATAGGAATTTGTTCAAGATGAATGTCATAATCTCTAAGTGTTTGTTTCATCCAAAGAGCTTGTGCGCAGCAACTTCCGGCGGCTATATATTCAGCCTCGGTAGTTGAAAGAGCAACAAAATTTTGTTTCTTACTAAACCATGAAACAAGAGAGTGTCCTAGAACAAAACAAGTTCCACTAGTGCTTTTCCTATCCACTTTATGACCAGCAAAAATTCGCATTCGAAAAACACGTTAAATCTATATAAGTTCCCTTAGAATACCAAAGGTCAACATCTATGGTTCCAATCAAATAACGGAAAATTCTTTTAACAGCAAGCAAATAGGATTCCTTGGGACATGATTGAAATCTTGCACACAAACATACACTAAACATGATATCGGGTCTACTTGCAGTCAAATAAAGTAAAGATCCAATCATACCTCGATACATTTTGATATCCACTTCTTTACCTTTTTCATCTTTGTCAAGCTTGATGGTAGTGCTCATAGGAGTGCTTTTTGTCATCCCACTTTCATAGCCAAACCTTTTGAGTAGATCTCCCCACGTACTTGGCTTGGTTTATGAAAATGCCTTCCTTGTTTTGTTTGATTTGAAGTCCAAGGAAATACTTCAGCTCTCCCATCATACTCATCTCAAACTTTTGGCTCATACATGATGAAAATTGTTTACACAACAACTCATTAGTAGAACCAAAAATGATATCATCAACATAGATTTGAATAATAAGTATGTATTGGTTCTTACTCTTAACAAAAAGAGTTGTGTCCACTTTTCCCATTGAAAAATTATTCTCCAACAAGAAATTTTTAATCCTATCATACCATGCTCTAGGAGCTTGTTTTAAACCATATAAAGTCTTGGATAACTTATACACATGATTTGAAAATTTTTCATTTTCAAAACTAGGAGGTTGCTACAGGTGCAAAAGTTTCATCAAAATCAATTCATTCTTCTTGATTGTAATCTTGAGCCACTAGTCTAGCTTTATTTCTTCCAACCACACCAGATTCATTCATTTTATTTCTAAATACCCATTTAGTGCCTATAATGGATTGATGTTCCAGACAAGGAACTAATTCCCACACATTGTTTCTCTCAAATTGATTCAACTTCTCTTGCATTGCCATAATCCAAGATTCATAATTTTCAGTATCCGCAAAAGATTTTGGTTCAATTTAAGAAATAAATGCAGCATGCTCACATGTGTTCCTAAGAGATGATCTAGTGGTAACACCTCGTGAGGGATCTTCTAATATTACATATTTAGGGTGAGAGGAAACATACCTCTACTCCTTAGGGAGTGTTTGAGAAGTACCTTCATTTTGCTCCATATTTGGTTCTTCATGATGCTTCTCTTGAATTCTTGGTTGTCATTTGATGTTTCTTCTTGTTGTTCTTCTTCTGCATTATCATTAACAATGACTTTCTCCGTAGAGGAAGAGTTAGACTCATCAAAAGTAACATGCATAGATTCCTCCACAACCAAAGTTCTTTTGTTATAAACTCTATAAGCTTTGGTTGAATTTGAATATCCAAGAAAAATACCAACATCAAATTTTGGATCAAATTTACCAAGATTATCTTTTATGTTCAAAACAAAACATTTGCATCCAAAAACTTTAAAATAACCAATGTTGGGTTTTCTATTTTTCCAAAGCTCATATGGGGTTTTATTAATATTAGATCTAATCAACATCCGATTTAAAACATAACAAGCGGTGTTGATGGCTTCGACCCAAAAATACTTAGCAAAGAGTTTTCATTCAACATGGTCCTAGCCATTTCTTGAATAGACCTATTCTTCATTTCTACTACTCCATTTTGTTATAGAGTCCTAGGTGATGAAAAATGATGTTCAATGCCAAAATCATTACAAAAATTTTCAAATGCATAATTTTCAAATTCTCCACCGTGATCACTTCTAATACAAGAAATAAAATAGTCTTTTTCATTTTGAACCTTTTTACGGAAAATTCGAAATGCATCTATGGCATCATCCTTATTAACTAAGAACAATACCCATGTGTATCTAGAATAGTCATCCACAATTACAAATGCATAATATTTGCCACTTAAACTAGCATATTTTGAAGGTCCAAACAAATCTATATGAAGTAATTGAAGCGGTTTTGAATAAGAGATATGATTCTTGTTTTTAAAAAAAGTCTTGATTTGTTTTCCAAATTGACATGCTTCACAAATTCCATCCTTTTGAAAACTGATTTTTGGAAGAACTTTAACTAAATCATTTTTCACAATTTTTGAAATCAAATCCATGCTTGTATGTCCTAATCTTCTATGCCATAGCCAACTATCATCATGTAATGCAGAAAAACATTTATCAAGAGTAGATGTACATTCTATGTCAATGGTATAAACATTACCAAATCTATTTCCCATAAACAAAATTTTCCCATCACATGCATTCTCAATAACACAACTTGATTTATCAAAGACAACTTTATAACCTTTGTCACACAATTGACTAATGCTTATTAAATTATGTTTCAAATTTTCAACTAAACACACATTCTCAATTAAGGTTGAAGATACTTTATCAACATTTCCAATTCCAAGGATTTTTTCTTTTTGAGTTGTCTCCAAAAGATACGTCTCCACCATTTTCAATTTTGGTGAAGCTTGAGAACCAAGAATAGCTCCCTGTCATGTGTCTTGAACAACCACTGTCCAAGTACCACTTATTCTTCTTTTTCTTCAAGCCCTGCAGAGAAAATCTCAAGTTTTAGGTACCCAAACCTTTTTGGGTCCGTGAGAGTTAGCAATGGTTCCTTTTGGAACCCAAACACATTTCATACCATAATATGCATTTCTCTTCACTGCACATCTATTTTTCATATGACCATCTTGATTACAATAATGACATGTAATTTTATTGCTAATAGATGTATTCCTCACAAAATAGCTCTTGTAGAATTTTTGTTTCAAATTTGGTTTATAACGAATACCACTTTTGTCAAATACACATTTTTGTGAGTTTAGCAAATTATCCAATATCTTTTGCCCATTTGTAAATTTCAAGACAATCCCATTTAACTCATTGCTCTTTTTCTTGAGCATTTCATTTTCATTTTTCAACTCAATCTAGTGTGTGATTCTAAGTGCTCATGTACAATGCTAGGCTTCTCATTAGATAATGCAATTTTATCATGCAAAGTCTTGTTTCCTACTTCTAGGCATACAATTTTTGCATTTAAAGATTCATTTTCATTCTTAAGCTTTGCCATTTCCTTTTTAAGACATGCATTCTTTTTACCAATCTTCATCAACTCATTATGCAAGTTTTTAAAAGCATCATACAATTCATCATAGGTAGGATCACTTATTTCATTGAGATCATCATCATCTCCTATTGCCATAAGTGCTAAGTTTGAGACTTTTTGCGATCCTTCCTCATCACTTGAATCTTCTTCGCTATCATCCCAAGTTACAACCATGGCTTTCTTCTTGTGTTTGTTGATAAGTGGACACTCCGATCTAATATGGTCAGGCTTCTTGCATTCATAGCATGTGATTGCCTCCTTCTTTTCCCTATAGTTCTTGAAGTTTCTGAAATTTCTTCGCTCTCCGGTTTTCTTGAAGAATTTTTTGAACCTCCTTGCTAGCATGGCCAGCTCTTCATCATCCGGTTCACTCTCCCCATTACTCTCATGTTTTGAAGCTTTGAGAGCAATGCTTTTCTTCTTCTCCTCATGCCCTTTTTCTGCTGCTAAATCTTCCTCATATGAAATAAGAGAACCAATTAAAGGATCAAGAGATAAAGTATTTAAATCTTTTACTTCCTCAATGGCAGTCCTTTTTGGTCTCCACTCCTTAGGTAGTGACCTAATAATTTTCTTGACTTTTTCGCTATTTAAAAAAGTCTTCCCTATAGCTCCTAGAGTGTTCACAATGTCCGTGAATCTAGTATACATAGAGTACAAATTTTCATTTTGTTCCATTTGAAACAATTTATATTGCCTAGTGTCCCTACTTATTTTAGATTCTTTCACTTGGTTTGTGCCTTCATAGACAACTTCAAGTTTGTGCCAAATCTCATTAGCACTTTCACAACTAGACACTCTATGAAACTCTTTCTTATCTAGTGTACAAAATAAGGCATTCATGGCTTTAGAGTTTAGAGAGGCTTTTCTCTTTTCGAGTTCATTCCAATCCCGTGATGGTTTTGGAATATCTTCTCCGACTTCATTTTTAGTTAAGGGCATAAAAAGACCATCACTAATAATTTCCCAAATCTCATAATATAAGGCCTGCAAATAAATTCTCATCATAGTTTTCCAATAAGGGTAATCATTTCCATCAAAGAAATGAGGTCTAGTGGTGGATTGTCCTTCCCTTAATGTGGAATCATATTGAGTTACCATTGATCTTTAGCTCTAGACGATTAAGTTTAAACAAGAGCACCAAGCTCTAATACCAAATGAAATTCTAATTAGGCAACCCAAGAGGGGGTGGTGAATGGGGTTTTTATAAATTATTCAACTAAACAACAAATTATCATGCAAAATTAAAAATGAAATTAAACAATGATAAATAAATTGTTCACAAATTAAAAGGATAAGGAAAGAGAGAATCAAACACAACGATGTTTACGTGGTTCGGGCCGACCTCGCCTACGTCCACGCCTCTAAGCTTTCCGGGCTTGAGGATTTCTCTAAGCAAGCCTCCAAGACTTCAATTACTTACACTTGACTTTCAAGGTGTCAATAACCTTTACAACAAGAGATTATCCACAATCTCTTAACCCAAGTGTATCCCAACACTCACAATCCCTCAAAATAAAAGATTACAAATTATTTTTTCTCTCACACTATGTTTAAGATTACAAATCAAAATTCAAAGTGTGAATTGATGAAGTGAAACTATGCTTTTAGCTCTAGTGAAGATTGCAAACTCGAGTATAAGCTCAATGGTCGTGTTGTGATCAGTCTTCTTTGAATTTGAATGGACTTATTTATAATGAACTGAAAAACTAGCCGTTATTTGCTGTCTGCTCGAAAACAGTTCACCGTTACTCGTTAACGGTTAACCGTTTGTTCTGGTCAAAGTTACCGTTGGGTCAGAATTCAAATAAACGGTTTGCCCTTTGTAGTTACCCTTTCGCCGTTAATGTCCAAAGACCTGCAAAATGAATACCCGTTATCCGTTTCAAGCAAATGGCTAAGGCTTTACATTAAATGACTCTCTGGATATTATCGGTTAACCGTTTGTCAATAAACGGTTCACCGTTAAGTTCCAGTAACCTGCAAAAAGAACAACTGTTATCCGTTTTAAGTAAACGGCTAAGGACTTATGTGAAATGACTCTCTGGATGTTATCGGTTAATCGTTTGTAATAAACGGGTCACCGTTAGTATCCAGTAAGCTATCCATTTCTGTTTTTCACTAATCGGTTAGAGCTTAGCAAAATTTTGCTCTCTGGTCGTAATCGGTTAACCGTTTATATATAATCGGTTCACCGTTAGTTTCCAGTAAGCTTTCCATTTCCGTTTTTCACTAATCGGTTAGAGCTTAGCAAACTTTTGCTCTCTGGTTGTAATCGGTTAACCGTTTATACATAATCGGTTCACCGTTTATTTCCAAAAACACATTTTAAACCAGATTTTGCAAAGAAATTTTTTCCAATTAAAAATCCATCTTTTATAAGAATGAATGGAATAGTTTTTATGACTTTTATTTGTTAAGAAATAACTTCAATATTTTTATCAAAAATCATTTAAAGTTTATTATTATCAAAATCAATATTATTAACATATTCATGTTAACATATTAGGACTCGAACCCATGCGCCAATAAAGCAAAATCAAATTAAATAACAAAATAAAAACAAACACAATTCTTATTGGTAGTCATTGAAGAAGGATAATTGTACATTTTTAGTAGACTTTTGATACACATTGTATACCATGAGTGCAAAATTAAATAAATTCAAATTACAGGTTTAGTACACAATTACAAATTTAGAGAGATAGAGAGATAAATAGAGGAGAGAGTAAATTCTTAGATATGAGCACCCTTATTTTTTTTTTAATGTGAATGTGGTTTAATAGAATTAATTTTCAATTACTATTAAATCAAATGATTTAAGAACATGTCTGCATAAAAAAATAAGAGCGGGCATTAGTGAAGGACTATATGTATATGTATGTATGTACGCATACAACTTTTTCATGTTAAAAACTCCTTTTATTTTTTTCTTTTTGTTGATTGGTTGTAACTATACACGAATTTATGGAGTATTAAAAAAATACAATTAATGTTGGCTCAATTTTGTAGCTCAATTTTCGTGCTTTTAAAGTAGTACTCTTAATTTTTTTCCAAAAAAAAAGGTAATACTTATAATTATTTCTAAATTAGAAAAAAAAAATGATATGAGGAGACTTTTAGCCAACTAGGACAGAGGGCCCATTTGGGATTGCTTTTGGGAGGTTTAAAGTGATTTTAAAATTTTAAAAATTATTTTTAATGCTTGGTAAAAAAATCAAAATCACTTTGGTCAAAATCAATCTCTCTTACAATTGATTTTGACATATCTTTAAAATTATTACCTAAACCCAAAATTATCCTCATTCATTAGAAACAAAGTCAATATTTTAATAAATTTTATTATAATTCATCAATATCAATTTGTTAATCGAATTATTATTCAATTTGTTTCACTATATCATAAATTTAACTATCAATTTTTTTAAGAAAAAAATAAAAAATAATATATTATAAATTTTATTTTTTTGTAAAAAAAATTATAATACACAATTAAAAATATTATATGTACATATTTTTATATGTATAAATAAATTTTATCCTACATTATGGATATTTTAGTTGTTTATTTTTTCTCAGTAATTTAATAATAAAATTTAACAAACGTCCATAACTGTCTTTAAAACTCACAATAATTTTAAAAATAAAATTTATCAAACACTTAACAGATTCTCTTCACAGCTAATTATTTTTATAGTATAGATAATAACAATTAGTTTAAAAATTACAGTATTTCTAAATTGGTCCAAAAGAGTGATTGACAATTATAACTTTTATACTATTGTCTTTGCACGATTTTAAGCATCGTCCCGAAAGCTTTATCTTTTTTTTTTCCCGGGAAAAAGAAAATATTGCTTTATGGGACAAAGCATTATATTAGGGTAATGTGGATTTATGTGAAAAATTATTCTCCCTCTTAATATTTCAATGAGATATGAGGAAGTTGGGCCAGTTCTTCGGCCCGAAATTAGTCCTTGGTCAACTCATCATGATGAGCTCATGACCGTACGAAAATTTCTTTTAATTATGCCTCTCAAATGTGACACTTGTACCTGGATGAGTTATTGTGTGAATGATGTTTTTTTATACGTGACCAACAATATTGTCGAAAATAATTCAATATCTATTTTAAACTGTGGACCAATTATGTTGTAGCTGGTAAACATTAGTTGACCCTCGAGTGGGTGGCTTCGACATTAAACAAGTTTAATTTCTTTGAATTTCTATTGTCAATGAACAATAAAAAGAGTACAGGGTGAAACTACTCTTGCGCCTCCGCTGCATGATCAATCAATCTCATTTTTCTACAATATTATATCATAAGTGTATGAATGCATACTCACAGTAAATCCTAATTTATATAAACGTATGATTTTAACAAATTCAAAAATAAATTTAGAAAGTAATATATATATATATATATATATATGAAGTCTTGGAATTATAAAAGATTAAGAGCCTTGGCCATTGTCCAGCTATGTTAGTTTTTAGTGATAAGCTTCAACCCAATTCAATTGGATAGGAAAAACATAATATGTCGGTGACAGGAAAATTGAGGTGTGATTTGATAGCCGTCCCTACGAAATTATTTTAGGTTTTTGGTTCTACGCATGACAAAGTAACAATCATTATGAGATTTTATTACCTTATGTTTAACACAAGGTACAACCACTCACACAATTGATTTGTGAGCTCCATTAAGGTCCACCACTGGTAAGAGGGTTGTACCTTACATTAAACGTAATAGAGTAGCTCCCATGATTAAGTAGCCTTCGTGGATTAACATAATCTCAAAAACATTATTATTAAACACCAACATTTTTGTTTTGTTTTTGTCATGAGCATCAATTTAAAACTGCAGCTTGACAATGTTAAAAGATATATATATATATATGCATGCTACTAGGTACATACATGAATACATATGTACACATGCTTAGAAGTTTGAATTTAAGTACATATTTATATAGATGTGTATAAGTGCTAAATCAGGGTGCGTGAGTCTTATTAGGGCATGTACGGCGCTAGCTGCATACACATACTACAATTAATAATGAAATTAATCCAAAAAATAGATTACTAGTAAATATTGGAAGGCTAATTGAGATATATTATATTAATCTTTTAAAATTATATACTGTCGATCCTAAATAATATCTCATCAGATTTCATTATCGTATCTCAAATGGCATATCACTATTAAAAATATTCCATGATTTATTATTACTGTACTTACCTTTTTTCCTTTTTATTTTTATATCACTTTAATTGTATTTATTGGTTTGTATACATGTGGCATTATTATCTATTCGAAAAAATAGATGTATGTTGTAAATCGTGGAATGCGGATGTAGATTCTACCCAATAGTGCTCTCCTCATTATGTTCTTTATTGTTAACAATCCTAAGTGTTCTCTCTATTAATGTTCTTATAATTAAGAAATGTAAGTGCTTCACCCACTAATACTTATATATTACTCTTCATTTGCTAATAACAATACACAATTTATTTTTCCTTAAAAATATTTTGTTCTTTTTTCTTCGATCTTTATCTCTATGTGATTTAAGCATCATCTGCTCCAATATCATTTTAAATAATTGCTTACATACGATTCCTTTAAATTATACCATCTATTTCCTCCAATTCACACCAATGTACATGGTTGTAATTGGACGCAATTGAGTTTTTAAGTGATACACGCGGTATGCTATTCAAATCCTGCTTAAATAATGGATACGAGGAGGAAAAAAAGAAGAAGCTTGTAGTATAACTTTGCATTAACAATAATAGATATATGATACATAAAAAGCAACCACATATCCACGCATTGGTTATTTTATTCTTAAGCACATATATGACACGTTGAAGTTACTTAATATGCAAATAAAACAAAGTCCCATTAAAAACAAAGGAATGATCAACAAAAATATTTGATTACTTCTCTCAATTTCATCGACTTAATTTATTTAAATTAATCATCACCCTCGATTAATTTCCTGCAAAATCTTTGACAGTAAAACCAACTTTCTCGAACTTGCCTTCTTCACTGCTCTCTCTAAACTTCAAATAATCTGCACAAACAAAGGGCTTATACCTTCTCAAGTTCCCCAAACCAACAACTTCATCAGGAGCAAAAATTCTTTTCTCATCTTCAAAACACCAAAAGAAAGCCAAAGACAATCTATGAACACAGCGCTTTAAAACAACTCTATGTTCGGATGATCTAAGTTTGCCATTACACCATGCATGCATCAAATCTCCAATGTTCACAACTAAAGTGTCTTCACAAGGGTTTATATTCAACCATTTGCCTTGCTTTGATCTCACTTGAAGCCCGCCAATTTGATCTTGATAAACAATTGTTATGCAACTCATGTCTGTGTGCATGCCTAGCCCTTCCACTTCGTTTTTTTCTACGTCCTCTGGAGGTGAGTAGTTGATTATTCTCAAGTATCCATGGCAGTTTTTGAACTCAGATTCATAAAATTTCTTCTGAAAATCTTCCCCTAAGCTCGTAAGAGCAATCTTTACAATTGTTCTTGATAGCTCTGTCATTTTGTTTCCATATTCTTTCAATGTCTCACTGGTAAGAAATATAAACATATACATCAATATTAAAAACGCAAGCTCACTCTTAGTTAATATAAAAAACACATGGAGTACATATCTTCTTTTTTTTTGATACTGCGTGAATAAAAATTAAACCATATATATATATATATAAGTACAGAGGAATCTTTAAAAGTGGGATTTTAAAGATTTATTTTATAATTTTATTAAATCCTACAGTTCCAAAGTTTTTCTGAATTTTTTTATAAGATCTCATATAAAAAAAAACTACTATACATGTGTGTAGACTCGTTTAACGAGTAAAATCTTTTGAGTTAAAATAAGAGATCTGATGTTTGGACCTTAGATAAATGGAGAGGAATATGCTTAGATCAAAAAATAAATAAAATAACTGCTTCCGCCTTAATATGAACGAGATTCAAACTCAGACTTTAAAAATTTACCAATAAAATCAACTATAACCACGACAATTTTTTCAATCTTCGCATTTGCATACAATGAATTTATCATACAATGAATGTTATCATAGTTAATATACGTATATATTCTAACGCATTGGAAAGAAAATTATTGGATCCATTTGACTAATAAAAGCTAACGTGCATTTACCTTAATTCTGAAGGTGGCTCGTCGAAGAGAACATCCACTGTAGCTTTTGCAGAAGCAAAGAAATCGGGTCCGGATACTCGAATGCTCTCAAAGAAAGGGGAAGCGATGAAATGCGGAGTGTAGGTTTTTGTCGAAGATGAAGGGCCGACTTTGAGCTTGCTCTCGTAAGGGAGGTCGAAGAGCTGATTTGAGAGGGAATGGAGTCTCCTATAAAGGTGCTTGGAGACTCCATGGTTGGTGATGTAGAAGAAACCCCATTCTTCGCAGGCTCTAGAGAGGGAGGAGAGAGCTGATGGACTTAACGGCTGAGAAATATCAAGTACGGGAAGCTCCACGGAAGTCCAGGTTTCAGACATTATCAATTATAATTAATTTGATGCCAGTAAATGAAAATAATGAAAGTTTGTTTTTTCAGTTGAGATTGGGTGTATATATACATACCTTGTGTTAGATTATTTTATATATATACACATGTTACATGTATACATTTATATATTCTAGATATATATGTGTGTGTATATATATATATATATATATATATAGAATAATTCTAAGGTGAACGTGAATAATTGGACACTAATAATCACGATTTTCTTTATTTTATAATAAAGTAATATACTACAATATTTTATACGAATTAATGTGATATAGTGCTATTGACAAGTGGTCTTACTCGAAAATTCTGTATGAAAATGTGTGTGTATGCGTGTATATGAATATATATTTTGGAAAGGTATGTATGAATGTTATTGTTTCATATATTCTTGGATCCATTAGTTTACGAAAGAGGAATTTCCGTAGCTCATTAGAAATCTACTTTTGAATATATTAATATGAACTCTTAATTAGAATTTGACTAGCTAGCTAACAAAGTTAATAGATATACGAGATTTTTAAAAAATTTGTTACTAATTTATAATTAACATGTGTTAAATAATAGTTGACCATAAACATACCATCATTACCAGTATATCGAAGGGAGCAAGTTTTAGGCTAAGTTTACAGCTGTCGGAAAAACTATATAGGACAGCCAAAACGAGAAGGTAGGGTGGAGTTAATGTAGAGGGTCAACGAAACAGCTAGCTGTTTGTTCTTGAAAGAAAATTCAATATAAAATTAACTTTTTATATATGTGTGCGTGTGTGTGTGTGGAAGCTAGAAGGTCAACAAAGAGAAGTGCACCGGATTTTATAAATTCGCATTTTTTAAGGAGATGGGCAGCAATAGGCAGGAATGATGGCGCCGTGCTGGTCATCTATACTTGGTCGATAATTCTGTTCCATTAATAAGTTCTTTTGAGAGCTTAGATCCTTCTAGACAGAAAAGTGTCTTGTTGACCATGACCCCGTTTACTCATGAGCCAAATTGCATTTAGCAAATCAAATTGCAAATTTTGAGAGCATATAGAAATGTATACACACACTGAATTACAGAATAATGTTGCAGATACCCAAATATGCTTCTATATAAAAATCATGGTGGACTTATATGATGTTTGAATCTTGATAATTCCTGGTTGCCTTTGCTGGTTTCCGTACCAATATGTTACAGCGTAGAAATTAATACAAATTGAGCGCAAGCAATGCCCACACACACATAAAGGCATGCAATTGGATGTTCATTAATGAATTTTAGGTGCTTTGGTATTATCAAAATGTGCAGACCTGTTGGAGCCAAAGGGATTAGCCAGGGGGGGTGTAGCTACCGAGACAGAAAGATGCCCATGTGACTTTGATCAAAATCATGAACTCATCAGATGCGATCAGACCAGTTGACCAAAATGGATTAAATTAACAGATAATGCGTATATTTAACTGTTAAAGGTTGGTCAAAAGCCTTGATTGACTAATTTTTAAATACATTTTGATATTTTTGTTGGTTTAAGTCAAGGCCTCCGAGAGAGGGGCGTGATTGATGATTTCCAAACTATTGGGTTGAATTGAACATTAGAAAAACCTGAGGGGGGGACCGATGGTATTAACCTAAAATATAATATCACCGACTTGAATTGTATCCGAGCCGTTGGGGTGCTGGCCAACTGGGCCTGCTTCTCAATCAATCCAACTAACTGGCAACCGACGAGTACCTAACATTCAACGGAACCAGTCTTCATCATCAGTTCATCACTTGCAGTATGCACTTGGGGTAGCTTTGCCAATGGAGAATAGCAGCTTATGGGACAAGTGGGTTGAAGAAGCGCTTTCAAAGCTTGAAGCTTTGAAAGTGCTTCGCTCTCTAAGACCCATTTATCTCTCCCTCAATGACCGCCACCGCCGAGTGCGAAATCCAGGACACATTGGTGAAGATTACGAGGTGTTCGACGAAATGCAGCACTGGGATCGAAATGCAGTTCAAATTTCAATTTCTGACTCCACATTCCAGAGATGGCTTCATGACGTTCCAAGTTCTGGTACTCTCTCTCTCTGTCTCTCTGTGTATGTGCGTGTTAAAATTTTAATGTGGTTTTCATTGCTGGGTTCAACATATAGACAATAGCTGGATGAATGTATGTTATACTTTTGCTAATGGTTTTTGTTCAGGAGATGAGAATGAGATTATTTGCGGAGATGGTCTAGCAAATGATAAGACTATAACTTTTGCTAGGCAGTTCAAGAGGCTGCTATTGTTTTCTGGAAATGATTATTTGGGCTTGAGTTCGCATCCCACTATTGCAAAGGCTGCTGCCAGGGTCTGCTTTATGATTTATGCTGCTCTAACACAATTATTTTCCTTTGTCATTGGTTTAATGCACTTTTGGAGCTAAGATATTTTGATTTTTACTTTAACTTAGGCAGCACAAGAGCACGGAATGGGCCCAAGGGGTTCTGCTTTAATCTGCGGTTACACCAATTACCATAGGTTACTTGAGTCATGCTTGGCGGATTTAAAGAAGAAGGAGGTATAGCTTTACTTAGCTTATGTTCTTTATAATTTTTTTTTTTTAATGACTTGCGCTTGCTTATTATAAATAAAATACACATTTTGGCCACAATGTACTGGATTAGAACAACACAAAATTGCATGTAGAGGGTGAACATGACATGTTGAAGTGAAAGAAATAAATTAAGTCATACATTTTTCACCTACTATGGACTATGTTTCTTCTAGCATTCCTTTTATATCATTTGTTAAAAAAATGAAAATGAACATAAAAAATTGATGACCCTACTTGTTAACTGGCTCATTTTCCTTTTTATTATCTTATATAATAAAATCTATTGTCCAGATAATTGATTAAAAATTTAGATCAATGAAAATTTTGTTGGAGATAAATTCTGTGTTCTGCATTGGGTTCATTTGACTATAAACTCTGTGTTGTGTGACTAAATTAGTACAGTCATCTAACATTCTTTTTGCAATTTGTACTCTAGGATTGTCTTCTCTGTCCCACAGGCTTTGCAGCCAATATGGCTGTGATTGTAGCAGTTGGAAACATTGCCTCTCTCCTAGCTGGAGATGAAAAATCTTTTAAAGATGAAAAAATTGCCATATTTTCTGATGCACTAAACCATGCATCAATAATTGATGGTATTCGTATTGCTGAGCGGACTAAAATGGTTGAAGTTTTTGTATATAAACACTGTGACATGTCACACCTCAAGACACTGTTGTAAGATTTCACCTTTCAAAGAATTTTTAGTGTCTTAGTTTTCATTAGGCTCCACTCTGTTACTGCTGCATTGTGTTTTTGTTGTCTCAGATCATGTTGCACGATGAGGAAAAAAGTTGTTGTAACGGACAGGTAAACCTGGGTTACAACCGTTCTTTCAATACCATGGTTTTCATGCTCCCTTGGAGCTGACAAAAAATAACTAACAAACAATAGAGATCTAAGACATCACTATTCAGGATCTAAATGCTTGTCGGGTATTTGGCTTCTTATTTATTACCCCTGAGTCCATTAATCACTTGGGGAGCCTTGCTTTTATCTTGCTTTACGATGAACTGTCAATTTGCATCTCGATTTTCATTGTTCTTCTTTTTATTCAAATGTTTTTTTTTTTTCTGCTATAGCTTCTTGTTCATTCGAACAATATTAGGATATCTGTAAACTCTTTATACTTGGTTCACTCATTCTATAATTCACAGTTCCTTAGTCTTTTGGAATTATTTATCTTTATTTATATGACTCAAGATGTCTAGGTTTTCAGTAACTGTACCAGTTGTTGTCAGATATGTCATTCTAATATGTTAGTCTATTACATAACTTTGCTGAATTTGCTAAACATACCAATGTTTTATTTTGTGCTCCTACATTCTGAATATGCTTCATTCTCTCCCTTCTGCAGCTTGTTCAGTATGGATGGAGACTTTGCACCAATGGTTGAACTTGTGAAGCTTCGCAGGAAGTATGGCTTTCTGCTTGTCCTAGATGATGTGAGTTTTCTTTCTAATGTCCAAGATTTTACATTTTAAGTAATTATTTGGAGCTTATCCATGCAATTGGCCACAGATTAAGCAGTAACCTCATCAATTTCATTTGACACTTTAAATTAAGATGAAGCGCTCTAGAATTTCAGTCTTTAAAAAAACATCTTAGTATCTCATTTGAAATTTGGCTTACTTGATCATTAGTTAGTCCATGTTAATCTTGTGAATGATAAATAAAGTGGGCTTAATGTTGTTCACATATTTGCTGCAACTATATGCTACCCAATGATTAAGAACTACAATGCTGATTGCTTTCAGGCTCATGGGACCTTTGTTTGTGGAAAAAACGGTGGGGGAGTGGCCGAACAATTTAACTGTGAAAGAGATGTAGATATATGTGTTGGCACTCTGAGTAAAGCAGCAGGTTGTCAAGGTGGCTTCATTGCATGCAGGTAATTCATTTGCACTCTCCTCTTAAGGTTCCATTGAATAAAAGAGTGCAGAAAAATGTATCCTCATAGATGGCTAGCGACAGGATTATTTAGCACTTAAAATAGATTATCTACGCCTTCTCTTTTTAAGATTTCACCTTATCTTTTTAAGGTCTCACCTCATAATTTTTGCATTGACTTTGTAAACCAAGGGAAAATGTTTGCCCCATTGCTGGCCCACAAGAAGGTTATTTAGCTCTTAAAATTGATTTATCTGCACCTTAGTTGTTAACACCTTAGCTGTTGATGTTTCACCTAATAATTTATGTATTGACTTTGTAAAGCCAAGGAAGATTGACTGAGATTCTACAGGCACTCTATTTAATGCTGCGTATACATTTTGAATTGGAGTGGGAATCCTGGAATTAGGAGTGTGGAGTGGGAGTGGGAGTAGGTTGTTTACTTGAACTGGAATGAGAGCATGGAATTGGTGGTAAATGATTTTAAATTATAGTTTTATCCTTATTTAAAGAATTATAGTTTTTAATTGCAAAATTAATAAAAAAATAGATTTGAAAAATAAAATATTTATTTTATTATATTTGTAAATTAATAATAGTTATTAATATTCTTAATTATGTAAATAATTTTTTTATTAATTTTAATTTTAATTATGTAAATAAAAAATTATTATTAATATTCTTAATTATGTAAATAATTTTTTTATTAATTTTAATTTTAATTATGTAAATAAAAAATTATTATTAAGAGCAACACAAATGAAACATTATTATTAATAATATAATACAAAATTAATATTTTCATAGAATAAAATATTGATTATTATTAATTACTAATATTAAAAAATATAACACTATTATTTTAAATAAATATAATAATATTATATTTTCAAATAAAAAGAGTACATAGTAATATTATTATTTCTCTATGAGTACAAATAATATTATTTTTAAGTAATTTTAACTTAAAATCAATATAAATTATTATTTTTAATAAGTATAATTTATAAAATAATATAATAATATTATTTAAATAATATGATATTATTTTATTTTATTTTATTAAATGTAAGGATAAAAATGGAAGACGGGGGAGTGGTGGGAGTGGGATTCCCACTCCCCCCTTAAAATTAGTTAGTAAACGCTGGAGTGGGAGGAATCCAGACTCCTCACTCCCACTCCAGCAAGTAAACACTACCTTATCTGCTATAACATTTTAGTGCAGTTACACTTTCACAAATTCACAAAACCATTATCTAATCAATTTGGGGTATTGCTCGAACATCAGATGTGATTATATTTTTTATATTGCAAAAAACTATTCTTGTGATAGGAGAATGTAATCCATTTCTTTGACCCAAAGGACTAAAGATTTCTAATTCTAAACATTAAATTCTGATTGCTTCCTGTTAATCAGTGAAGCTGGGTTTTGTTCTGTTAGCAAGTTTACGGCTTTATTTATTTTCACGAGTGGCATTTTATTTGTGACTTCCATTGTCTTAGTTGATCTAAAAATTATCTCATGGACAAAGTATGCCATATTCATACGACTATGGGCCACAATACATACTCATTACACATTTTCTCAATGACATTTTAACAGCAAAAGTTGGAAGAAATTCATACAATCTAGAGGCCGGTCTTTTATATTTTCAACAGCCATACCGATCCCCATTGCAGCTGCTGCACATGGTAAATAGCAGTATTCATTTTTATTGGGTTGACTTAAGGTAGACTTGTGTAAGAATCAGTTTTTCTACTCTTCTGTTCTGTGGTAGTCATTTATCCTGTGTCGAGACTAGTCAATATGGCGAATAGTATATATGACCAATGAATTGTTCTTTTGGGGAAAACCCAATTTTGCTTCTGGATATGGGTCCCAATGTCAAATTGAGTTGACTGGATTATCCAGATTTGAGGTTGATTTTGGGGAGGAAAAGTGCATGAAGATTCTGTTTGATTTGTCCACCTGTACAGTGGAAGATCACTAATTGAAACATCATTTACATTGCATAGTCGTAGATATTAATATGCCATATCCCTATCTTATAGCCATCCCAATTTTGTTTTGGTATGCTTTGTTATTGACAAAATAAGCACGACCTAGCAGCTGCTGTTATTGTGTCAAATAAGGAAACATGGCGTAGAAGGGCAATTTGGAACCATGTGCAATACTTCCATGCTCTTACTGGAATTCCCATAACAAGTCCCATTATATCTCTTATTGTTGGGAATGAAGAGAAGGCTCTCCAAGCTAGCAGGTTTTTCATCTCTCTTTCTCTCTTATGTATGTGACAACAAATTAACATTTAGAACTACTGTAGCTTCTAACTGTTCAATCTTCATGGAACAGGCATTTGTTAAAATCTGGTTTTCATGCAACTGCAATCAGACCTCCAACAGTGCCAGCCAACTCATGCAGGTTTGTTGCAGTTCCATCATAATCCCTCAATACCTTGTCTGCATGAGCATGTCAAATTACTTCATGCATGTGCATGCTGCTTTCCTTTGATGTTGACTACCACTGATTTGAGTCTTTAGCTTTAGATGGTGCCAACAGATGCTCACTCCCATACAGTTAAGATTATAGTTCTTGAGTGTTCTTACCCATGCATTCACCTAAAATGTTGTGGCTGTTGTGACTTAATCGCTGATACAGTACAAGCAACTAAGGTTTCCAATGGCTGAATCAGAATGTAACAGTTAGATCCTCGTGTATGGGGATTGCTTATTTTAAATTTACAAACCTCTGATTTTTTAAGTTGGCTTTTTATTGTCCTCATTTGTCCTCCAAATTGTCTGGCAATGCAGACAGATAAAGCCAGTTCCTAACTAATTTATTGATGGTTCAACATAAACTAAACTAAAAATGCGTTTACAAACATTGAAATATTTTTAAAAGTCTACGAAGTAATTAAAGAGTTGAAATTCATGTTGGCTTTTTTTTTAATCTTTTGGCCCGTGTCGCGTTATATTGAACCAGCCCCGGCAGATTTAGTTGGGTTGGTGTATTGTCAATATCTTTGCATCAGAAATGTTTCAATAATTAATTTTTCCTCTTGATTCTTCTTTATCAGGTTGCGAATAACTCTAACTGCAGTGCACACTCATGATGATATCGAGAAGCTTACCATAGCGCTCTCTAGTTGTGTCAACTTTCAAGATATTGTCAGCCATAACTCAAATGTGTATGCTAAGTTGTAGGGCTTAATAATTTTCTTGTAATTCAAGGAGAACCCAGTAAATGAAATTGTGACAGGTGTCGCAATAGTATGAACCCCTATTCATCCCATCCTTTGAGATTTGAACCAAAACCTCAAAATTTGGTTATGGCAATGCTTAGTGATAAATTTTTTGAAAATAGCGTCTACTGAAATAGAAATTCAAAAAGTGAAGAATGCTTGAAAGTCAAGGGTCAAAAGCTATTGAGTAAACATTGCACAAAGAAAAGGCCATTGAATGCAAAGTTACTGAGTCCGAAAGTCTCTGAACTTTAGTTTTGTACTATTTGCGATCACTCAAATATATACTTGTTCTTTTTTCAAAATTTCCCTTTTCTATGGGAACATTATTTTAAAGTTTCATTATGGGTGCAGCATGAGAAAAAGCAACTAGCAACCTGAAGGAGAGAAAGTTATGTATGAACCTTAAGCAAAGTAGATCATCAACCAATAGGAAGTGGACGAGACCACCAACATGCACAAAGCATATGCAATGGTATATGAAATATATAGATTCATTTCTTGCAAAACTCTTCCCGAGAAAGGAAAGCATAATCTCTAGTAATTGTTCATAACTCCTATGAATAGTTTCATTTCTTCTAAATATATTTCCCAAAAAGGGAAGCGTAATCACCATGTTCAAAAACTCTTGTTTCTTCCTCATATCTTCATAAACCTATAAATTGAATACCCATCTTCTATAATTTTCCCCCTCCCCCCAATATCTGTAAGAGTATATATATTATTTACTAATAAAAACTAAAAAAGAAAAATGTGTAACAGCTGTAATGGCAGTAACGTTCGGCTCCTTGTAGAGTTACTATCCAAAGGGAATTAGGAGTAGTTGAAGCCAATCAAGTCCCGCATACCCTTGATAAGCATGCAGAGGATGATGATGATGATAATGATGAGGCTGAGGAGGAGCTTCGCTTCAGCTTTTGGTCACATTCTCTCAAGATTTCCTTTCCTTCATCCTCCTCCCTTTGGCTTATCTCAGCATTCTTATCAGCAGCTCCTAACTGCACCCCAATCCATCAAACAGAAACCTATTTTAATTTAACATGTTAAATTAACCCAGCAAAACAAATTGAAACTGAGTTGTTAAGCAATACATACAAAGGGTATGGCACTGGTGGCAATTGTCTCATTCTGATTTCTTCTATGGTAAGCATGGGGACAGGGCAATTCATTGAGGTCAATGATTGAAGTTTTAGTGGTAGGAGGCAAAGTATTAACAGCAGTGCCGGTGATCGTTTCAAACTGAGTTATGGTTTCAGAAGGAAGAGGATGAGTTGGTTTGGTTACTGATGTCAAAGTGACAGTGACAGGTCGTCTCTCAGCCAATGGCTTGACAGGGAAATTTGGGAGAGGCAAATTTTCTGAAAGGGGAGAAAAGAGGTGCTGCGGTGATGATGAGGCTATGGAAGAGGAGACAGATGGCGGTGTTGGGACCAAAAAGAGGTCTTCAAGGTGGACCAAAGCCTTGTTAGGCTGAGGGGACATGGCCATGTTTGGCCACAGGAAGGACCCCTGTGGCTTGCATAGGGTGAATCCACTCTTTAGCCTTTCTATTTTTGCTGCTCTGTCCTCTGGTTTCACTTTTGTTGTTTCTGGTGGTAATGTTGTTGTCTTGTCAATGCCTCCTTGTTTATCATCTGACGTGAGTGCTGATTCTGCTGGCTTGTTTGGTTCCTCCACAGATGATTTTGGCTTCTCTGTTTCTGCCTGCATGAATCATCATCGTCATTTTTTTAAGGAATCCTAATATGTTGTTAAATGTAAGTGTCAGAGAGAGCAAAAGGTACAGCTGATCACTTATCAATCATTTCAAGCACGTGTTAAAGTAATGTCACCATTTATATGACAAAGAACTAAAAACGGAAAATCACATCCTGAACTAAAGCGAAACAAAATTTTTACATCTTCTTAAGTGTTTGCGTAATTTAAACTACTACAGCTAATTTCTAATACTGTAAGGAGTTGTGGGTAATGAGCTCTGAGGGCAAAATCATCAATTAGGTTAGATTTTTAAAATATCAATTCTAAGCGTTGGAATTAATCAATTAGTTCATATTACACACCTAACCCTGTCAGAAGCTGAAAAAGGAAAACAGTAATACCTCTATTCTGAACAAAGATTGTGTTATTTCCATCATCTGTTCATCAATCTTAGCTTTCTTATTCATCAAATCAGCATGCATCTCCTGCCAGAAAATTATCAAACAGTTAACAACAGAGTACAAAACTGAAGTGTCCAATCGACCTTTCAATATTTACCTTCAATCGAAGCAAGAAACTATCATGCTCGTAGTTTAGAACTGGGGTGGCCACAATAGCTTGATTACCTTCGTGCTTCTTGGATAACAGATCTTGCATTTCCCTGTAATTACATAGAAAACAAGATAAGATCAGTGCATAGACCAACAAGACACATATAGGAAGAAGGCAGGCTTATTTACGGGCAGTACTTACATTCTCAATTTGGCAATCTCTTCCTTAACTTGCTTCAACTCTCTAGCACAAACAGGGTCTTGAGCAGGATTGTCACCAGGTTTCCACCCAAGCGGAGGAGTCCAATAAGGATCCTGAACTCCAGCTTGTTTCCTAATATTAACCAAATCAGCACTCTCCAACCAATACTCCATGGCCCCATCAGCATTGTGGCGCCTCCTAAACCTGTCTTTGCCACCAGGTGCCACTTTCCCTGCCATGTGCTTCAACAAATGATCCAACAAACCCGTGTCCCCAATCAATTTCCTAGCCTCTGCTCTTAGCTCTGGCCTCAGCATTGGCTTATCAAAAACTGCATTTTTCATCTTCATTATCTTCCACATATTTACCTCAGCCAATGCATACCTCTCTTTAGGCCACCTGTAATTGGAGTTCCCATTGACAACTTTCTTCTTCTTCTTCTTCTTCTTCTTCTTGATCTTATGGGATAGCACATTAACCCCATGGAGCTTCCTCTTAAGCTCACTGGTCTCTCCCTCAACTAATAATAACTGACCAGACTTCACAGCTTCCTCTTCTTCTTCTTCTTCTTCTTCTTCTTCTCCTTTAAAACCATCAGAGGTAATCAATGCTCCTTCATTCTTCAGGTAATGAACTTTCTTTTTCTTCCCCCACTTCAGCATCCCACGACTCTCAAGAAGCTCAGACCAGCATACACCCTTCTTCTTACTCTGATGAATCTCAACATCAAAAGAACCATTAAAACCCACAACCCAGAAACTCCACAAGTTCTTGTTCTCGCCAATCTCATCACCAGAGACCCTCCTGTAAAGCACTTCCCCCGCCACCTGAGTTTCCATGAAGTACTTTTCGTCCAGTGATGGCACCCTCTTTACTCCCTGTTCTTTAACACACTCACTCTCGCTGAAGTGCAATCGCAGAGAGTTCACACTAGGGAATCTCACTGCCACTCTTGTTTCAGACTTCTCAGTCACCTTATTATTATGAAACAAAAAAATGAGATGAATTAATCAATTCATTAATTTTAATTAGTGCGGTCTTTTCATATTTATATATAGTTTGATGTTATGTTTGTTATTATACCATGACAATTCGGATTGATTTGAGGTGATCAGGGGCACTAACGGGAAGCTTTGTTCGATCGATCTCGTAGAAAGAGTACACTTTAATATGACCTGTCCCGGGATCTATATGCAAAGATGAATTTAAGTCAGGGCCAAATATGGAAATACAAAAAAGTTTTTATGAAAAACAGAAGAAGTTCTACCATCATCAAGTAGTGTAGTGGCAGTACTAGTCCTGACGCAAATTGGTGAAGACGCTGGGACCAGCACTTGTCTGCCCAAACTTGCTCCTTCTGCGACGTCGTTTTCGGTCCCTTCTTCTTCTTGTTGCCATTTTGGATGCATCATTTCCTGTGACAGACGATATCGTTGAGAATCCACGCGTAGTAGTGTAGTACAACTGATTCGTGCAACCAAAAAAAAAAAAGTTGACACGCGCTCGGTGCACGTGAAGGCGACATAAAGTGAAAGTTTCTCAAATGGGCCCTTAAGTTTTGAAAAATTGTTGATATCTTGGTATTGGCCGTCCGATTTGTTGAGGGTAGTCTGATTTTGCTTCCTCACTATATCGTAGTTTCGATTGACGCCGGGGTTTTCGGCGCGTGGGGTTATGTGAATTGAAGGCGTGTGGCTGTTGCAGTTTGAGGGGAAAACGAAAAAATAAGAAAAATAAAAAAACACGGAGGGAAGCCAGTGGGAGTGAGCTTACAGTGAGGCCAATGGCTACGTCGTTGAGATTCCAGCAGCTTTCATCCTCGTCCATGATCATCATCAACCTGTGATCAAGAATCTTAAAACAAACTTGGGTATCATTTATGTTTTTAAATTAATAACGAAAAATGAGAGAGGGAAAAATATTTGATATCACGTCATTAATGTCTAATGCATAGGACACGTACGAATATGTATTATAAACATGAAACTTGTTTAATTAATGTTGTATCTCATTTTCCTTCGGTTTTCTCAGCATCCAAACAGAAAAAAACAAAGGAAGGTTCCATCCTAATAGCAAGGGAAAAGAGCTTATACCTATTGTGTCAACAAAAATGGAGAACAGAAATGGCAATGGCGATGCGAGGGCTTATTTTTTATAGCAAGAAGGAGAGAAGAGAGAGAATATAATAAGTGTAATGATTACAATTTTACAAAACCAGGTGCATGATCGATCTCACGTGACCTTGCTCGCTTGCTTATTTGCTTTTTTCCCTCCATGATTCTGGTCCCCCGCTCTAAGACGGTTTTGCCGTTAGTAGATTGCCGAAATTACCCCTCTCTCATTAACGATTTGTCATTTGCAATAGTGAATAGTGCTTCGATTTGAGTATTTGACATTTTTGCCTCAATGTTGCTGATTGTGTTGAGAGTAATGACCTGATGGACAATGATAACTTACTCTATAGTTTTAATATTATTCATAAAAAGTCACGAAATTCTGTGTGTCCATAGATCACTTTACAGCAGTCATTAGTACTTAATCATCTTTGTTGTGTGAAAAGGCCACTCGTTCATTTGCTCATTTTGAAGGATCTAAACAAGCTCCCCTGTGAGTATATTATTTATCAAGTATTTATATTATCATCAACAAACCACGAGCACAGTAACAACATTCCAACAACATAATCAGATGTTCAAAAGCCAATGAAAATGGATCGGGGTTCTGTTTATTTATCGAGCATAGCCAGATATGGTATATGCTAGCTTGGCAATCCTCGCATGACAATTGAGTAGGGCAACCGGGGAAAAAAAAGTATATATATCAAACATCTTGCTCTGTGTTCTGCTGCTTCAGGGAATTAGCACAACCGACCCAGATGTTTTCCGGCTTTCAAGGTCTGTATGTGCTTGTGCTGCCTGGGACAAAGGATATGTGTGATTTACACGAACCTTTAAGATGCCTAATGCAATGCTCGTAAACACCTCTCCAGCTGTTTCCAATAGCTCGTCTCGAGTTACAGTGTATTGCATAAGAGAAGGCCTTGTCAAGAACAGAGATTTTGGTGCTAGTGCTGACAACGGAACTGGGTCTGGAGTGCCTGATGATTGCCCAAAACTCACCATGTAACCTCGACGTTTTAAGCATGCAAGTGATCCCTGAAAACGATAACCCCTTCATGTTAAGAACTCTTTTCGGACAAATCTAAGAGTAACTCCGTCTCTAAGCAACTAAAAACACAACTAACTAGGGTAATTCAACCCTAACTCATTATGCCTCAACTTGGGTCAATCAGGGCAAGATTTATCAACAATAGACCAATAAACAACTTGGTTGGCTTGAGTTCTTCTAGGCATAAAACATAATCAACAAATGAAAGCAGATGGTTTCCTCACAAGGCAATATACAATTCAATTCAACCCAAAACACCTATCTCACAGAGCTGCACTGCTGGCTACCTAGTACGATGTAAGCTGACACAAAAAACAATAAGAAACATAAACATGACTTGAGCATACCCATTGTGGAGGTATAGTTACGGCTTACATTGCACATGCCATATATTCTTATCCTTTACATTCATTCAACCATCTATCATTAATAAGGAGTACTCTGAGATTACCTGAAAGGTGTCTTTTCCTACAGAATCATAGACAACATCAACCCCATTGCCTGATGTAATCTCATTGACACGAACAACGAAATCCTCTTCCTTGTAGAGTATAACATGGTGACATCCATCATCTTTCGCCTGAGCTGCCTTCTCTTTAGTTGAGACAGTGCCAATGACAGTTGCGCCAAGGGCATTTGCCCATTGGCATAATAGAGATCCAACCCCACCAGCTGCAGCCTGAATCAGGACAGTGTGTCCAGGTTCTACCTGTATACAAGAGAATTCCAGCATGTCTTTAGATGATGCAACAAATCTTTGACATGTGATAGAAACAACATGGAAAGGAGGATTACTCCTATCCAGCCAGGTTCTTTCACGTAATCATTACAACAAACATTTCAGTGATAAACAATACATTCATTAACCAATCAAACAGCTTTTCAGTTGATGGAAATTCCTATTAAATTAAACTTATTATTTTGCCTTTCATCTGTAGAGTTTTTCAATTTGGGAAGGAATTAATTAAAAAGACATGGGATTTCATTAAATCTAATATTAGCTACATAAGTGGCTCATGTCATGTCATTTATAGCATAATCCTCTTTGACTGTACACTGACATGTACAAGCATTAATCAAATAGCCAAATATTAATCCACATGACAGCGAGTACTAATTCTAGAAGTATGACATCAAACATAATTCATTTTATCATTTCAGCTTTTTAGTCCAAAATAATTTCATAAACTGATCTGGGACATGCCAAAGAGCAAAATCTGTTGGATGCATATGCAAACTACCTTGAAGCAACGGTGCAGTAGAAATTGAGCTGTCATACCCTTAAGCATGATGGATGCTGCAATAACAGGATCGATAGAAGAAGGAACAGGAACAACTTTGTTTGCAGGAAGGATTTGCTCTTCAGCATATGAACCCATCGTACCGCCAGCATAAGCGACGATGTCTCCAACTGTTCTGTCAGTTAGTCCAGGACCTACAGCTACCACCTCTCCAACAGCCTCCATACCTGCAATAGCAGAACAAAAGTTGCTTAAAACCCAGAGGATTTCACTTTTCAGCCTGCTTTAAGGATATCGAGCTAATGATTGCTAAAGAATCTTAGACAAGGAACACATACCAAAATGATACCTTAAGACAATATCACACAAAATCTTATACTCAGGTTTCCAAAGATATATTCAATTGTATTCACAGGCACCCAGAACGCAATGTGGAGAAATATTCCCTCTGATGCAATTACTTCTTCATAGAATAGTAGCTAGTAGAACTCATGTAGACACTCATTAATTTTGGAGATAAGAGTAAACAATCACAATATCTCACGCCATGCCATACTTAAAAACTTCGCATAATATACCACAAGGCAAGCCACCATTCATAAGCAACCACGGAACATAGAAAGAACAAAACCAAACCTGGGGTAAAGGGCATTTTAGCAGGCTTATAAACTCCTTTGCGATAGTACACATCGATGAAATTAAGCCCAATTGCTTTGTTCCTCACATGAATCTCGCCTTCTCCGGGCTCCCCAATTTCCAAATCCTCCCACTTAAGAACCTACCATAATCATCAATCATGTACTTGTAATAAGTGATCGGCTACACCAAGAAAGAATCCTCATACCTAAAGCTAGGCATCTTAAGAATTAGAGACGAAATTAATGCTAAATTTTACATTTTTTATATTCATCACCAGGTTACCATTATTTAAGGTTTCTTAAAAGGACTATAATTTGACACAATAATATAACAAATAGGATATAACAAGTGAAATATGAAATGGGTTTTTATGCTTAAAAAAAAAATGATCACCTCGGGGCCGCCATGTTCATAAACCCTGATCGCTTTCACCATATTTGTTGGGGTTCTTGTTTCTGCTGCTGCTGCTGCTGCTGCTTTTGTTGCAAGGGCTTTGCTTTGCTTATGTTTGAGTAATAATATTACTTTGCTTTGGTTTTTGGAATTGTGTAGAAGAAAGAGTGTTGAACTTTGAGTAAAACGCCGATGAAGCAACAACCGGGGAGCTGCAACTAGCCTTGACAGCAACGGACTCACTCTGGATAATTCCATTTTTAGCCAACTTAATCCGCTATTTAATTAATTATTCAATTTACTAATAAATTACCGTTTTAATTCATTTGCTATTGTACTTGGATGGAATATGGGTAACTGACCCTGATGCCATGGGTTAAGACTTAAGAGGTTCGCTTTCCATGTTCGAGCCCAAAGTCACGGCTCCACTGTCACTTTATTTGAAGGGATAATTATTCTCTAAAATATTATTTTATTACTAAAAATTTTTAATAATCATTTTTTCGTACATAATATTTTATTTTTATTATTTTGCCATCGAGGAGCCATTTTTGTTTTTTAAAAGATTAAACCGTTCCCTTTAACAGAATATCTAAAAGAACTTTTAGTACAAGACAATTTTACCCTTTAAATTATTTAAGTGTGTAGACAATGACTTTTGTACTCTTCTGAAATTAAAAAAAAATCCAAAATCAGGGATTTAAAAAATCAAATATTTTCAATGTTAAAACTTTTGAAGATAAATGATTAAATTAAGAAACTAATGTTATTTTAATATTTATATTTATACCAATTTTAATAAATATAAATCTATTACAATAACAATTTTAATGCAAATAAAAAGTTTTATCTTAAGAAAATTATTTGATCTTAGTTGCTTGTTCTTTTAACATTTATTTTTAGCTAATTAAATTAATTTAAGAAGCACAAATTATAATATTTAATAATTTTTTTGTCAAAATAATATTATTGATAAAACATTATAATTGCTAAATTGGATAACATGAGATTTTAAGTCATTAAAATACGAATGATGGAAAAATTAAATTTCCTCACAAGTGTGAGAGAAGTGGTTCGAACCTCTATAGATATATTGAGAGGGTTTAATTTAAATTTTCTTCTTCAAAGTTTGAGTGAAGACAATCTTCTCTCATGAGTGGAGTTGACGTATCTCAATTATTAAAAAGGGTTGAAATCTAAGCAATGTTATATAAAATTTGACTCTAAGCAGATCTAAATAATTATATGATTGTAAATTTCATGAGTAATAGTCTTATTAAAAAAAAGAAGAAGAATCATGAGTATAATTTAAGGATACACAAACCTTGTTGATATCTTGATATTGTTGACTTTTTACTACCTCAAAAATGATTTTTAACCTTGTCTATAATTAAAACTCTCTAATTTGCATTCATGGGCTCACCCGTTTTAATTACTTTTCCTTATACATGCGTTGCATTGACACGCCTGTTCATGTTGTTGCTTTTTCACTAATTGTAATTATTGTAAACAATGTAAATTCAAACAAATTACATCACTTGGCTATACGTATACATATACATAGCTAACATTAATAATATTTCATTAATAATATTATGACCTTTACACACACACACACACACACACACACACACACACACACACACATACACACACTAACATTAATAATATTTCATTTCATAAGTGACAATTATATATAAAGATCACAATCATAGGCATATGCTTAACGCCTTGCCAGCACCTCTAACTTCCAAGAACTGGGTGCCAATTAGCCATTTCAACATAACACATAGACTAATTCAAAAGAAAAAAAAAAGCACATAACACATAGACGACAAATAAAACTAGACATTATAATTAACCAAGGATCTATATGTAGCTCCGGGCATCCATCCTTGAGGAATCACATTGTTGGCCACCAGGGTTTGGCCTGAATACTGAGATGTCAGCCGGAGTGAGAGTGGAGGGTGTAATTCCGAGCCGGCGTCGAGCTTCCACGTTGCACCCCATGACTGTTGCATGGCTCGCCATTCACCAGAACCCTCCTTCACATCGACGCCGGCTAGGTCACCGTCTCCATCTTCGAACTCAACCACCACGGCCAAGTAGTTAGGGTTTGATCCCTGGTCAACATGGAAGGCTATGTTCCTTCCGGAGTAATCACAAGCAACCCTACGCGCATATAGCAAAAAATAAAATATTTATATATGTTAAATTAAAAAAAATGTGCTTGTATAAGTAATCAGTAATTTGACATTTAAGTCAAATTAATTAGAGGACTAACAATGCCGTGACCAAATATAATTGCTTCAGCATGCATGCGTATTCAAACAAACACCTTCAGTTTCTTTTGCCTTTTTGGTCGTGCATAGTTGAAACAATTTCGTAAAAGTTTGAGTTTGCTAGCAGGGCGTTTTTGGCATGATGCTACTACGCTGTTTCCCCCCGTTAATTTTTTAAAATTTTAAAATATGGGTATAGGTTATGCTCAATTTATATTTAAAAAATAAGATTGCTCAGACTTAATAATATTCTAAATCAATGTTAGACTTGAAAATGACTCGAGGATATTTTGTAATTTGTATCTTTAACAAGATATCGTAAGAAAATGACCTGACCTCATACTCAAGCGTTTTCTCTCCTTTTTTTTTTCTTTTATAATAGCACTCAATTTCTAAAGTAATTTCTTAATATACCCAGAGCAAGGGTTAATATTATAATATACATAGTACTCATCTATTATAGATATTCAATTTCATAACTCGTTAATTTATTTATTACTTCATTCCCTGTACTATCACTTTACTCGAATTACGAACGTTAAGGTAACGCTTAGAAAGTTTAGTTTATATTACTCTTTTTTTCATTCGCCTAAAGAGATCGACGTTTTAATTAGTTGTTGGGTTAATCGTTGATTAATTAATTAATGACAATTTTACCGTGCATATCGGACTTCCAAAACTCCGGCATCGCGAAGCTTCTCTTCTTGGCCGGGGATGGCCATGGCACCGAAAGCTGTTCCGCTGAGGTCGAAATGTGCAGATTCCGACACACATGGACCGCCGGGACAAAAATCTGTTATTACAACTCGAACTGCTTTGCCTGAACATGCTGGATGCCCTGTGCACTTGACCTAATAACAAACATGCACTACTCTTAATTAAGTAGTCTCAATGTTACGTATATAAAAAATAATAAACTGTGGAAGATTTAGAATCAGTCAAAAAGAACGTGAAGAATATTTTAATAAGTACGTGTGCCGTGAACCATAAAACTTAAAAAGTCTTAAGCATGTTTGATTTTGTGCATCAAAACAAGATTAATTGATTAATTCTCATTAAACAACATTTTGTTTTATAAACTACCTGATAGCAAGCACCGCATTCCTTGCCGGATTTATAAAGGCTTGGACCTATGGCGGTCACAAAAGAAGAGAAAGGGCTTTGTGACACTGCATTGCCATACCCACAAGCACCTCCTGCATGAATATATACACAGCATATAATTAATAAATAACGAAGACCTATGTGTATGTATTTACGTATGTATGTACGTGCGAATGTGTATACACATTATATACGTACCGTCACTTCCGGCACCATCAGGGCTGCCATACCAGGTGGCTCCGGCGGTCGACCATTGGGTTCCAACGGCTGACAAGTTGAGATGTTTGGGGTAAAAGCAAGAGCACAGCTCCAAGTAGCAAAGAAAAGCTAGGAAAAATGAAAGGGACAAGCTAATACTACTTCTAGTAGCCATTACCACAACACTTTTAACACTTATTATTATTAGTATTTCTGATTTTTGATAATCAGTTGGAAAAATTGCTGCTATTTATAGCACAAATGCATGTGCGTTGTCACCATCAATCCATGCAATTTCCAAATTTTCCAATTTAATTTTTTTTTATTAATCACTATCTTGTGTGTCTAATCTATAATGAATTAATTATTGACTTAATTTTATCATTATGTGAAATAAGTCATACTCAAGCATTGATGATCTTGAAAAATCTGATTACTGAAGATGATAATTTGATTATAAACAAATTAGCTCTCTAACAAATATGTCCTTCCTTGAATTAAGTAGATTGTCACTTCTGTTAATATGTTTTCGATTTCACCATTTACACGATCGCACAATTTTTTGAAGGGTATAATTATGTTAGAGTAAATTTACGGTGGAGTATAAATTTAAACCATACACACAAAATAATAAATATTAAAAAATCTATTATTACTTTAACCGTGTAATTATAAAAAAATTATATCTTAAAATAACTCCTACATAACCAAACCGTTTTATGAAATATTTCATCAATACTTTATACTTTCATTCAATTAATTCTGCTATGTCACATCGGCCAGTACAAGTTTTTCGGTATTAATATCTATCAATTAATTAAACCTTGACTAATTTGCATGGCTTCAAAAGAGTTAATCGTATATTCCTATCACTAACCACCCTTCAATTTAATTACACAATAAAGGACCCTTGTCGGTTGACGTGGGGTCGGGAACTGATATGATCATCTTTGAATAAAACGTGTTTGTGCCTCATTGTTAAATACAATAATATTTCTCCATGGATTCTGCCGTTGATGTTGGTTATTGGTCGTTTCTCCCTCGAGATTGCCGCGATTTCTTTGTTGATGATTTTACGGATCGGACGGCCACGATTGACTGTTGGGGTCTTAATTAAATGCTCGCATGAGTCATGTGGTTCATGGATTATTAGATACCATGTTGCTAATGCTAAATGCTGAGTGTGTAAAGGGGTTGTTAATTGATCTTCTTGAAATAATTGATAATTTATTGATTTGAGTGGACATTATTCAACTGTTAAAAAGTATTTGGATCGTTGAGCTTTGGATTCATGTGAATACAAAAGTCACTGTTATAGATTGTTATTAGAAATCTTAATTTGAGAAATGAGAATGAAATCTCACCCACCAAATCTAATGCGTATTCTTCCCTTTTAATTTCACTTTATTCATCGCGACTTTTGGTTGATATATATTAATCATGGCTTAAAGTTATTGTGAAAATGGGATTCATATGCTAAACTTTATATCAAGGTAAAGAAATTAACGCACTTATATTTTAACCATATACCTACTAATCATGAATTGCGGACAACTTAATTAATTTAGCTTTTGACACTACATTTGTCTTTTATACGAATGAAGAAAGTGCAAGGGTTATCTCACAATTAACCAAAATCACTCAAATTTTGGCGCAACTCAAATTAACTTCTATTCCTATTTGATTATATATCTACACTCTCACTCACCCACATTTAACATATATATATGTTTCTTGAATTTTTTCGGCTTTACAAATTTTAATTATGTCCTTTTAAATTTCTGCAATTTATTTAAAGCAATTTAATTTCTGCATTTTTACATTTCTGTATTTTCTTTTAAAGCATGCTTGCAGACTGATCTGTATCAGATCTGCCATATAAAATATACATTCCTCAAGAGCAAAGAGACCGGATCTCTGTCTCTTGTTGTATTTCTTTTCTTCCTCCCTCCAATTAGAGCGTTATTTCTGAGATTCAGATTTAACACTGTCTATGATATATATATATATATATATATATATATATATAAGAGTTTTCTTTTTTCTTTTCTGGGGTAAAGACTTGTACATGTCCCTTCCAAATTTCTCTCAAATTTAGTGAAACGTGTACCAGTTGTCCAAATATTGAGTGGCGTATACTTAGGATGGCTTATTTATATTTTATTTATAGTTTATCTATAATTATTTATTGACAATTAAACTCAAAATACGTGGGGTTATGGACTTGGGAAAATATTGCGGCATTTTCATTCAATATGTGCGTGAGCCGTGTCTATGTTTAATTATTATTATTGTTATTATTATTATTATATATTTTACTCTAATAACTAAGGTGACGTTTATTTTTTTCTGGATTCTTAATAAATACTAAATAAAGTTAAATGTTTGAATATGAATGATATATTTGTTTGTCTGAATGTTTGATAATAGATGTTAAGATCTTTTTAACTTAAAAATTTTGAAAACTAATATTTCTATATTTGTACTCTTACAAATATTAAATGTTAAATAAATAATAAATATCTCAACGAACATAAATAAGACAATATTTTATCATAAGATAAATCGTGTTCAGGTGAATACAATTCTTTAATATTCTAAATTAGAATAAGTCAATCAATTTTATTATAGTTTATGATGTATTAACTTTGGGCTTCTATTTAAAGAATATAAACAAGTAAAAACAATAATAATAATAATAATAATAATAATAATAATAATAATAATAATAATAATAATAATAATAATAATCTATTACTATATTATCACAAGTTAAAACAAATAAATCTAATAATTTAATTGATTGAAATTAAATCAATTAAGTCATCTAAGTTAAAATAGCAAAAGCCTTCTAAATAAAGGCAAAGCCCATATTGTAAGCCTATATCAGACCAGATTTGCTTTAACAATTGAAAGAAAATATGTAATCTTTATTTATAAAAGGGGAAATGAAAGTATATATATAGCTTAGTAGCTTACCACATGCCCTATGAGTGGTTCTCAAACTATATTTGATATCTCTATTGAGCAAGAAAGAATTCGTAAATCTCTCTCTCAATAAAAAAGAACAACTATTTTGTATATAACTAGATAAATTAACAAATATAAAGATAGATTCGTGAGACTGTAATAAGATTTCTCACTGTATGGTAATGTTGATCATCTCAAAACTTAAAATCAAAATCTGCTTAATTCGTAATAAAGATGTGATGTCATATATTATTGATCAAGTGAAGAATGACTTTACATAATTTTTAATTTGTTCTTTTACCTTGAAAATTTTACATCATATGTGATATACAAATAGTCACAAGTATATGACTAGATTACTCATCTCCTAAATATCTAAAATCATTAATATTTTATACATATTTATACAATAAGTCCTAATTAGGTGTGCACGGTCGTATACCACAATTCTTTACCGATTGACTCACAAAAATAATTTTACACTCAAAAAGTCATGATCACGATGTTGGTTGAGGTACTTACAAAAACTTCAATGTCAATTTGGACATTTTCTTTGTTCGGAAGGATCTAAACTTGAATTATGCAATAAAAACAATTAAACAATTATTGATGTTTCCTAATTTCTATGTTTTGAGAACTTTTAAAATATCTCTAAAGTATCATGTTAGTCATATAATAAGTAAATGATATTATAGCATGTATATATTTATTTTGAAAAACTAGTATACATATAAATGGTAGTTATATAAAATTCAATTATACATATCATCATTTATTAATTAATTATATTATCTCTAATGTATTATGGAATTTTCTCTTATATTTGAATGTTATATCGTAAAATTCGTATTGCATTGATTAATTCAAATTGACATCAACATGTGCAAGTATATTAAAAAAAGCGCAACCCACATAAAAGTGTTTTATATAAATTGAGGGAGCAGTGGATTCCCACTTCTACCTCCACCCATAGGATTGGGAATCTCACCCCCCGCTTCAAAATTAAGTAGGGCTCACGCAATAAAATTCTCACACCCTCTTAAAATTTATAAGTAAATAGTAGAGTAGTCTTATTTTAAAAAGTAAACACAACATTAGTGAATTTAAGATGGCAAGACCAGGATCAAATTAAGTAGAAAAATGGATCGGACTTAACCAAACTTGGTCCATGTAGATTAGCGTTGGGCTTCTATTTCATATACAGTGCAATGGCCTTTGTCTTCCAAAGGAGCCCATCAAGTTTTTCAATAGGTTTTGATCTTGTTACTGTTTATCGGTTGACGTTACCCAATCCATTGGCGAGCGTTAAAGATTCTTCTCCCACCATAATAGAATTTGACCCTTCTAATTTACTCTTTAAAGTAAAACAAATTATTGTAATTTAAGGATTAAATTGAAGCAGAATAACTATAAAGTAGCTCATAATTAGTAACCGCATCCAAAATTGGAAGATCTTTTATAGAAAATATTTGACAGTGCGAAAAAATTGTCAAAAATATTATACCATCTTAAGGAGGAAGTTGATAACAGAATGAGAAAATAGGCCGACATAGAATTCAATGGATTGAGATGAAAATGGAAAATTGGTGAAATTGGAGGATAATAAGACCACCTAAGTTAATTCTTTTCTCATTACTATAAAAAAAATTCCAATTTAATGCAATGAGATAAAATCTTGGGAGGAAACATAAAATATTCTCCTTCAATAATGAAGATTGTGATAAAATTTTAATTAATTTAACTTTGGTATATTTTCAAGATTTTCTCTCTTGTTTAATTCGTTCATTCATTCTAAAAAGGAAAGTACCCTTCCCGCTTGATTTAGTAAAAATTAATAATAACAAAATCAATTCTTCAAAAGTTTTGAAAAATTTCACTTGATCCCTCATCTTTCCAACGATATTATAGAATCAAAATATCTATATATTTTTAACACAATCTCAATGTATCTCTTGATATGTGTCCTTAAAACCCCCAGAGCTTCCACTATATAATTTTCTTAAAATAATTCAGCTAAGTAACAAATTAACATAAAAAAAATTAACAATTTCATGAGAATTTTTTTTTTGGGTTTCTTTTCGTATTTTCAGTCCATTATTTGCTCAAAAATAAAATTTATATATGCTTTCTCGGTTGTGATTGATAATTTCCATTTTTAAATGAAACAGATTGTTTTAAGGGCATAGTAAGCAGCGCTAGGGCAGAAGAAAGAGGACATCTCGCGTCTCTAACAAACAAGGGACCTTTCTGCCTAACTCATAAAGTCAGTCAAATAAAGTAAAATTCAGAGAAACAAATAGGAGCTTTTTGTAAACAAAATTTCCCATTTCGTTCCACGCTCTAACAAGAAAGTATAGCGCTGGTCCCTACTCTTTGGGGATTTTGTGATAATATAAAATTTACTGTCTGACAGCGAAGTTCTGAACTTCTGGTCATCTTCCATGTTCATTTGTTTGTTTCAATCACGTCACTTGTACTCACACTAATAAGTCCAAAGCCAGTGTGATTTTTTATTTGTAGTAGTGATACCGAAAATCTTTACTAGTCAACAGAGGCTTCTTCCTGCTTGTGTTGTGTTGTTTGAAGTGCTATAGCTTTTTCCACAACTTTTGAACTTTCTTTCACTCTTTCATAAACTATATCTCCTTCGTGACTGTGTGTTGTGAGCTTCGGTCAAGTGTTTTAGGAGCGGCAAAGCAAAGCCATGGCAGCAGGGATGGCGATAGCAAGTGAAGGTGGTGATAATAATATATACAATGGGAAGATAACTGCGTTCGTTATTTTGTCTTGTATGATGGCTGGCATGGGAGGGGTTATTTTTGGCTACGATATTGGAATTTCAGGTCTGTTCAATCCTTTAATTCTATCTCTTTCCTTGGTGCTTCTTGCTATATAAAAATATCACTTCTCTGCATTAATTTTGTTTGTTTGGTACTATCTTTGCATTATGTAATATGTCAATTCATTAAATGTATATTGGAACGACGATGGTAATTTTAATCTAAAAGATGAGTCAAAGATAAAGAGAATATTGAGTGGCTTTTAGTACCTGTTTGCTTGATTAGTCATCCAAATTCGACTTATAAAGATGAAGATTTGATCACGTTGATGATAATTTTAATTTCAATATACATGATTAAAGATTCAATTTTACAGGAAAGAAAATTTAAATGGTTTCACGTGGATTGCTTGGCGTGATATTGACATGCACAAATAGTGGACAATAATTGCTAAAACACTCAAGACAATTGCCAATTGTTGGCACGTTAGAAGTATCCGACAAGGAGAAAAACAAAACATAATTAGATAATTGAAAAAACTGTCAAATTAGCGGTTTCTATCACTTGAGCCCTTGTTGTTTGTAAAAATTTAACTCGACGAAAGGATGCACTGATTTGTGAAAGTAAATGTGAAGGTGGGGTGACATCAATGGAGCCATTTTTGGAGAAATTCTTTCCGGAAGTGCACAGAAAGATGAAAGAAGACACAAAGATTAGCAACTACTGCAAATTTGACAGTCAACTATTGACCTCCTTCACGTCCTCTCTCTATGTTGCTGGCCTTGTTGCTTCCTTCGTCGCCTCCTCTGTCACTCGAGCGTTTGGCCGTAAACCGTCAGTGTTAATGGGCGGTGCAGCTTTTCTTGCGGGTTCAGCCCTCGGCGGTGCAGCTGTTAATGTCTATATGCTCATTTTTGGCCGTTTATTGCTCGGAGTTGGGGTTGGTTTCGCCAACCAAGTAAGTCATTTACAATATATACTAGGTCTTGCTAAGTTACATTTCCGGTAACTTACAATCTTTGCAAAATTCAAATGAACCCTACTTAAATGTTACAACGTTTTATATATTTTGGGGACATAATAAGTTATATGAAATGTAACGATATAATACTGTCACGTCAGTTTCTAACATATTACATATTTATGCTTTAGCCTCGGACTTGACTCCCTTAGTAAAAAGAATATTTAGGATACTTGGGGGTTTTATTTGAAGTTTTAGTCCATTTTTTTATCAAATACATGTTTTACACACACACACACACATATATATACCTTGGATTATGGACTCTTCAAGTTTGTGGTTTCTTCGTTCTGGTCCATGCATGTTGAACCAACATCCTGGTTCTGCCAATGCACCTAATAATGACTCAATCCTCATTATTTTTTTTGCAGTCAGTTCCATTGTATCTATCAGAAATGGCACCAGCAAGATACAGAGGAGCAATCAACAATGGCTTCCAATTTAGCATTGGCATCGGGGCACTAGCGGCTAATTTCATCAACTATGGCACTGAGCAAATCAAAGGCGGTTGGGGCTGGAGAGTGTCATTAGCATTAGCTGCGGTCCCTGCTTCCATACTAACACTGGGAGCACTTTTCTTGCCAGAAACACCCAACAGCCTAATTCAGCGCAAGTCTGATCACCAAAAGGCCAAGCTGATGCTGCAACGCCTGCGAGGAACTAATGATGTCCAGGCAGAATTCGATGATCTCCTCAAAGCAAGCTTCACTGCAAAAACCATTAACCACCCCTTTAAGAAAATCATACAGAGAAAGTATAGGCCTCAGCTTGTAATGGCTATAGCCATACCATTCTTTCAACAAGTTACCGGCATCAATGTGATTGCATTCTATGCTCCGTTGCTATTCAGGACAATTGGTCTAGGTGTAAGTGCTTCACTGTTGTCTTCAGTTTTTTCTGGGATTGTAGGAGCAGGATCTACATTGATATCGATGTTCATAGTTGATAGGCTTGGCCGCAAAAAATTATTTTTAATTGGGGGAATACAGATGTTTGTGTCACAAGTAATAATTGGTGGAGTTATGGCAGTTCAGCTTGGTGATCAGGGTACGGTGAGTAAAGGGTACTCTATTTTAGTCCTAATTTTGATATGTGTATATGTTGCTGGATTTGGATGGTCATGGGGACCATTAGGTTGGTTGGTTCCAAGTGAGATTTTCCAATTGGAGATTAGATCAGCCGGGCAAAGTATTACTGTTGCTGTGAGCTTTGTATTTACTTTCATTGTTGCACAAACTTTTCTAGCAATGCTTTGCCATTTGAAGGCAGGGATTTTCTTCTTCTTTGGTGGATGGGTGGTGATCATGACTGCATTTATGCAATTGCTTTTACCAGAGACTAAAAATGTGCCAATTGAGCAAATGGATAGAGTGTGGAGGGAGCATTGGTTTTGGAAGAAATATGTGGGTGAAGTGGATGAACAGGGTAAGATGGAGGAAGCTTGATATATATAGATACTTATTTGAATCAGTGAAGGTAAAAATTATTAGTTTACAATTTTCGATATTTGGATTATTGATGCCCAACAGTTTGGTGCTCTAAGCGAAAATCATACAGGACTCACACCAATCTCTATTAATCATTTTGTAAGAGATAGTTTGTCAATGTGTATATATTTTGTAACCTCAGTTTTTCTACTTAAACTTTGGAAGCACATTAACTAAAGGTGTGACTGATGAGGTGTACTAACTTTTTCTTGTTTTGTTCAAGATCCATGCCAGGAAGTGATAAATATATTGGTCCCGTGTTTTCACACATTTCTTGATTGTGAGAAGCTAGTAAAAGTCCATGCTCTCACATTATTTCTTCAATTTTCAACAACATACTGCGATGTTGATCATATGTTGATGCTGATATTATTGTCTGCCGGTCCGTTTAGTACTGCTGCTGCAGAGCTATGGCTCAAGTCACAACTCCAAAGTATTTGGTAAATTATGGCTTGGCGGCTACTAATAAGATGATTCTAGTCCTAAGTTATTTGATGAAAAAATTATTATAACATACTATCTTTTGTCAAAATTATTATATATTTTTGAAATACCATCAACTTTTATTATATAGCTCAATGGCTTTTACTCTACAATAAGCCCACACCTACGACTCAAGAGAGACTACGGCTTCTTGATTTATTTAAAGCCTCCAGTGTCTGCTATTTTGAACACACTACTATCTCTTCTCTTCTTTACTCATCTTTCTGTTGCTGAGAGTACTCAGTCTTGAAGATTAAGCAGCAGCCAGTATGGCAGTGGGCTTAGCAATAACTAGTGAAGGCGGGCAAGATTACAATGGCAAGATCACTTCATTTGTTGTCTTGTCTTGTATTGTTGCTGCCACTGGAGGTCTTATTTTCGGCTATGATCTTGGAATTTCAGGTCTGTTTCTGCATATATTTCCTTCACGTTATTTTTATAATTAATGCACTTGTTGTGCTCAAATCTGTCCAGTGATTCAATGATCTTGGATTACAGTCTTACCTTAGATGTTAAATGCGAATGTTTGTCCAACACTTCAATTATTTTTCAAAGATTGGTGTCTATTGAACACTTTAGCCAAAGTCCGTATTTAAATAATGCATGCGAATGTTCTCACTTGAGAATAATTACCACGTATCTACATATGCATATTCATTATACCATAGACATCAACAAATCCTAGTCTCACATTGTGTGCTTGGTATGATATCAGTGTATTTGATTAAATGAATTAGCGAGAAAAAGGAAGAAAGAAAAAAAGGAGTTCATGTAGTATAACTTTCGTGAAAAAGTAAAAAAACCGATTGGAGGGTTATGAAGGATCATGCATTTTATTTTTTATTTGAGTTTAAAACAGTTACTTGTGAATTTCAACATGAAGGTGGAGTAACATCAATGGAGCCATTTTTGGAGAAATTTTTTCCAGAAGTGTACAGAAAGATGAAGGAGGACACCCATATTAGCAACTACTGCAAGTTTGATAGCCAACTATTAACCTGCTTCACGTCCTCCTTATACATTGCTGGCCTTATAGCTTCCTTATTTGCCTCTTCAGTCACTAGAGCCTTCGGGCGCAGAGCATCAATCCTGGTCGGTGGCGCAGCATTTCTCGCTGGTTCAGCCCTTGGAGGTGCTGCATTAAACATTTACATGCTGATATTTGGGCGTGTACTGCTTGGAGTTGGCATTGGTTTCGCAAACCAGGCAAGTGTTTGATGTCTTTTTTTTAAAAAAAAAAAATCAAAGTTTTAATTTGTTGAAAAATTTTCAATTGGTTTTAATTTTGTTGGTTGCAGTCAGTGCCACTATATCTCTCAGAAATGGCACCACCAAGGCACAGGGGAGCATTCAACATTGGCTACGAATTATGTACTGCCATTGGAATTCTAGGAGCTAGTCTTATCAACTACGGCACCCAAAAGATCAAGGGAGGTTGGGGCTGGAGAATCTCCCTAGCAATGGCTGCAGCCCCTGCTTTAATACTAACGTTGGGTGCACTTTTCCTACCAGAAACACCCAACAGCATAATCCAACACAGCAATGACCTCCAAAAGGCCAAACAAATGTTACGACGCATCCGAGGAACTGATGATGTCGAAGCAGAATTTGATGATCTCATCAAAGCAAGCTCTATTGCAAAAACCATTAACCATCCATTTAAGAAAATTATACAAAGAAAATACAGGCCTCAGCTAGTGATGGCAATACTGATACCATTTTTCCTCCAAGTAACAGGAATCAATGTCATTGGGTTCTATGCTCCAGTACTCTTAAGGACAATTAAACTCAGTGAAAGTACATCACTACTCATGTCCGCAGTTGTGACTGGCGGTATAGGTACACTTTCAACAATCATATCGATGATCCTAGTCGATAAACTTGGCCGAAAAGTATTGTTCTTAGTTGGGGGAATACAGATGCTTGCTGCACAGGTAATGATTGGATCAATCATGGAAAATCAGCTCGGTGATCAGGGTGGATTCAGCAAAGGCAATGCTTACTTAATTTTAGTTCTAATTTGTGTATATGTAGCCGGGTTTGCAGTGTCATGGGGACCATTGGGATTTTTGGTTCCAAGTGAAATATTTCCATTGGAGATTAGATCAGCAGGGCAAAGTATTAATGTTGCAGTTGGTTTTTTGTTCACTTTCTTGATTGCACAAACATTTTTAGCGATGCTTTGCCATTTTAAGGCAGGGATTTTCTTCTTCTTTGGAGGATGGGTGGTGGTGATGACTACATTTGTGCACTTCTTTTTACCAGAGACAAAAAATGTGCCAATTGAGCAGATGGATAAAGTGTGGGGAGAGCATTGGTTTTGGAAGAAAATTGTTGGGGAAATTAGTGAAGAAAGTAAGATACAAGAAGCAATATGATAGATATTGCTCTAGTGAATGAATTTAAGAGTTTCTTTTTAGGAAAATCTTTCTTTTTTAAATTAGAAATTATTTGTCGATTTCATCTTATCTCTTTCGTCGTAATAATATGAGTGTAAAATTAAAAAAAAAAAATGAGATGGTAAATTTGGTTCAATATATGTTATATTGGTCCCGCTTGTGGCTTGATTACTCAAATATTGTCTGATACTGAAGCCAATTAAAACGTCACACATTAATTTTTTAACACTCAACAGCCCCACATGAACAGCTAGCTGCCCTGTTTGGTCAAGTGGTCCTTTTAAGCCTTCACTAACTCTGCACTCATGAATATACAGACTACTCTCTCTTCTCTTCTCTTCTCTTCTTTCCCTTGCCATAAGTAATCAGTTTTGAAGATAAAGCAGCAGCACTAGCAGCAGATAATATGGCAGTAGGCTTAGCAATAACTTGTGAAGGAGCGCAACATTACAAAGGAAAAGTGACCCGATTTGTTGTCTTGTCTTGTATTGTTGCTGCCACCGGTGGGCTTATTTTCGGCTATGATATTGGAATTTCAGGTTTTTTCCCCCTTGCTGCTCATGTCTCCTTCACGTTTTACTTATAATTCATCTGACCCACTGATGGATCAAAATCCTTCAATTATCTTTTGTCAGCAGAAGCTTATTACCTTACCTTAGTTTTCCAGTAAAAATGATTGTTTATGAAACACTTAATATTTTCAAGTAAAGATTGTTGTTTATCGGGCAATTTAATTGCAGTACTTGCAAAATTTTGTAGAGTCATAACAATTATATGCACATCTTAAATAGAACAGACATAGTTTTAAGACACACAAACAATTACTTTAGTGCGAAAGTCTAATTTTGTAAAATTTTATATTTTTAGGTAATTAGAGAGCTAGCCATAAAATACCAAAAATTGACAAACTTCAACACTCCACAAAGATACGACTAATGAAAACTGGAGTTGGTAAGTTTTGTCATTTTGTAGCTAGTTAGTGTTGACTTGTCAAAATTCATAAAATGAAGATATTGAAAATATATAGAGAAGGAAAATGACATTTACCCATAAAAAGTTTTCGTGGAGTGCTTGACATGAAATTGACTGATGTGACGACAAATGCAATGATTAAATTATAGAACAATGCTAATTAGTTTTGTGTGGCCAGATTTCACACATGTCCTAAACCAACCCCACAAGTCCTTATATTTTTAATTCATAATGAATAAACCCCAAGGTTTTAAACTAATTGAACTAAAGTCCTTTGGGATTGCACTTTGTAGTCCTTGACTGTGATTGACCGTTAAAGAAAGTTGGTAATACAGTTAACAGAAGCCAATTTAAAAATATTTACCCGTGAAAGTGTTTGTTAAGGTGGAGTGACATCAATGGAGCCATTCTTGAAGAAGTTCTTCCCAGAAGTGTACAAAAACATGAGAGAAGACACCAAAGTTAGCAACTACTGCAAGTTTGACAGCCAACTATTAACCACCTTCACCTCCTCTTTGTATATTACTGGCATTTTGGCTTCCTTGATTGCTTCGTCAGTCACCAGAGCCCTCGGCCGCAAAGTGTCAATATTGATTGGCGGCGTGGCATTTCTTGCTGGTTCAGCCCTCGGAGGCTCTGCATTTAACATTTACATGCTGATATTTGGGCGTTTATTGCTCGGAGTTGGCATTGGTTTTGGAAACCAGGTAAGTGTTTGATAATCTTTTTATATTTTTTCAAATGTTTGTTGAATAATTTTTCAGTTGGTTTTAATTAATATCTTGCAGTCAGTGCCACTATATCTCTCAGAAATGGCACCACCAAAATACAGAGGAACATTTAACATTGGCTTTCAATTATGTGGTGCTATTGGAGTTCTATCTGCTAATCTTCTCAATTACGGCACCCAAAAGATCAAGGGCGGTTGGGGCTGGAGAATCTCCCTGGCAATGGCTGCGGCCCCTGCCTCAATACTAACAATAGGTGCAATTTTCTTGCCAGAAACACCCAACAGCATAATCCAGCGCAGCAACAACCACCAAAAGGCTCAAAAGATGCTGCAGCGTGTTCGTGGCATAGCTGACGTTGAAGCAGAACTCAATGATCTCATCAGAGCAAGCTCCATTTCAAAATCTATTACTCACCCATTTAAGAATATCGTACAAAGAAAATACAGGCCTCAGCTAGTAATGGCAATACTGATACCATTTTTCCAACAAGTAACAGGAATCAATATTGTTGGGTTATATTCTCCAGTACTGTTCAGGACACTTAAACTAGGTGAAAGTACATCACTAATATTGTCTGCATTAGTGGCTGGCGGTATGGGTACTATTTTCGCAATCGTATCGATGATTCTGGCCGATAAATTTGGCAGGAAAATATTGTTTTTAGTTGGGGGTATACAGATGCTTGTGTCACAAGTAATGATTGGATCAATCATGGCAGCTCAACTTGGTGATCACGGTGGATTCAGCGAGGGCTATGCTTACTTAATTTTAGTTATGGTTTGTCTATACTCATCCGGGTATTGTTATTCATGGGGGCCATTAGCATGGTTGGTTCCAAGTGAAATTTTTCCACTGGAAATTAGATCAGCAGGGCAAAGTATTACTGTTGCAGTTAATTTCTTGTTTACTTTCTTGACTGCACAAACGTTTTTACCCATGCTTTGCCATTTTAAGGCAGGGATTTTCTTCTTCTTTGGAGGATTGGTGCTGATTATGACTACATTCATGCATTTCTTCTTGCCAGAGACTAAAAATGTGCCAATTGAGCAGATGGATAAAGTGTGGAGAGAGCATTGGTTTTGGATGAAAATTGTTGAGGATGTGGGAGAAGAAAGTAAGAAGATTCAACAAGCACTGTGATGCGAATTGCTCCTATAAATGAATCTAAAAGTTTCCTTTTAGTAAACTCTTTCTTTTCAAATTAGTGCAATTTAGAAATACGAGTGTTGGAAAAAAAAAAAAGATTAGTTGGTAAATTTGTCTAATTTATGTACATTAAGATACATGTATACAAAGAAAGTAAAAGTACATTGGTCCCGCTTGATTGTTTTCACATATTGTCGGATAGTGGAGTTAATTAAGACCCCATGGTCTCACATTAATTCTGCAGGATTCAACTGCCCCACATCCTGCCATGTTTGATCAAATGTTGATGCTGACATTAATCGTCTAGATATTTACTATTCAAGAGAGACGCAGCTCTTTTTAAGCATTCAATAAATCAGTAATCTTGAACACACACACTACTCTCTCTTCTCTTCTTTCTCTTGATGTGAGTGCGGATCAGTTTTGAAAGTAAAACAGCAGCAGATATGGCGGGGGGCTTAGCAATAACTAGTGAGGGAGGGCAATATTACAATGGAAAAGTAACTCCATTTGTTGTCTTGTCATGTATTGTTGCTGCCACTGGCGGGCTTATTTTCGGCTATGATATTGGAATTTCAGGTTCTTTTTCCTGCTCTTATCTCCTTTATAATATAATTCATCTGGCCCTGATGGGTCTAAATCCCCCAATCATCTTTAATCTTCTCCATCCGCTCCATCCGGTCAATGACCTTGGATAAGGCTGGCTTGCGGAGTGCCATATGAAATCGGTAGAAACTTATAATTACAATCAGCTAAATTAAACTTAGCTGCCCAGTGCATATGAATGCTTATCAAACAACTTAATTGTCAAGTAAAGATTACTATTAATTCGTCGACGGTTTAATTGTGGTACTTGTAAATTTAGTAGAGCTTTGCAGTGTTTTTTTTGGGGTATGAAAAGGGCATAGCAAAGCTTAGTACTTGTAATATTTATCATATATTATGACAAACCCAAAAACCAAGGCCTACCAGAAGTTCTTCTCGATAGATCATTGCAGTTATAAAACATGCCTTAGATATATCTGCTATTGTTTTACAACTCAATTATAAACTGATTCTAGTTTGAAAATTTATTTCTGAAAAAAATATAGGTTTCAGCTGATTAACTGTAACTAGCTATAAAACAACAAAAATTTACAAATTTACAGAGACACAGATGTGCTGATGTAGTGTTAACTTGCAAAAATCTGTAAAATGCTGATATTTTAAGATAAGGATTTAGTGTTAACTTGTGTTGAGCACATGTTCTAACTTGCCTTCCAATTTCATTCTTAACCTATGCCGAGAACTGAATCAACGGTTAGAATTTATCTGACGCTAATCTCATATGAATCTAAACACCAACACAATTGAGCATCAAATCCTTATAAGACGTGATATTTCTTTTAATCTAGGAGTCAACGAATCCTTCATTGGCCTCATATGCTGTGCTTGGCATGATATTGGTGGATTTGACGATAAATACGATGACCAATTGATGCCGAATAGTTGGGTGGACAGATTTTAAAGCAACTCTAAGGTGTCCCGAAACAAGACGGCTGTTCTTTAACTTAGGACCTTTTAAATTTCAAAGCCCCCAAGAACTGATTTTTATTCGAGTTTTTATCTCGCTAGTCCTTCCTTTTGTAATTAATAATAAATAAACAAACGTTTTAAAAATATAGCACTTAAGACCTTTCGAGTTATACTTTATATTCCTTGACCAGGTGTTACGGTTAAGTAACATGGTTACAGGAACCAATTTAAAATTTCAAGCGAAATTTATTCATTCATTCATTAATTTTTTTTGAAGGTGAAATTTAAAATATTTACTTGTGAATATGTATGTTAAGGTGGAGTGACGTCAATGGAGCCATTTTTGAAGAAGTTCTTCCCAGGAGTGTACACAAAGATGAGAGAAGACACCAAAGTTAGCAACTACTGCAAGTTTGACAGCCAACTATTAACCACCTTCACCTCCTCTCTGTACATTGCTGGCCTTATAGCTTCCTTATTTGCCTCCTCAGTCACCAGTGCCTTCGGCCGCAAAGCATCAATTCTTGTCGGCGGCACAGCTTTTCTTGCTGGTTCAGCCCTCGGAGGAGCCGCATTTAACATTTACATGCTTATATTTGGGCGTGTGTTGCTTGGTATTGGCATTGGTTTTGCAAACCAAGTAAGTGTTTGATTATAATTATAATTATTTTATTACTATTTCTATTACTATTACTATTATTATTATCATTATTATTATTATTATTATTATTATTTGGTTTGTTGATCAGTTAGTTTCAATTTGTTGGTTGTAGTCAGTGCCACTATATCTCTCGGAAATGGCACCACCAAAACACAGAGGAGCATTCAACATTGGCTTCCAAGTATGTCTTGCCATTGGTGTTCTATCCGCTAATCTTCTCAATTACGGCACCCAAAAGATCAAGGGCGGTTGGGGCTGGAGAATATCCCTAGCAATGGCTGCAGCCCCTGCTTCAATACTAACAGTAGGTGCCCTTTTCATGCCAGAAACACCAAACAGCATAATCCAGCGCAGCAATGACCACCAAAAGGCTAAAAGGATGCTGCAGCGTGTGCGCGGCACAGCTGATGTTGAAGCAGAACTCAATGATCTTATCAGAGCAAGCTCTATCTCAAAAACTATCAACCACCCATTTAAGAAAATCATACAAAGGAAATACAGGCCTCAGCTAGTAATGGCAATACTGATACCATTTTTCCAACAAGTGACAGGAATCAATATCATTGGATTATATGCTCCAGTACTACTCAGGACACTTAAACTAGGTGAAAGTGCATCATTACTCTTGTCTGCAGTTGTGACTGGTGGTATAGGCACAGTTTTAACAATCATATCAATGATTCTAGTCGATAAACTTGGCAGGAAAATATTGTTTTTAGTTGGGGGTATACAGATGTTTGTTTCACAAGTAATTATTGGTTCAATCATGGCTGCTGAGCTTGGTGATCATGGGGGATTCAGCGAAGGCTATGCTTACTTAATTTTAGTCCTGGTATGTGTATATTCAGCCGGGTTTTCATATTCATGGGGGCCATTAGCATGGTTGGTTCCGAGCGAAATTTTTCCATTGGAGATTAGATCAGCAGGGCAAAGTATCACCGTTGCTGTTTGCCTTGTGTTTATTTTCTTCACTGCACAAACATTTTTAGCGATGCTTTGCCATTTTAAGGCAGGGATTTTCTTCTTCTTTGGAGGATGGGTAATGGTGATGACTACATTTATGCACTTATTTTTGCCAGAGACTAAGAATGTGCCAATTGAGCAGATGGATAAAGTCTGGAGACAACATTGGTTTTGGAAGAAATACGTGGGTGAAGTGGATGAAGAGGGTTAGATGTAAGAGGCTTGATTTGCCTCCAAGGCGTGATCGGATTGGTAACAGCCCGAAATTTGTGGCTGATGACCACCGAATTCAATCCTTAGAGATAAAATTTAAGCTTTGCCCACCCCTTACTTTATTAAAAAAAAAAAAACTTGATTTCTACTTAATTTCTGCAGGTTTGAAACTTTCAATATTTCAGCTCTGCGTTTTGTTTGACTTATCAATTCGCTGTAATTCGTTTGTGGGAGATTCTTTTATGCTGTGTTTAAATATAACCACTAAGCCCATCAAAATCCTTTACTTGAGAAAAGCTGCAAAGTCCATCAAAATCTACAGACATGTAATGGTCAAACATATTGAATAACAACCCACTTGAAGTAAATAACACTTGAAGCAAATAATCACTTTCCTTTTAACAAAAAAAAATATTTTAATAACAAAAAAATTGTTTTTTTGAATGGCGTTTTGAGGGAACATTGACTTATTTAAAAGAATTTCGTAGGCAAAGTGGATGGGCATGGCAACATGGAAGAGAAATGATATTCATTTTATCGAAATGAGCATAAGTTAAAAGATAAAAATAAATACATATATATTTAAATATTTTATTTTATTTTTGTTATTCAATAAATTTTATACACACTCATTTTTAATTTGATCTTTATTTTAATAAAATGAAGAATTTTTTCCTGGACCCACGTGTATTTAGATCAATAAAGGGTAAAAAAAAAAGAAAGTCCTCTTTGATTTGATGACTAAATGTTTGGTAGGACTCAGCAGTTTTAATTGATAATTTGCCACTGTCTCTTTTTCAATGCAGTTGTGAATTACACATAGCACCTCACATTAATTAGTCTTCAATAGTCAACAGCCACAACCCCGCTTACAGCCATGATGATTACAAGGTGACCATGCTGATAGAAATATCTCAATTTTTTTTTATCTCAAATTTTATCTTAAATGATATATTATTTCTTGATTGGTTGATACTTTTTATAAGATTCAAGTGAATTAATTTTATTATTGTCACCGATCAATTGATAAAAATCATATCATTTAAGATAAAAAAATTTGATATGTGTATCACTACTCCATGCAAAAATGTTAAAATTGAAAGATGAAAGAGTGCTAATAGAAATAACAGTACATTGGAGGAGTTTATATGATAATTAATTATTTTTCAATTAATACAGTAACTCTGGTCGGATATAAAATTATTTCTTGCTGTTAAAATTTTTCATTTAATTTCTCATGATAATATTGTTGTCTATGCTTACAAGTCAAGAAAGACTACACGCAGCTACTTATAAATCTTCAATATTCGCAATCTTGATCACAAATGACACTTTTACTTTTCTCACTCGCCTTTATCTCTTGCTGTGAGTGCTGATTAGTTTTGAACTAAAAGCAGTAGCCAATTTGGCAGTAGGCTTAGTAATAACAAGTGAAAGTGGGTAGTATTATAACGGGAAGATGACTGTATTTATTGTCTTGTCTTGTATTGTTGCTGCCACCGGTGGCCTTATTTTCGGCTATGATATTGGAATTTCAGTTTTTTTTCTCCCTTTTTCTGCTTATACATGAACCCATCCTTATGATAAATAAAGATATTATTATTAGATTTTATAAAATGTCTAAAGGTATAATGACTAATGTTTTCAAATATTGTATGTGGATTTACTGAGTTGGCGGTTCACCCCTCGTCTCTAATATTTTACAGATTGATTAGAGATGTGGCTTGAGAACTTAGATGAAGATTTTTTTTTTTTGGATCTTTGGAGTCGTTTTAAAGATTAAATTTGACTGGACTTTTTATTTTAGATTAGAGACTTATCTTTGGATATTTTATTTAAAATGTTTTATGTAACAATTCAGTTAGAGTATAAATAATGATTGTTTAACTTGAGATTTATTAATAAGAATAAATTATGTGAGGTTTCATTTTAATTTTACCCTTATGCTTTCATGGGTAAATTTTTAGGGTGTTACTATAAAAAAATTAAAAATAAGATATTTTTCTTATACTTTTTGTTAGTTTTAACATTTTTCTAATAATAGATATGTATTTTATGTTCCCAAGATTAATTATCAAGAAAATAACCCATTTACCCTTCTTTTCCTTTAATTTTTATGTGTCAAAGGAGCTTTCAGATATGAATATAATAAAGAATAAATGTTATATATTGATTTTAGTAGAGAGAAAACTAACAACCTCCCTCAAAAGTAAATTTTTTTTTAAACTCCTTTAATTTTCTAATAAAAAATTTTAAGTAGATCATAGCATTTCAAACATGCCTTAAATTCAACATGTATCTTTTAAGACATAATAAAATGATGTGCATTTTCTTAGTGGTATAGACAAAATTAATGCAAATTTTCAACTATTAATCAATAATTAGTTACAAAATGACAAAAAAAAAATCCTAAACTCCAATGTAATTTGTGTATGTATGGTAGAAGAATTGGTGAATTTTTTCACAGCAACTTGACGTCTCATTTTATAAATGCCTTGAATGGCGTTCTCAGCAGAGTTTAATTGCTATATTTCTTGATCTGGTTTTACATCACTGTAGCAGTCAACGAATCCTTCGGCATCACAAAGCTTGCTTGGCATGATATTGACGGCTTTGAAAATGATTGCAAGGATCATTATTAGTAGATTTCCAACTCTTTGCTTTTGACAGATTTCAAGGTTTACTTTTTCAGTAGTCCTGAGACGAAGGGAAAGATACAAAAACGTGCAGTTGCATGTCCGTTTCTTATAAATAGGATCACGTAAACTTGAAAACATCAACCTACTTGTATAATTAATTTTGGTGAATATAAAGGAAAAAGACAAAAAAAAAAAGGGAATGGATAGGTATGAAAGAATCGTGCATTTGAGTAAAATTTTCTACCGAATTTAAAATATTGACTTGTGAAGGTGGAGTGACGTCGATGGAACCATTTCTGAAGTAATTCTTCCCAGAAGTGAACAGAAAGATGAGAGACGACATCAAAGTTAGCAACTACTGATAGTTTGACAGCCAACTATTAACTACCTTCACCTCCTCTTTGTACGTTACTGGCATTTTAGCTTCCTTAAATGCTTCCTCAGTTACCAGAGCCCTCGGCCGCAAAGTGTCAATATTGATTGGCGGCGTGACACTTTCTAGTTGGTTCAGTCCACGGAGGTTCTGCATTTAACATTTACATGCTGATATTTGGGCGTTTGTTGCTTGGTGTTGGCATTGGTTTTGGAAACCAAGTAAGTGTTCGATAATCCTTTTATTTTTTCAAATGTTTGTTGAATAATTTTTCAGTTGGTTTTAATTAATATCTTGCAGTCAGTGCCACTGTATCTCTCAGAAATGGCACCACCAAAATACAGAGGAACATTCAACATTGGCTTTCAATTATGTGGTTGTAGTGGAGTTCTATCTGCTAATCTTCTCAATTACGGCACCCAAAAGATCAAGGGCGGTTGGGGCTGGAGAATCTCCCTGGCAATGGCTGCGGCCCCTGCTTCAATACTAACAATAGGTGCAATTTTCTTGCCAGAAACACCCAACAGCATAATCCAGCGCAGCAACGACCACCAAAAGGCTCAAAAGATGCTGCAGCGTGTTCGTGGGATAGCTGACGTTGAAGCAGAACTCAATGATCTCATTAGAGCAAGTTCCACTTCAAAATCTATTACTCAACCGTTTAAGAATATCATACAAAAAAAATACAGGCCTCAGCTAGTAATGGCAATACTCATACCATTTTTCCAACAAGTGACAGGAATCAATATTGTTGGCTTATATACTCCAGTACTATTCAGGACACTTAAACTGGGTGAAAGTACGTCGCTACTGTTATCTGCAGTCGTGGCTGGTGGTATGGGTACAGTTTTAGCAATCATATAAATTATTCTGGAAGATAAATTTGGCAGGAAAGTATTGTTTTTAGTTGGGGGCATGCAGATGCTTGTGTCACAAGTAATTATTCAGTCAAGCATGGCGGCTCAACTTGGTGATCACGATGGATTTAAGCGAAGGCTATGCTTGCTTAATTTTAGTTATAGTTTGTCTATGCTCATCAGGTTATTGTTATTCAGGGGGACCATTGGCATGGTTGGTTCCAAGTGAAATTTTTCCACTGGAAATTAGATCAGTAGGGCAAAGTATTACCGTTGCAGTTAACATTGTGTTCACTTTCTTGACTGCACAAACGAATTCGTGCATTTCTTCTTGCCAGAGACTAAAAATGTGCCAATTGAGCAGATGAACAAAGTGTGGAGAGGGCATTGGTTTTGGATGAAAATTGTTGAGAATGTGGGAGAAGAAAATAAGATTCAACAAGCACTGTGATACGAATTGCTCCTATAAATGAATCTAAAAGTTTCCTTTTAGTAAGCTCTTTCTTTTCAAATTAGTGCGATTTAGAAATATGAGTGTTGGGAAAAAAAAAAAAAGATGAGATGGTAAATTTGTTTAATTTATACCCAGAAATAAAAGTAGATTGGTCCGGCTTGATTGTTTTTACCTATTGGCGGATAGTGAAGCAAATTAAGATTCCATGGTCTCACATTAATTCTTCGGGATTCAACTGCCCCACATACTGCCATGTTTGATCAAATGGTGATGCTGATATTTATTGTCTACATCTATACTATTCAAGAGAGACACAGCTCTTTTTGAGCATTCACCAAATCATCAATCTTGAGCATACACACAACTCTCTCTTCTCTTCTCTCTCTTCATTTGAGTGCTGATCAGTTTTGAAGATAGGACAGCAGCAGATATGGCAGTGGGCTTCGCAATAACTAGTGAAGGTGGGCAATATTACAATGGAAAAGTGACTCCATTTGTTGTCTTGTCTTGTCTTGTTGCTGCCACCGGTGGGCTTATTTTCGGCTATGATATTGGAATTTCAGGTTTTTTTCCTGCTCACATCTCCTTTGGATATAATTCATCAGGCCATGATTGGTCTAAATCCTCCAATTATCTTTAATCTTCTCCGTTCTCTCCAGCCGATCAGTGACCTTGGATTGAGTGCCTTAGAAAATCATTAGAAACTTATAATTAAAATCAGCTAAATTAAACTTAGCTGCCCAATATATATGAATGTTTATCAAACAACTTAATTGTCAAAAGTTTAGTTGTAGTAATTGTAAATTTAGGAGAATCATTGCAGTCATAAAACATACCTTAATTATATCTGCTATTGTTTTAAGACACAATTATAGACTGATTCTAGTACGAAAATTTATTTCTGAAAAATATATATATAGATTTCAGCTGGTTACCAGTAACTAGCTATAAAATAACAAAAAATTACAAATTTACAAAGACACAAGTGTGCTCATGGAGTGTCAACATGCGAAAATCTATAAATTGCTGATATTTTAGGACAAGGATTTAGTTTTAGCTTGTGTTGAGTGCATGTTTTAACGTGGCTTTCAATAAACTTCTAATATGTGCTGAGAACTTAATCAATGGTTAGAATTTGTCTAACACTAATCTCATATAAATCTAAACACCAACTCAGCTGAGCATCTAATCCGTGCAAAATGTAATATTTCTTTTGAGTAGGAGTCAACGAATCCTTCATTGGCCCCACATGGTGTGCTTGGCATGATATTGGTGGATTTGATGATAAATGCGATGATCAATAGATGCCGAATAGGTTGCGTGGACAGATTTTTTTTTAGAAGAAAAGAAATTCATTCCATAAAAGAGTTTAACAGACTCATGACTTTTGAGGGGTACGAATCTGTTGATGCAAGATTCTGGTTACTCGTTCTACGACCATGATCTCTGCTCGATTAACTCTACCACGATCAGGATCTCTTTTCGTATGTTTTCTCTTCCAAGTTTTCCTGCGTACATAGAAACTAGTCAGAGCACGTCGGTTGTTTTCCCGGCGTAAACCTTCCGACGCTCAAGTCAGATATGAAGGTTCTGGGAACACTAGCCACAAATCTTATGGCTTTTCCTTTAGTTTCAATTCTTTAGAGCTTTCTCTTTTCTCTGTTCTAATGTTAAAAATTCTAATCCTTTTACCTTCGTTTGCTACCTTTTTATAGGCCTCTTATGGATTCAGACCTTCCCTCCATTCGCGCCCGTTATCCTCCCATCTCTCGAAAGTGGATGCCCCACTTCCGTAGTCGTGGGTGGTTTCATGGCCTTCATGCCTTGATTCTCGGGTTGGAGAGCGCGTCTCGCCAACTATCGTTGATCGGGTCTTCCTCAACTTAAGCCTTAGCTGGAATGGCCTTATACTTCTAACAGAGGATCCGGCCTCGCAGATGGTGTATTCGTGGACGAGCAGAATATTCCTGTTCCTGCTCCTCTGTTACCTGATTTTGCTCATCACTGCTAGTCTTCGCCGAAGTACGCTTTGCTACCAGGTGTTTGCTCGTCATGGCTGGTCTTGTCGAAGTATATCCCCAAACACCAGACCTCTAGCTTTTGGTGTTGGGTAACATAGTGAGCCGATAATAAAAACTCAACGGTTCTGGCTTGCGTAGGACGGGAAAAGGCTGCCAAAAGTCGTGTCGCATTTAATTACAGACGAGGTGATGTGGCAGAAATCTATCCCTCCATTTGAATTTCAAACCAAGGGTTACGAAACCCTTGGGATTTGGTGCCGTTAAATGCTGGCAGCCCAAGAGGTTGTTTCTCATTAGGACAACTCAAAACCCTCAAATGAGAAACTCATCGTTTACTTCCCTTCTGTTTCTCCGATGAACGAGTTTCAGGATAAAAGCTTCCACCCCTGTCTCCCTCCGATCGAGCCACTCTCTCCGACTGAGCCATTCTCTCTGACTAAGCCGTTACTTCAGGTATTACTTCTATTTCCTCGGTCTTAAACAGTTGTTGATATCTCTTTTCTCTCTGTTTTGCTTGGGTAATAGTCGGTGGTGGTGTTCGGGTTATAGTTTAGGGAGTGTCAAAGGGTAAAGAGAAAATCATTGAGGTTGATGACGGCAAGTTAGACTTCTTACCTAGTCTGCTCGCTGATGCTGCTTTTGAACCCATTAGATCCAGCATTGGGACTAGTGCTAGGAGAATGTCCCCCCAAACAATCTTCTCGAGCCGAAATAGTAGCGACGAGGGATCATCTGGCTCGGCAGACACCTTGAGTGAGGACCATGGAGGTGATTCTGGTAAGACGCCCTTACCAGAAACATCGCGACCAGAAGTAAGAGGCACATTAGGAGGTAGAGCTTTATCACAAAATTATGCTATCAACTTTATCACGTGCACGAATACCGTAGACAAGCTCACTACCCTCCGGGATAAGTATAGGATTCCTGATGAAATACCTCTTAGGGTCCCAGGAAAGATAGATACTCCTAGCCGGCCTCCTAGGGGGTATGTCACCTTATTTCTAGAGAGTTTTAAGTATGCGTTGAGGTGTCCCCAGCAACCGTACTTTGCCCGAATACTTAACGAGTTGAATTTAGCTCTTGGTCAACTGAATCCCAACGGGTGGAGAGTACTCTCAGGTCTGTTCATACTGTGGGATAGATGCTGCCAAAGCGAGCCCACAGTTGATGAGGTAAAGCACCTGTACCAGCTAAAGAGCAGCCCCAAAGATGCCGGCTTGTATTACTTCTAATCTAGTACCAAGAATAAGAAATCCATAACTGATCTTCCAACTGAGGGTGGTGGGACTTGGAAGAGAAAGTTCTTTTTTGCTAGGGGTCCCTAGGGTCAAATTGCACAGGTTGATGGGAATGATTATCACGTCCCACCCCGTTTAGTGATCCCAGGTTGTTTGCTCGCTTTAGATGTCTTGTCTCCATAGTTATTCTCACTTTACTAGTTTGACTCTAACCCGATGTCTGTTCGCATTGCAGGTTCTTGGGGTGTCCATTTCTTACTTGAACCCGACCAGCTCAAGCGAGTCGAGGCTGTACTGGCCAATTCCTGCTCGAATCGAGAGCTGTTAACTACTTACAATTTGGTCAAATCTGGTTTGGTATCCATCGGCCATAAGATGGAGGATGCTGTGATTGAAGCTCTGACTCGAAAACGTCCTTAACCTCTTGCTGGCAAGCGGGACAAGGATAAGGACGCTCCCACTGCAAAATGGGTGAATATTGTGCAGCAGGTTCCTCCCCTAAAGACCCTACCACATCCTTCTGCTAAAGTTGGAGAAACTGGCGGAGCAACCACTGATCCTTCTTCCTATTCTCCTCCCGTTGGGCCAAGATCTCGTTTATCTGACAATCGAGCAGAGCATTTGGTCCTCTTTATGAACAAGCTTTCCAAACTCATAAGCAATAAGGACTTGGAGGACTTTAACGGCTGCACCCTAGCTGATCTAGTGGGGTTTATGCAGTTTAGCACCTTCCACCTTAGTTGCATGGCCACTTACTATAAGGCCAAGGATGGCCGTTATGACCGGAAGATGAAGGAGGACATTCAATCGGTGGTGACCAGTGCCGAAGCTACCGAGAAGAAAGCAGGAGACTTGAATCTCGAGAATTTGAAGCTGCTAGAGCGAGAATCTCTTGCTCAAGCAAAGGCCATTACTCTCGAGGAAGAGCTGGCTAAGGTCCAGGAGGAACTACAAAGCCAGAAGGCTATATACGAGGCTCAGCTTAAATCTTTCCGCGATTGCCACTAGGTTCGGGTCGAGAACTTGGAGAAGGAAGTTAACAACCAATATAACCATGGGCTTCGACATTTTTATCGTTGCATCGTGGCCGTCTTTGAGAAGCAGCACCCTGATCGGAAGATGGATGACCTTGCAGCTGGTGACGAGGAGGCAATAAAATAGGATGTCGAAGAGGTGGAACCAATTGTGGTTGATGAGGAAAACTCTCCTCCTCGTGTTGTTCCTACTGATGTTGGTCATACAAGTACCTCTCCAGACGCAACTGGTGATATTCCCCCTGTACCTGAGATGGAACTACCCACTGAGGCTATTTGGCTTACTGACATGCCATCTTTCAAAACTTGTCTTGTGTTGTAATTACTTTTTTAATATTATATGTAGCAACTTTACAGACTATCACAAGCTTAATAAAACATGTTCTTGTTTGCCTTATTGTATTGGAGTTGTGGGTTGGAAAATTTTGCATGCCTTAGAAAATTTTTTCAACATTATAATTGCCTTTTGAGCATCGTAATTGCCTTTTGAGCATCGTAATTGCCTTTGCATGCTTTGAAAAATCTTTCAATGCTTGGGATGCTGCTCGCCTTCACTTGGACGAGCAAATCCTGGCATGCTTGGCTTCTGGTCTCGCCATAAGACAGGCTTTGAGACTTAATGAGTCTTTGCGTGCCTTAGGAAATTATTCCATGATTGGGAGTCTGCTCGCCTTCGTTTGGTTGAGCAGATCCTGGCATGCTTGGCTTCTGGTCTCGCCATAAGATAGGCTTTGAAACTTGGAGAGCCTTTGCATGCCTAAGGAAAATTTTTCAACATTGTAATTGCTTTCTGAGCATCGTAATTGCCTTTTCAAGCCTTAGAAAATTTTTCAATGCTTAGGATGCTGCTCGCCTTCGCTTGGACGAGCATATCCTCGCATGCTTGGCTTCTGGTCTCGCCATAAGACAGGCTTTGAGACTTGGTGAGCCTTTGCGTGCCTTCAAAAATTCTTCAATGCTTGGGAGTCTGGCTTTGAGACTTGGTGAGCCTTTGCATGCCTTAGGAAATTCTTCAATGCTTAGGAGTCTGCTCGCCTTCGCTTGGTCGAGCAGATCCTAGCATGCTTAGCTTCTGGTGTTGCCATAAGAAAGGCTTTGAGACTTGGTGAGCCTTTGCATGCCTTAGGAAATTCTTCAATGCTTGGGAGTCTGCTCGCCTTCGTTGGTCGAGCAGATCCTGGCATACTTGGCTTCTGGTCTCGCCATAAGACAGGCTTTGAGACTTGGTGAGCCTTTGCATGCTTTAGGAAATTCTTCAATGCTTGGGAGTTTGCTCGCCTTCGCTTGGTCGAGCAGATCTTGGCATGCTTGGCTTCTGGTCTCGCCATAAGACAGGCTTTGAGACTTGACGAGCCTTTGCATGCCTTAGGAAATTCTTCAATGCTTGGGGGTCTGCTCGCCTTCGCTTGGTTGAGCAGATCCAGACATGCTTGGCTTTTGGTCTCGCCATAAGACATGCTTTGAGACTTGGTGAGTATTTGCATGCCTTAGAAAATTCTTCAATGCTTGGGAGTCTGCTCCTCTTTGCTTGGTCGAGCAGATCCTGGCATGCATGGTTTCTTGTCTCGCTATAAGACAGGCTTTGAGACTTGGTGAGCATTTCAATACCTTAGGAAATTCTTCCATGCTTGGGAGTCGGCTCGCCTTCGCTTGGTTGAGCAGATCTTAACATGCTTGGCTTCTGGTCTAGCCATAAGACAGGTTTTGAGATTTGGTGAGCCTTTTCATGCCTTAGGAAATTCTTCAATGCTTGTGAGTCTGCTCGCCTTCGTTTGGTCGAGCAGATCCTGGGATGCTTGGCTTCTGGTCTCGCCATAAGGCAGGCTTTCAGAATTGGTGAACATTTGCATGCCTTAGAAAATTCTTCAATGCTTGGGATTCTGCTCGTCTTCGCTTGGTCGAGCAAATTCTGGCATGCTTGGCTTCTAGTCTCGTCATAAGACAGGCTTTGAGAATTCTTGAGCATTTGCATGCCTTAGAAAATTCTTCAATGCTTGGGATTCTGCTTGTCTTCGCTTGGTCGAGTAAATCCTGGTCTGCTTGGCTTCTAATCTCGCCATAAAACAGGCTTTGAGACTTGGTGAGCATTTGCATGCCTTACAAAATTCTTCAATGCTTGGGAGTCTGTTCGCCTTCTCTTGGTCGAGCAAATCCTAGCATACTTGGCTTTTGGTCTCGCTATAAGACATGCTTTGAGACTTGATGAGCTTTTGCATGCCTTAAGAAATTCTTTAATGCTTGGGAGTGTGCTCGCCTTCGCTTAGTCGAGCAGATCCTCGCATGCTTAGCTTCTGGTCTCGCCATAAGACAGGCTTTGACAATTGGTTAGCCTTTGCATGCCTTAGGAAATTCATCGATGCTTGGGAGTCTGCTCGCCTTCGCTTCGTCGAGCAAATCCTCGCATGCTTGGCTTTTGGTCTCGCCATAAGACAGGCTTTGAGAATTGATTAGCCTTTGCATGCCTTAGGAAATTCTTCATTGCTTGGGAGTCTGCTCACCTTCGCTTGGTCGAGCAGATCGTAGCATGCTTGGCTTTTGGTCCCGCCATAAGACAACCTTTGAGAATTTGTGAGCATTTGCATGCCTTAGGAAATTCTTAAATGCTTGGGAATCTGCTCGCCTTCGCTTGGTCGTGCAAATTCTGGCATGCTTGGCTTCTTGTCTCGCCATAAGACAGGCTTTGAGACTTGGTGAGCGTTTGCATGCCTTAGTAAATTCTTCAATGCTTGGGAGTCTGCTTGCCTTCGCTTGGTGGAGCAAATCCTGGCATGCTTGGCTTCTGGTCTCGCCATAAGACATGCTTTGAGACTTGGTAAGCCTTTGCATGCCTTAGGAAATTTTTCATTTTTTGGGAGTCTGCTCGCTTTTGCTTGGTCGAGCAGATACTTGCATGCTTGGCTTATGGTCTCGCCATAAGACAGGCTTTGAGAGTTGGTGAGCATTTGCATGCTTTAGGAAATTCTTTAATGCTTAGGTGTCGGCTCGCCTTCACTTGGTCAAGCAGATATTGGTATGCTTGGCTTTTAGTCTCGCCATAAGACAACCTTTGAGACTTGGTGAGCATTTACATGCCTTAGGAAATTCTTCAATGCTTGGGAGTCTGCTCGCCTTCGCTTGGTCGAGCAGATCCTCGCAAGCTTGGCTTGTGGTCTCGCCATAAGACAGGCTTTGAGACTTGGTGAGCATTTGCATGACTTAGGAAATTCTTCAATGCTTGGGAGTCTGCTCGCCTTCGCTTCGTCGACTAGATCCTCGCATGCTTGGCTTCTGGTCTCGCCATAAGACAGGCTTTAAGACTTGGTGAGCCTTTTCATGCCTTAGGAAATTCTTCAATGCTTGGGAGTCTGCTCGCCTTCTCATTGTCGACCATATCCTCGCATGCTTGGCTTATGGTCTTGCCATAAGACAGACTTTGAGACTTGGTGAGCATTTCAATGCCTTAGGAAATTCTTCCATGCTTGGGAGTCTGCTCGCCTTCGCTTGGTCGAGCAAATCCTGGCATGCTTGGCTTCTGGTCTCGCCATAAGACAAGCTTTGAGACTTGGTGAGCATTTGCATGCCTTAGGAAATTCTTCAATGCTTGGGAGTCTGCTCGCCTTTGCTTCATCAGGCAAATCCTGGCATGCTTGGCTTCTGATCTCGCCATAAGACAAGCTTTGAGACTTGGTGAGCATTTGCATGCCTTAGGAAATTCTTCAATGCTTGGGAGTCTGCTCGCCTTCGCTTCGTCGAGCAAATCCTGGCATGCTTGGCTTCTGATCTCGCCATAAGACAAGCTTTGAGACTTGGTGAGCCTTTTCATGCCTTAGAAAATTCTTCAATGCTTGGGAGTCTGCTCGCCTTCTCATGGTCGACCATATCCTCGCATGCTTGGCTTATGGTCTTGCCATAAGACAGACTTTGAGACTTGGTGAGCATTTCAATGCCTTAGGAAATTCTTCCATGCTTGGGAGTCTGCTCGCTTTCGCTTGGTCGAGCAAATCCTGGCATGCTTGGCGTCTGGTCTCGCCATAAGACAAGCTTTGAGACTTGGTGAGCATTTGCATGCCTTAGGAAATTCTTCAATGCTTGGGAGTCTGCTCGCCTTCGCTTCGTCGAGCAAATCCTGGCATGCTTGGCTTCTGAGCTCGCCATAAAACATGCTTTGAGACTTGGTGAGCCGTTGCATGCCTTAGGAAATTCTTCATTGCTTGGGAGTCTGCTCGCCTTCGCTTTGTCGAGCAGATCCTGGGATGCTTGGCTTCTGGTTTCGCCATACGACGAACTTTGAGAATTAGTGAGCATTTGCATGCCTTAGGAAATTATTAAATGCTTGGGAGTTCGCTCGCCTGCGCTTAGTTTAGCAAATCCTGGCATGCTTGGCTTCTAGTCTCGCCATAAGATAGGTTTTGAGACTTGGTAGGCCGTTGCATGCCTTAGAAAATTTTTCAATTGTACAGTAGGCTGAAATTCCTCATTCATTCACTTATTATTGAATTCAACTTACATGGAATTGCTTGGAAATAAAAAATAAAAATAATACAATGAGCACGAAAAGAAATATCTTTAAAACATGAACGAGTCTTACTGATAATATTTCCTGAGGTGTGCCGCCTTCGATGGGCGTTTTACCTCGTGGCCATCCGTGCGAACCAGGTTGTAAGCTCCGGTTCTAACTAACTGCTTAACCCTATATGGCCCCTTCCAATTTGGTCCGATTACTCCTTGGGCCGAGTCTTTTGTATTTTGATTCATTCTTCTCAACACCCAATCTCCGACCTTGAACTGCCGTACATTCACCTTCTGGTTGTAGTACCGAGCAACCCTCTGCTGGTAAATGACTGATCCCCTCGATGCTTGTTCCCTCTTCTTGGTTAGCAGATCCAGATTCAAGCACACTTGGTCGTTGTTCTCTTGCTCATCGAAGTGATCTGTTCGGTGTATAGTTGTTCCTAATTCAGCTGGTACAACCGCTTCGTGACCAAAAACTAAGGCAAATGGGGTTTCCCTAGTCGCTGTCTTGTAGGTTATCCTGTACGCCCATAGCACACTTGGTAGCTCATCAACCTAAGCTCCATTTTTTGCTCAAAGTCTAGTTTTTAAAAGCTTCTTGATTGTCTTGTTGGCTGCTTCTACTTGCCCGTAAGACTGTGGGTGAGTCGGCGAGTAATATTTCAACTCTATCCCGAGGTTTTGGCAGAAATCCTTGAAACTGTGATTATCAAATTGCCTGCCATTATCCGTTACCAAGGCATAAGGTATCTTGTACTGACACACTAAGTTTCTCCATATGAAGTCTGTTGTCTTCTTCTCTGTGATGCTGCTAAGGGCTTCTACTTCTATCCACTTCGTGAAGTAGTCAATCGCAACTATTGCATGCGTTGCCCCTCCTCGTTCCTTTGGCAACGGGCCGATCAGATCAATTCTCCATTAAGCAAATGGCCAAGGGGATGCCATAGAAGTGAGCTTCTCTGGTGGTTGGTTGGAGAAACTTGCAAAACTTTGGTAACTTACACAGCTCCTGGTCTTTTCCTGGGCATCCTGATGCATTGTTGGCTAGAAATACCCCTGCCTTAGAACCTTATGGGCCAGGGATCTCCCACTAGAGTGGTTTCCGCAAATTTATTCATGTACTTCTCTCAGTACGTAGTTCGTGTTGTCCTCATCCAAACATCAAAGGAACGGTAGCGTATACATTCGCCGATATAGTACCCCATCTATCATCGTGTATCTCGAGGCCTGAACTCTAATATTCTGAGCTCGCAGCTTATCTGGTGGTAATTCCCCGTCTCTAAGGTATGAAATTATCGGATCCATCCATGAGCATTTTTGTTCTATCCGCAGTACCTCCAGATTCTGCTCGATGTTCGGGCTGGACTTCACCTCCAGAGGGATCGACCTTGGTAGTTTTGGGTCTGCTACTGTTGTCATCCGGGCCAAAATATATGCTCGACTGTTTTGCTCTCTGGGGATTTGTATTACCTCTACCGTTTCAAATTTCCCCATCATCTGTCTGACTATCTTCAGGTACTGTTCCATATTCTCCTTTTTCTGTTGAAATCTTTCACTGACATGATTCGCAATGAGCTGGGAATCAGTTCTGATCTTCACTCTATCTACTTTCACGACCTTAGCTAATTCCAACCCTGTTATCAAGGTTTCGTACTCTACCTAGTTATTTGTGGCTGCGAATTCTAACTTTACAGCATAAGAGATCTTCTCCCCCTCTGGTCCTTCCAACACAATTCCTGCTTCTGATCCCTACTCCCTTGATGAACTATCTACAGACATCTGCTATACTCGGTCTTTGCAACTGCTTATAGCAATATCCAGGTGATCCGAACATATTTCAGGCTCTGCAAACTCTGTTACGAAATCGGCCATTGCTCCACATTTGACAGTGATCCCACTTCCTATGGCTCGGTGAGGCTAAAGTTGGGCGTGGGTATGTGTTCAGTCGTGATGGGGCCGGCTGACTAGGCTACCCCAAGAGACGCCATTTTTGCCAGGGTATCGGCCTCGCTGTTTTCAAGTCGGGGTACCCTTTCCACCTTAACCTCGCAAAACTGGGATATCAGCTTCTTGGTTTTCCCGAGGTACCCCTTCATGTTTTCCTCTTTCGCTTGGTATTGTGCCGTAATCTGGCTTACTACCAACTGAGAGTCGCTCTTGATGTGTACCCTTCCTGCTCCTAAGGCCTTGGACATCCTTAACCCCGCTATGATGGCCTCGTACTCGGCCTCGTTGTTTGAGGCCTTGAACCCGAACTGCAAAGCGTAGCATATTTTTACCTTATTCGGGTCAATTATAATAACTCCCGCACCGCTCCCATGTGAATTAGATGAGCCATCAACATATATCTCCCAGACCTGCCCCCCTTCATCGGTGGATAGGGTATCCGACAGGTACCTTAGCTCGCCTTCACCACTTGGTTCGCTGGCAAATTCCGCAATGAAGTTAGCGACGGCTTGGGCTTTAATCGCCGAGCGAGGCTTGAAGATGATGTCGAATTCACTTAATTCGAGGGACCATCGGAGAAGCCTTTCGGACATGTCTAACTTTTGAAGGATCTGCCGGAGGGGAAGATTGGTGACGACCGCAATGGTGTGAGCTTGAAAATACGGTCTAAGCTTCCTTGCGGAGACAATCAATGCCAAAACAACCTTTTCAGAGGTGGGATACCTCTTTTCAGCATCAACCATAGCCTTACTAGTGTAGTAGATAGGTCGTTGTACCCCCTTATCATCTTCTCAGAGTAACACAGAGCTAGTGGCATGCTCGGATACAGTGAGATACAACAAAAGCACCTCTCCTGGCTCGGGTTTTGCAAGCAGTGGAGCGTTCACGAGGTACCCCTTCAACTCTTGGAAGGCCTCCTCACAATCGGGAGTCCATTGGAGCTTCTTGCCGGCCTTCAAAGCCTTGAAAAACGACTTACACCGATCGGTAGCCTTGGATATGAAGCGGCTCAGGGCAGCTACCCGGCCTGCCAAGCTTTGAACTTCCTTGATAGTGTTTGGCGATTTCATATCAAGAACCGCTCGGATCTTATCGGGGTTGGCTTCAATCCCCCGTTGTTGTACCATGAACCCAAGAAACTTGCTCGAGGTAACCCCGAACGCACACTTTTCTGGATTGATTTGCATTTGGTGTCTTCTTAAAACGGTGAAGGTATCCCTGAGGTGCCCTAGGTGCTTCCCCGTATGCACCGATTTAGTGATCATATCATTGATGTAGACCTCCATGGTGCGCCCAATCTGCTCCTTGAAAATTTTGTTCACCAGCCGCTGATAGGTAGCCCCGGCGTTCTTCAAGCCAAACGGCATCACCTTGTAACAGTATAACCCTTGGTTGGTGATAAACGTTGTTTTCTCTTGATCGGGTTCGTGCATCGGAATTTGATTGTAGGCGGAGAAAGCGTTCATAAAACTTAGCATTTCATGCCCCGCTGTGGCATCAACAAGCTGATCCACTCGGGGAAGTGGGAAGTTGTCATTGGGGCAGGCTTTATTCAAATCGGTGAAGTCCACGCACATGCGCCACTTTCCATTTGATTTCTTGACAAGAACCATGTTGGATACCCAATCAGGGTATACTGCCTCCCGTATAAACTTTGCTGCTAAGAGGCGGTCTACCTCTTGCTCAATTGCGTCGTACTTCTCTTGGTTGAAAGCGCGACGCTTCCGCTTGACCGGCTTATTATATGGGCTGACATTGAGTTTGTGACAAGAAAGGGCTGGTGGGATACCCGGCATATTTGAATGGGACCAGGCGAATACATCAGGGTACCCACGCAGAAAGGCAATGAGCTCCTCCCTTTGTTCCTCCGTAAGGTTGGAGCCTACTTTCACGGTCTTTGCTGGGTCAGCAGCACAAATTGGCATTGAGACGAGGTCTTCAACTCGGGTACCCCTTTTTCGCCTTTTGATACTCGGGGATCCAAAGGTGCCTCTACTTCACAATGGAGCCCATCCATCTCCCCTTGGTGTACCCTCGAACTATCCCCGGTAACTTCTTTCTCCACCACTGGTGAAGACTCCAACTGTTTTTGTGAGGGGACTACCTGAGGAGATTTCCTGAGTGTAGCCCTTCGCTGTTTAGCAAGTGCTCGCCTTGAGGGGGAAGGTGTGGGTTGGCCGCTATTGGGGTACCCCTTCATTCCCAAATCAGAAGCTATTTGGTAAGTGACTCTGGATCCCACGGAATAACACCCCCGAGCTGATTGCTGGTCCCCTTTAATGGTGATAACTTCTTGGGCAGCTGGGACTTTCATGGTGAGATAATGCATGGATACTACCGCTTTAGTTGCTACCAAAAACGGCCTACCCAATATAATATTGTATGCACCTAGTCGATCCACAATAAAAAAGTCAATCATATGCACAATACGGTGGGGTACCTTACCGAGTGTAACTGGCAATGTGATGATACCCTTCGGTATAACCATATCGCCGGCAAAACCAATGAGAGGCGTAGCGTAGGGAGTGATCTTTGGTGATTCAATTAACAACTGATCCAAGGCGCTTTTGAAGATGATATCGACGGAGCTACCGGTGTCCACAAGACACCTTTCCAGTGGCAACCTTCAAAGTAATTACGAAGGCGTCATCGTGAGGATACGAGATACCCTCCGCATCTTTCTCCGTAAGGAGGATCGGTGGGGGATGGTGGGGTATCCTTGGTGTACCCCATTCATTAAGGTTGACTTCTTTGCCCATATTAGTGGTCACCGACAGCGACCTACCATAACCTTTGATAGCCCTCCGAGATTGGCCAGCTAAAGTAGGTCTACCCATTATCATTCGAACATATACACCTTTCTTGTGCCCAGGGGGTACCTCTCGTTCAGGGCTGCCCTCAGCTACCCGCTTGCCCTTATATTGCTCTGCGGTTTTCCGAGCCTCTCTCATGTCAGCGACAAACTCTTTGAGGTACCCACTGACAATCAAAGATTCGATCTCCTCCCTCAAAGTGAAACATTCGGCGGTGCTGTGGCCAAAGTCCTCATGGAACTTGTAATACTTCAAGCTACGCCTCATGTTGGGGTACTTCCTCATCAACTTAGGAGGATAGAGGAGGCCACTGCCCCGAATATGGTAGAAGATCTGGTCTGGAGACCGATTCAGTGGGTGGAAAGACTCATGCCGAGGTCTCAGTGATAGCTCCTGATGATCTGATAGTGGTGGTCTTGGGGGATGGGGTACCCCCAAGGTAATATGAGGGTTATGCCCTCGTCCCCGTGGGATAACCCATGGTGGGCTCCGCTGCCAGGGTACCTACGATATTGGGGCCTCCACCCTTCTGGGCTTTTCGTTATCTCTCATGGTGAGCCTTCTCTTCTTGGCGCTTCAACTGACATTTCTTGTCCATCTCCATTTGCTGCAACGCCCGAGAACGGGCTTCCCCATATGAGAGTGGACGCTTCTTTTGAAAAGAGCGCCATAATTTACCCAACCGCAAATTTTTCTCAAAGTGGGTTAGTGTGTGTTGGTCTCCAAATACTCCCGTTCGCAGCAACTCTTGGTGAAAACGTGTCATGTATTCCGCCAAAGGCTCGGTTTCCCCTTGCTTGATAAAGGCAAGTTTGGAGGCTACCCTGTCTTGAGAAGAAGCATAGGAAAACTCTTTAGCAAACTCGGATAATAATTGGTGTAGGGAAGATATACTACCCGCTTTCAAGGATCGAAACCATGACTTCGTGGGGCCTGTGAGCGTATGTGTAAACATCCTACACATAACGCTCTCGTCTACACACTTGATAAGCATTTGGTCGCGATACAACTCAGCATGCTCTGAGGGGTCAGTGGTATCCGAGTATTGGGGTATCTGAGGCATAGTGAACCCCTCGGGGAGGGCTGCCTTCCGAATCTTCATAATGAACGGTGATTGATAGGTCAGTGGTGCTGGTGCAGCCGCGAGGTTTTGCCTCTCGGAGAGAAGCTTTACTTGGGCTTCCAAGTTTTCCATCTTTTCCACAAGTTCAAGGGGTACCCCTGGTGCACCCGATGAGGTCACTGTCACTTGGGAGGCCCTTTTGGCATTCAGTTTCTCACGGAGATCCTCATGGGTACGTTTTGCATGCCTCGTACCCTGGCTGATACGGGAGTTACAAGAAGCGGTGGAACGCTTATCGCGGGTACCCATGGTTTAAAACTTAGAGCGAGTACCCGAAGGCCCATGCTTTGTCTTGTTGGCTCGGGTACCCCTCGATTGACCACAACTTGGTTGTCCGCTTGAGGTAACGGAGCTTCTAGCGTCACCGGAGGAAATGAACTTTCGGGTGCCCGAGATCCAACCGCCCTAAGTATGGCATGAGGGAGATCCTCAAAACGCTGGTGCGTGATAGGTTCCTCCTCTTGGCGAACCCCGGTCGATTGCTGGACATCCTTACCCTTGCTGTTGCGGGCTACCCTTCTTGCAGGGTCACTACTTTCACTACCACTATCATCCCTCGCCCTTGTAGGAACCCCAATTAAACCTTCTGGAGGTACGTCAGGTGCCATGTGTTAACGCACCTACAACAACTAGTTGGGTAACCGCGGTTGAGGCTTTTTGTGCGTATCCCCACAGACGGCGCCAATTATTTTCAACTGATTTTGGGCTAAGGAAATCCAAAACCAATCTAGAACAATAAATTTAATATTTTGAGGAAGACGGGGTACCTCACTAGTTTGCTGTGTGGGATGTGGTGTATCCGAGGTTTAGGCAAGGTAAGAGGAAGGGAGCGAGAGATAGCTATGGTGAAAGGTCAGCAACACACGAGATATTCTTTGAAAGGGGATTCGTACTTGCAAAACAGTGAATGGAGGGTTAGAGGTGAAGGTAGGGGGTACCCTAGCGTTCACACTCCGACGCTCAAGTTAGCAAACTCGAGCTTTTTGGGTGAAGAGAGCTAGCAAGTTCTCTGTAAATTAGGGTTTAAGGTTGGAGAGAACCTGATTTTTTGGAGAGGGAGTGTGAATGGAGAATATTGGAGGAAGGAGAAAAGCTTGTGGCCAAAAATTCTGGAGAATAAACCCTAGGTGTCTTTATATATGGTGTACCTCCCTGCCACGTGGCGTACCCTCTTTGGCTCACGCTACTTTGCTGTTTTCATGATTTTCGGGCCGTTATATGCATGGCCGCGGCATATCTCATCATTTGGAGACGTGGCGCGCGCTGGTGAGTGGTCCCGGGGTACCTCTGCAGCAGTTGTCGGGTAGGCGGTTGGGGACCACTGTCCTTGGTTTAATATTCTGCACTGTGGCAGGCGGCTGTCCCTCCTTTTGCGTATTGTTTTCGATTCCGTTTTCTGACAAAATCAAATGAAATCTTTTAGGAGGCGGAGACGTTGCTCATAGCGAATATTTTGGAGGATTTTCTTACACCGTTTCGTGGGATATCTCAAGGTACGGGGGGTACCCCTTACTACTTGGGGTACTCCTTTATACTTAGGGTATCCCTTATTCCATACGGAGTACCTTATTTTATGCAGGATATTCCAATTCACGTAGGGTACCTCAATTTCCTTGAGACTCTCTCCATTAGTTGACACGTGGCACTTTTACTATTCATCCAATTTTTTCCCCCAAACACTCTATATATATTATCTTTTTTTAGAGGCTGTGTAATATCAATAGAGATCCGTACTCTAGCATATTGGCCAATGCACTCCCCTTCTTCATCAACATCGACTTCTTCTACCTTCCCAATGGTTTCCCCCAACATTCTTAATGTTTCTTGTTCCATACATCCAACTAGGACATTGTGTAGTTGCACCCAAAAGGCTGATTGTGTAAATGATTGCTTTGCTATTTCCCCTTTGCCGCTCGATTCGTTTAGGACTATCAACGCACGTTCGAAATGCCAGGGACCTCAAGAGAGAACTCGTTTCTTGTCTGCTTCTGAGGCAAACTTGAACATGAATGTCTTGCTTCCTAAACTTTCAACTTTGAATCCTTCCGCTGTCTTCCAAACTTGATGCAACGCTGACTTAATACCCTCCCTGCTGACTCCTCTTGGATGCAAGACTTTCCCCAACAGGCATCCGGTCACTAACTTTCTCTATTTGCCTTTCATAACATCGCCTATGGCCACTATACTTATTCTCACTTTCTCTTAGAGTGATTGCTTTGCATCTTCGGATCAGTTCCTCTGTTTCCATGAGGCCCTGATTTTAATTACTGCTCTATTAATCCCTAGCTCACCAACCACTCTTTTGTAAGTAATAACACTTCAACTCGCATAAATAATTCCGCCTTTAGAGAAACGCCCAGCTTGTAGGCGACTTTATTGCCCTGAGGGCTACAATCCTTTCATTCTGAGTTCTCTTTGAGAGAGAGAGAGAACTTTTCGAAGAAAGACTTTGCGTGGACAGATTTTAATGCAACTCTAAGGTGCCAATGCGTTTAAATGAAACAATGCATTTAAATGCAGTCACAAGACGACTGTTCTTTATATTAGGATCAATTAAATTTCAAAGCCCCCAAGAACTGATTTTTGTTGGAGTTTTTATCACGTCAGTTCTCGCTTTTGTAATTAATAATAAATGAACCAGACGTTTTAAAAATATAGCACTTAAGACCTTTCGAATTATATTTTATATTCCTGGACCATGTGTTACGGTTAAGTAACAGAGTTACAGGAACAAATTTAAATTTTCAAGCGAAATTTATTCATTCATTTTTTTTTGTTTTTTGAAGATGAAATTTAAAATATTTACTTGCGAATATGTACGTTAAGGTGGAGTGACGTCAATGGATCCATTTTTAAAGAAGTTCTTCCCAGGAGTGTACATAAAGATGAGAGAGGACACCAAAGTTAGTAATTACTGCAAGTTTGACAGCCAACTATTAACCACCTTCACCTCCTCTCTATACACTGCTGGCCTTATTGCTTCCTTGTTTGCCTCCTCAGTCACCAGAGCCTTCGGCCGCAAAGCATCAATTCTTGTCGGCGGCACAGCTTTTCTTGCTGGTTCAGCCCTCGGAGGAGCCGCATTTAATATTCACATGCTTATATTTGGGCGTGTGTTGCTTGGTGTTGGCATTGGATTTGCAAACCAAGTAAGTGTTTGACTATTATTATTATTATTATTTGGTTTGTTGATCAGTTAGTTTCAATTTGTTGGTTGTAGTCAGTGCCACTATATCTCTCAGAAATGGCACCACCAAAACACAGAGGAGCATGCAACATTGGCTTTCATGAATGTATTGCCATTGGTGTTTTATCCGCTAATCTTCTCAACTACGGCACCCAAAAGATCAAGGGCGGTTGGGGCTGGAGAGTATCCCTAGCAATGGCTGCAGCCCCTGCTTCAATACTAACAGTAGGCGCACTTTTCATGCCAGAAACACCAAACAACATAATCCAGCGCAGCAATGACCACCAAAAAGCTCGAAGGATGCTGCAGCGTGTGCGCGGCACAGCTGATGTTGAAGCAGAACTCAATGATCTTATTAAAGCAAGCTCCATCTCAAAAACCGTCGACCACCCATTTAAGAAAATCATACAAAGGAAATACAGGCCTCAGCTAGTAATGGCAATACTGATACCGTTTTTCCAGCAAGTGTCAGGAATCAATATCATTGGGTTATACGCTCCTGTACTACTCAGGACACTTAAACTAGGTGAAAGTGCATCACTACTCTTGTCCGCAGTCGTGACTGGTGGTATAGGTACAGTTTTGACAATCATATCAATGATTCTAGTCGATAAACTTGGCAGGAAAATATTGTTTTTAGTTGAGGGTATACAGATGCTTGTTTCACAAGTAATTCTTGGTTCAATCATGGCTGCTGAGCTTGGTGATCATGGGGGATTCAGCGAAGGCTATGCTTACTTGATTTTAGTCCTGCTATGTGTATATTCAGCAGGGTTTTCTTATTCATGGGGGCCATTGACATGGTTGGTTCCGAGCGAAATTTTTCCATTGGAGATTCGATCAACAGGGCAAAGTATTACCATTGCAATTAGCCTTGTGTTGATTTTCTTCACTGCACAAACATTTTTAGCGATGCTTTGCCATTTTAAGGCAGGGATTTTCTTCTTCTTTGGAGGATTAGTAATGGTGATGACTACATTTATGCACTTATTTCTTCCAGAGACTAAGAATGTGCCGATTGAGCAGATGGATAAAATCTGGAGACAACATTGGTTTGGGAAGAAATATGTGGGTGACGTGGATGAAGAGGGTAAGATGTAAAAGGCCTGATTTGCCCCCAAGGGCTTAATCGGGTTAGTAACAGTACTAAGCTTGTATCTGCTGATCATTTGAATTTGATCCTTGAAGGTAATGGTGGGGGGGGGGGAATAAAAAAAAAATTCTTTGGTTTTACCCACCCTTACTTTATTTAAAAAAAAAAATTGCTTGATTTCTATTTAATTTTGCCTGTAATTTCAAACTTTCAATATTTGTGCTCTGCGTTTTATTTGACCTATCAATTCGCTGTAATTCTTTTGTCGGAGATTCTTTTATGTTGTGTTTAAATATAAGCACTACTAAGCCCATCAAAATCCTTTACTTGAGAAAAGCTGCCAAGTCCATCAAAATCCTTTACTTGAGAAAAAAATGGTTAAACGCGTTGAATAACAGCTCACTTGAAGTAATGACACTTGCAGTAAATAATCACTTTCTTTTAACAAAACATATTTTAATAACCAACAATTTATTTTTTTGAATGGCGTTTTGATGGAACATTGATTTATTTAAAAGAATTTTGTGGGGGAAAGTGGATGGGTATGGCATCATGGAAGAGAAATTATATTTATTTTATGAGGACTAAATTAAAAGATAAAAAATATATATTATTTTTTTATTCAAAAAAGTACACATATATATATATATATACACACACTTTTAATTTGATCTTTATTTTAATAAAACGAAGATTTTTCGCCTGGAGCTACATGTATTTAGATCAATAAAGGTGTTAAAAAAAAAGTTCCTCTTTGACTTGATGGGACTCAGCAGTTTTACTTTGATAATGGGCCGCTGACTCTTTATCAAACCAGTTATGAATTACACGTAGCACCTCACATTAATTAGTGTTCAACAGTCAAAAACCACAAACCCCGCTTACGGCTATGATGATTACTAGGTCATAATGCCGCTAGAAACGAATAAGGATAAGATTCTAAATTTTTTATTTTAAATTCTATCTAATATGTCATTAATTGATTAATTAACAGTTTTTTATAAAATTTAAATAATTATTTTTATTATTTTTATTAATTAATTGATGAATATAATATCATTTGAGATAATTCTTTTAATATAAAATTTTAAAATACATAGTATTACTTAATAAAAAAATTAAAATTAAAAGTTGAAAGAGTGCTGACAAAAATAACAGTACATGGGAATTAATTATATGATAATTAATTATTTTTGAATTAGTAAACTAATTCTGGTCGGATATGAAGTTATTTCTTGCTGTTAAAATCTGTTGTTTAGTTTCTCATGATAATACTGTTGTCTATGCCTGTAAGTCAAGAAAGACTGCACGCAGCTACTTCTAATTTCTAAACCTCCACTATCTGCAATCTTGACCACAAGTTAACGACACTTTTAACTTTTGAAGATAAAGCAGCAGACAATAGGGCAGCAGGCTTAGCAATAACTAGTGAAGGGGGGCAGTATTATAACGGGAAGATGACTGTATTTGTTGTCTTGTCCTGTATCGTTGCTGCCACCGGTGGGCTTATATTCGACTATGATATTGGAATTTCGGGGTCTTTTTTTTTTGCTCATATATATCTCCATCATGATTTACATATGACTCATCAAGCTCTGTGGTTTAAAACCTCTAGTTATCTTTATTCCCCAGCCGATCAAAGACCTTGAATTGGGGTTAGCTTACAGGTTCCTTACAAGTGATTTATAATAAATGTAATTTATAATTTAAGAATTATGTTTAAATGAAAATTTTTACAAAATTGATTTTTAAAATATTTAAATGAATTTTTTAAAATAAAAACACTTTTAAATGAATTTATAAAAATGTATTTTAAAATAATTTTTTTTAAGAAACTAGTTTTCTTAACCAACATGTTTCTTAAAGAATTTTTTAAAAGAATTAAATGATCAAAGAAAGGTTGTTAAATGTTTTAGAAGTCTTTAAATGCTATTTATGAAATGATGTAAGATGGATTCAAAAAAATATTTTGGCTCATAGTCGTAGTAATGTATATGATGCTAATGTTATGATGTTATGTGATGCTATGGCCAACTTGCTGGTATGCTGATGATCTTGTGCACAATGATGTTATGAACAATGCGGGGTATGGTACTCTGAACGAGAAACAATGCAGGATATAGTACCTTGAATGATGAATGATGATGACTACGAGACATGAGCTACCAAATGTTATGTTTTAATATTTTTATGAATGTTTTAATGTTTTTAATGCTTTTACATAAATCCATCCTTATGATAAGTGAAGATATTATTATAAGATGTTATAAAATGTTTAAAGATATAATGACAAAGGCTTTCAAATATTGTGTATGGATTTGCTTACGAGTTGACGGTTCACCCCTCGTTTCTAATATTTTGTAGATTGATTAGAGATGTGGCTTGGGAACTTAAATGGAATTTTTTTTTAGTGGATTCTATGGAGTTGTTTGAAAGATTAAATTTGGCTAGACTTTTCTTTGGAGATTTTATTTCAGATTTTTTATGTAAGGATTCAGTTGGAGTATGAATAATGATTGTTTATCTTGAAGTTTGTTAATAAGAATAAACGATGTGAGGTTTCATTTCAATTTTACCCTTGTGCTTTCATGGGTAAATATTTGGGGTGTTACAATAAAAAAATTTAAAAATAAGATATTTTTCTTATACTTTTTGTTAGTTTTAACATTTTTCTAATAATAAATATAAATTTTATGTTCCCAAGCTTAATTATCAAGAAAATAACCCATTTACCCTTCTTTTCCTTTAAATTTATGTGTTAGAGGAGCTTTCAAATATTATGAAAATAATAAAAAATAAATGATATATAAAAAATTTAGTATAGAGAAAACTAACAACCTTCCTCCAAAGTAAATGTTTTTTTTAAACTCCTTTAATTTTCTAAGCAAAAATTTTTAAGTAAATCATAGCATTTCAAAAGTGCCTAAATTCAACATGTATCTTTTAAGACATAATAAAATGATGTACATTTTCTCAGTAGTATAGACAAATTAATGCAAATTTTCAACTAGTAATCAATAATTAGTTACAAAATGACAAAAAAAAAATTCCTAAACGCCAATGTAATTTGTGTATGTATGGTAGAAGAGTTGGTGACGGCTTAATAAAAAACAATTCTTTTTACACCCAGGAGCAGTCAACGAATCCTTCGGCATCACAAAGCTTGCTTGGCATGGTATTGACGGCTTTGAAAATGATTGCAAGGATAATTATTAATAGATTTCCAACTCTTTGCTTTTGACAGATTTCAAGGTTTACTTTTTCAGTAGTCCTGAGACGAAGGGAAAGATACAAAAACGTGCAACAAGTAGTTGCATGTCCGTTTCTTATAAATAGGATCACGTAAACTTGAAAACATCAAACTACTTGTTTAATTAATTTTGGTGAATATAAAGGAAAAAGACACAAAAAAGGAAAGGGAATGGATAGGTATGAAAGAATCGTGCATTTGCGTAAAATTTTCTACCGAATTTAAAATATTGACTTGTGAAGGTGGAGTGACGTCGATGTAACCATTTCTGAAGAAATTCTTCCCAGAAGTGAACAGAAAGATGGGAGAAGATCAGGGGGCAGACTCATAATTTTATATTATTTCAAGTTAAATTAAAAATTTTATATTTTGGAGTGGACATAAATATTTATAAATAAAAAATATACATTAAATAAGGGATACAAAAAATCCTACAAATATATATTTTAAATAAAAATAAGTAAACAAAAGACTAGAAAACAAAAGATAATTCAAATATAAAATTATTATTTTTTAATTATGAATATAACATGGAAACATATATTAACATCTAATTATATAAGAATTAATAAATCAATTAAGAATTTCAAGTTTGTATAAATCAATACATGTAATTATAATCAATTAAAATATTGTAAATAGAATTTTATGTTTGAAAAGTACTTAATTACTAAGCTTAAATAAATTAAAAAATTAAAATTTATTCATCTTTTTAAATTATAAAATATTAGTTGTCAAGAGTTTTAATAATAAACTAAACTCTAATATAGTAAAAAGATATTTGTGCGCAATTATTTCTTTACCAGGCACTTTGACTCACTTTAAAAAATCATATCAAAAAACTCAAATTTTATTTTCTAACTTATCCTTTTAGTTAATGTAACTAATAAATAAAATCTCAATATTCACATAAAAATTTTATGAAATTGTTAATAATTTTTATTATATATCTTTTTACTATTTTTAATACTAGTGACAATGTTATATTACATAGACATACTGTTTTAAATTAAAATTCTAAAAACAAATTAAAGTAGTAATAACATTTTAGACCCCTAATGTTTTCATTCTATTCAATAAGTATATAATTTAATTATTTTATAAAATAAGCCACTAATAAAAAAATATAATTGAATTAGGGATATATTTAAAAATAATGTAAAAACTCTATTATTTTATGAAATTTGATGAAAACATAAAAGCAACTGAATTAAGAACTTATATAAAAATAAAGTAACAACTCTATTCTTATATAAAATTAATCTAAAGATAAGGGGTTTAAATGATTTTTTTCTAGACTAGACCGAGCTACAGCCCGGTCTAGCCCAGCTGTAGGTCCGCCACTGGAGAAGACACCAAAGTTAGCAACTACTGCAAGTTTGGTAGCCAACTATTAGCTACCTTCACCTCCTCTTTGTACGTTACTGGCATTTTAACTTCCTTAATTGCTTCCTCAGTTACCAGAGCCCTCGGCCGCATAGTGTATGTATTGATTGGCGGCATGGCATTTCTAGCTGGTTCCGACTCGGAGGTTCTACATTTAACATTTACATGCTGATATTTGGGCGTTTGTTGCTTGGTGTTGGCATTGGTTTTGGAAACCAGGTAAGTGTTCGATATTCTTTTTATTTTTTCTAATGTTTGTGGAACAATTTTCAGTTGGTTTTAATTAATATGTTGTAGTCAGTGCCACTATATCTCTAAAAAATGACACCACCAAAATACAGAGGAACATTCAACATTGGCTTTCAATTATGTGCTGCCATTGGAGTTCTATCCACTAATCTTCTCAATTACGGCACCCAAAAGATCAATGGCGGTGGGGGGTGGAGAATCTCCCTGGCAATGGCTGCGGCCCCTGCTTCAATACTAACAATAGGTGTAAGTGACTGGTGGTATAGGTACAGTTTTAGCAATCATATCAATGATTCTATCCGATAAATTTGCCAGGAAAGTATTGTTTTTAGTGGGGGGTATACAGATGCTTGTGTCACAAGTAATGATTGGATCAACCATGTTAGCTCAACTTGGTGATTGGATCAGCGAGGGCTTTGCTTAATTTTAGTTCTAGTTTGTCTATACTCATCCGAGTATTGTTATTCATGGGGGCCACTAGTATGGTTGGTTCCAAGTGAAATTTTTCCACTGGAAATTGTTAGGAAATTGATAGATTAAGCAGACACGCAGTTAAAATGAAATTAGAAGAAAAATAAAAAACAGGCACAAAGAGGACACCAGGTAATTACGTGATTCAGCTTTTAATCTACATTCACGGGCGAAGACAAAAAAAATATATTTTACTAGTGAAAAAGAGTTACAAGTATTGTAATATTTTGGCTCACTATCCAAAATTCTAATACACTCAAACTCTCAAATCACTACACTCTTAAAATCATTGTCTAAACAAAGAAAAAGAACTGAAGAACTCGATGCAGTAATGAGGAGGAGGAGCCTTTTTTTATAGCCAAAACTTGGCTACTGTTCATGCGTTATTATTATAATAATAATATTTTATTATTTTTTTCTTCTTCTTTTTCGGCCTGGCACCCATTTTTTCCTTCCTCTTTCTTCTTCCTGTTTTGTCTTCTTTCTTCATTTTCCTTTGCCCTTTTTTGTGGAGCATTGACATTCTCCCACTTAGAGATTTGATTAAGAATCAATCAATCTCCACACTATCCTTTCTGCTTCGCCATAATCATGTTGCCTACGTTTTTGCTAGGCCACAAGAGGATCTACTCTAGATAACTTTGTCAGTATTGATTGATGTGGTTAAAACATCTGCTAGGTTCTCCTTTGTCTGGATTTTTTGTAAATCCACATTTCCATCTTCCACTACTTCTCGAACGAAGTGATATTGAACTCTATGCTTTGTCCTAGAATGAAATGCTGGATTCCTTGCAATATGCAAGGTACTTTGACTGTCACAAAACACATAAATTTTCTCTTGTTTGTGCCCAAGCTCCTCTAATAACCTTTGTAACCAAATAGCTTCTTTGCAAGTTTGTGTAGCTGTCATGTATTATGCTTCTATTGTAGATAAAGCCACTATGGTCTGCAGTTTTGAAACCCAGTTTACAGCTGCTCTCGCAAGTGTAAACATATAGCTAGTAGTGGATTTCTTTTTATCAAGGTTTCCTGCAAAATGTAAATCTATGTAGCCCCTGACAGTAAACTCTGATCCTCCATGATATAATGCAACATCTGAGGTTCCTCTAATGTATCTCAGAATCCTCTTCACAACTACCCAATGCTTTCCATCGAGATTCATCATGCATCGACTGATTGCTTCCACTACTTGTGCAATGTTCGGTCTAGTACATATCATAGCGAACGTCAAACTTTCCACTGCTATGCATACGGTACTTGAGACATCTCATTCCTCTCTGCTTCATTGCTAGGTCACATACTTGAGGATAATTTGAAATTAATAGGAAATTGGGTAGAAATTGGCTTACAATCTTGTATATTGAAGCGGCGCAAGATTTTCTTCAAGTAATGCTTCTGAGAAAGCTAAATCTTTTTGTTATTTCTGTCTCGGTGAATTTGCATCTCTAGAATCTTGTTTACTGGTCTCAAGTCCTTCATTTCAAATTTCCTAGCTAATTATGCCTTCAATTCTTGGACTCGATCTTTGTTAGGGCTTGCTACCAATATGTCATCCATATACAACAGCAAAATAATGAAATCATTATCTTCAAATCTTTTGTAATATGCACAATGTTCTGAACTGAGTCTGTTGTATCCAAGGCTCATGATGAAGGAATCAAATCTCTTATACAAACACCTCGGTGCCTGTTTGAGACTGTATAGAAATTTGTTTAATCTGTAAACCAAGTTCTCCTTTTTATTTTCAGTAAAACCTTCTAGTTGGAGCATATAAATTTTTTTTCTTCAAGTTTTTCATGAAGAAATGCAGTTTTTACATCTAACTACTCTAAATGTAGGTTAAATGTAGCACACATTGCCAAGACTACTCTGACTGTTGTGAGTCGAACCACCAGAAAAAATATTTCGTTAAAGTTAAACTACTTATTTAATATCATCTCTCTGAGCATATCATTTCACCACCAATCTTGTACAATACCGCTCTAATTGGTCATTTCCATCACGTTTGATCTTGTAGACCCATTTGTTTCTAATAGTTTTTCTTCCACGTGGTAGTAGTACAATTCCCATGTCTTGTTCTTGTGTAGAGTCTCAATTTCTTCCTGCATTGCTGTCATCCATAAAGTAACATCTAAACTGTTTAAAGCTTCATGAAAAGTTGATGGCTCTCCATCCTCTGTTAGAAGACAGTATGCAATATTGATCTCTGTAACATACTCTGCAATATTGATCTCTGTAACATACTCTGAGTGCCACACTAGCGGTCGTCTCTCACGAGTTGACTAACAAACTTCTAGAGCCTCGGACTCAACTAGTTCTTGTTCTTCATGCTCTGGTGCTGCTTCAGAAGAATCTGAATCTTCTTTTTTTATATTATTTTTCACATATACTAGCACAATCTCTGACTTTTCTTTTACAATGTTGTCATCATCATCTCTCATTTGCAGCTGATCCTCTACAAAGATAACATCTCTGTTGATAACGATTTTGTGGGTAGTGAGGTCCCACAGACGATACCTCTTTACTCCATTAGCATATCCCAGGAAGATACATCTTCTAGATTTTGGATCCAACTTTACTCTTTCTTGGGCATTGTACATCATGTACACAGGACATCTAAATCCATGAAGGTAGGAGTAATCAGCCAGCTTTCCAGTCTACATCTCCATCGCTGCCTTTAGCTTAATAGCTGTAGATGATGACCGATTTACTATACAATATGCAGTTTTGGCTGCTTCTGCCCAAAATGAATTTGGTAGACCAGTAGTCCTCAACATAATTCTTATTCATTCTGTAAGAGTCTTATTCATCCGCTCCGCCACTCCATTTTGTTGAGGAGTGTATGCCACAGTGAACTGCCTTTGAATACTTTTTTGCTTACAAAAAGTAAGAAACGCGCCGTCTGTATACTTTCTACTATTATCTATCCTCAAGCACTTGATCCTTTTTTCGGATTCAAGTTACACCCGCGCTTTGTATTCTTTAAACACTAAAAATATATCTGATTTTTTCTTAATTGGATACACCCAACATCTCCTGAAATAATTATCAATGAAAGTTACAATGTACTTTGCACCTCCCATGGACATATTTGATGATTCCCAAACATCAGAATGAATTAAGTTTAGAATGCATTTATTTTTATCAATAGATCTACTGAACTTTAATTTATATTGTTTACTTATAACACAATACTCGTAAAATGGTAAACTTATTGATTTGAGCTCTGGAAGTAATTTTCGCTCAGAGAGAATCTTCAAACCTTGTTCCAACATGTGGCCAAGTTTGAGGAGCCACATCATCGTTGATTCTTTTCCATTTAACGCGACACACGCACCAACTTCCTGTAGTGTTTCTTCTTTAAGCATGAATATATTAGTACTGATCTTTTCTGTCTTCATCAATACAAGCGCGCCTTTAATGATTTTCATAATTTCATTCTCCACATGAGTTTTGTACACATGACTATCCATTTGTCCCAAAAATAATAGATTGTTCTTCAGGCCGTTTGACATGTCGTACCTTCCCAATCGTGCGAATTGTACCATCAAATATTTTTATTTTGATAGTACCAATACCAGCGATCTCCAAGACATGATCATCTCCCATATATACAGATCCTCTTGAGATAGGTTCATATATGTGGAACCATTCTCTCCGAGAGGTTATATGCTAGGTAACTCCTAAGTCTATAAGCCAGACATCATATAGTCGTTTTCTACCTTCTGAAGCAGTTATTGCCTCGCTGTAGAAAATTTCGTCATCATCCGAGATTCCGAGGTACTTGCTACACCCCTATGAGCATTTGATGACTCAGGGTCTTTGCCTTCTTTTCTTTTCTGGTTACTCCAACACTCTTTCTTGACATGTCATTTCCTGCCACAGTTGTAGCATTTAACATTCTTTTTACTTCTGGATTTTGATCTACTATGATTGTGACTCCCACTGGGGGCCACATTTCGTTGATCTCCCTCTCGTCGCCGATAGTGTCTTTGCTTGGTGCAAACTTGCTTGTCTGTTTTTCGTATTTTTTTGTTTGCTCTCCTTATTTAATACGGAGGCTACAACATTGTCAAAAACTAGATTGTCTGCTGGATTGTTGTTCGTCAGGTTACTGATGAGTTGATTATATGAATCTGGTAAACTTTGAAATAGAAGCTCTGCACGTTCATTTTCCTCTATTTTATAACCCAATGTTGTAAGTTATGAAAATAGAGTCTTTAAGGTGTTGATGTGGTCGATCACCGTTGTAGATTTCGCCATTCGAAGAGTATAGAGTTTCCTCTTCAAGAAGATTTGTTGTGTAGTGATTTGGCCTCATACAATTTTGTGAGAGTATCCCATATTTCCTTCACTGTATTTTTCTCTGCCACACTGGATAATACTCCATTCATAAATGTCAAGTGTAGATCAAAAATGACTTTGCCATCTATCTTGTTCCACTTGTCATCAGTTATCTCTATGAGCTTTTTTCTAATTGTTGCCAAGCAATTATTTTTCATCAATACAGCTTTCATCTTCATTTTCCATTTTGAAAAATTATTTCCATTAAACTTCTCAATTTCACATTTTGCTGCCTTTGATAAATATCGCACACAAGCTAGTGTACCACCATAAATAGCTGGGTGTATGTGTGAGAATGCACACTAGGAAAATTCACAGGAAAGACTAGAGAGGTCACAATGGTCTCACTTAAAACCCAGACTCCTTAATGTCACGGACCGCAATCGTGACACCCAAGATATGCGCTTGTACGCTAGTATCAATGATGGTTGTGCTAATTGTTGGAGACGTGTTTCAGGGGCGTGCGTGTGGGGAATACATTGGCCTTAGACTCTTTAGAGTTCAGGCAAACTGACCCGGTTGAGTTTGGGGAGTTTTTCGCTAGTCGAGGACTTAACCTTGAAGAGGGGTTTAGGCGAAACCTTACACACACTGATTGGGAACTGGAGTCGTTCTCTTGACGAGCCCAAGGCAGGCGAAACCAGTCGATATTGTGTCACTTCCATTAGGCTTACTCTCGTAGTACGGGATGCGGGAGTGCCGAACGGGCTCGAAACCTCTTGTCCTGTGACAAATGGTATCAGAACCGCACTTGTCATCTCTCGAAGCCTTCGTTGCGAGCTCGCTAAGCGCTCCAATGTCGCATCACGCAGGTCCCCAATCTTTTGTGCCCAAGGGTCGACAAGCTGGACAAACAGGCGGGTTCACACACCCTCAAGCATTCACACTAAGTAGGACAGTGTCTGCACCTCGGTCCTCTCCCCGGATTGAGGACAAGTAGGCAGGGAGTTCATGGGTGAGATTGGCAAGCCGATCTTCACGTTTTCGCGCGGAAGTGCACATTTGCGAGGCGTACTCTTCATGCACGAGGAAATGTATGGTCATGGCGGTGGGAGAATGTCACGGACCGCAATCGTGACACCCAAGATATGCGCTTGTATGCTAGTATCGATGATGGTTGTACTGATTGTTGGAGACGTGCTTCAAGGGCGTGCGTGTGGGGAATACAATGGCCCTAGACTCTTTGGAGTTCAGGCAAATCGACCCGGTTGAGTTTGGAGAGTTTGTCGCTAGTCGAGAACTTAACCTTGAAGAGGGGTCTAGGCGAAACTCTACACACATTGGTTGGGAACTGGAGCTGTGCTCCTGACGAGCCCAAGGCAGGGTGAAACCAGTCGATATTGTACTACTTCCATTAGGCTTACTCTCGTAGTATGGGATGCGGAAGTGCCGCACGGGCTTGAAACCTCTCGTCCTGTGACATTAAGCTCTTATCGCCTTTGTGACATAACTTTCCTAGTACAAAATCACACAGTTGCTTTACTCACACCATTATTCCCTGCTTTGCACCACAAAATTCTTGGATCGCTCCCACCATTTCTTGTGAACAGTACCGTATATGTGAACAATATCATATAAGTGAACAGTACCGTATATGTGAACAGTACCATATACATGAACAATATTCGTATACATGAATAATACCCCTTATGTGAACAGTATCTGGCTCCAAAAAAATACAATCAATAACTCTGATACCACTGTTAAGAGATTGATGGGTGAAACAAACACGCAACTAAAATGAAATTGGAAGAAAAATAAAGAACAAGCACAAAGAGGACATCAGGAAATTACGTGGTTCAGCTTTTAGTCTACATCCAAGGGCAAAGACAGAAAGAAAATATTTTACTAGTGAAAATGAGTTACAAGTATTATAGTATTTTAGCTCACTGCCCAAAACTCCAATACACTGAAACTCTTAAATCACTAGACTCTTAAAATCACTCTCTAAATAAAGAAAAAGAACTGAAGAACTTGATGCAGTAATGATGAGGAGCCTTTTTTAATAGCGAAAATTTAACTATTGTTTATGCATTATTATAATACTAATATTATTTTATTATTTTTTCTTCTTTTTTTTTCGACCCGGCACCCATTTTTTCCTTCCTCTTTCTTCTTTTTCTTCTTCCTCTTTAGTCTTCATTCTTTATTTTCCTATGCCCTTTTTGGTGGGGCATTGACAGAAATTAGATCAGCAGGGCAAAGTATTATTGTTGCAGTTAATTTCTTGTTTACATTCTTGATTGCACAAACGTTTTTACCCATGCTTTGCCATTTTAAGGCAGGGAATTTCTTCTTTTTTGGAGGATTGGTGCTGATTATGACTACTTTGGTGCATTTCTTCTTGCCAGAGACTAAAACTGTGCCAATTGAGCAGATGGATAAAGTGTGGAGAGAACATTGGTTTTGGATGAAAATTGTTGAGGATGCGGGAGAAGAAAATAAGATACAAGAAGCACCGTGATAAAAATAGCTTCAATAAATAAATTTCAAAGTTTCCTTTTAGTAAACTCTTTCTTTTGAAATTAGTGCAATGTAGAAATATGAGTGTTGAGAAAAAAAATAAAAGGACGAGGTGGGAAATTTGTTTAATTTATACCGGCTTGATTGTTTTTATTTGTTTAATTTATACCGGCTTGATTGTTTTTATTTTATTGTCGGATAGTGAAGCTAATTAAGATTCCATGGTCTCACATTAATTCTTCAGGATTCAACTGCCCCACATACTGCCACGTTTGATCAAATGGTGATGCTGATATTTATTGTCTACATCTATAGTATTCAAGAGAGACACAGCTCTCTTTGAGCATTCACTTAATCATCAATCTTGAGCATACACACTACTCTCTCTTCTCTTTTTTCTCTTGATTTGAGTGCTGATCAGTTTCGAAGATAGGACAGCAGCAGATATGGCAGTAGGCTTAGCAATAACTAGTGAAGGTGGGCAATATTACAATGGAAAAGTGACTCCATTTGTTGTCTTGTCTTGTATTGTTGCTGCCACCGGTGGGCTTATTTTCGGTTATGATATTGGAATTTCAGGTTTTTTTCCTGCTCACATCTCCTTTAGATATAATTCATCAGGCCATGGATTATCTTTAATCTTCTGCGTTCTCTCCAGCCGATCAGTGACCTTGGATTGAGCTGCCTTGCAGAGTGCCTTAGAAAATCAGTAGAAACTTATAATTAAAATCAGCTAAGTTAAACTTAGCTACTCAATATATTTGAATGCTTATCAATCAACTTAATTGCCGAGTAAAAATTACTGTTAATTTATGGACAGTTTAGTTGTAGTAATTGTAAATTTAGGAGAATCATTGCAGTCATAAACATACCTTAATTATATCTGCTATCGTTTTAAGACACACAATTACAAACTGATTCTACTACGAAAATTTATTTCTGAAAAAAAAAATATAGGTTTCAGCTGGTTACCAGTAACTAGCTATAAAATAACAAAAATCTAGAAATTTACAAAGACACAAGTGTGCTGATGTAGTGTTAACCTGCGAAAATCTGTAAAATGCTGATATTTTAGGACAAGGATTTAGTGTTAGCTTGTGTTGAGCGCATGTTCTAAAGTGCCTTTTAATAAACTCTTAATCTGTGCTGAGAACTGAATCAATGGTTAGAATTTGTCGAACACTAATCTCATATGAATCTAAACAACAACTCATCTGAACATCTATTCCTTGCACAATATAGTATTTCTTTTAAGTAGGAGTCAACGAATCCTTCGTTGGCCTCACATGGCGTGCTTGGCATGATATTGGTGGATTTGACGATAAATGCGATGATCAATAGATGCCGAATAGGTTGCGTGGACAGATTTTAATGCAACTCTAAGGTGACCCGAAACAAGACGACTGTTCTTTATATTAGGACCATTTAAATTTCAAAGCCCCCAAGAACTAATTTTTGTTCGAGTTTTTATCACGTCAATCCTCGCTTTTGTAATTAAGCATAAATAAACCAAACGTTTTAAAAATAGCACCTAAGACCTTTCGAATTATATTTTTTATTCCTTCATCATGTGTTACAGTTAACAGGAACCAATTTAAAATTTCAAGCGAAATTTATTCATTTATTATTATTTTTTTTGTTTTTTGAAGGTGAAATTTAAAATATTTACTTGCGAATAGCTATGTTAAGGTGGAGTGACGTCAATGGAGCCATTTTTAAAAAAGTTCTTCCCAGGAGTGTACATAAAGATGAGAGAAGACACCAAAGTTAGCAATTACTGCAAGTTTGACGGCCAACTATTAACCACCTTCACCTCCTCTCTATACATTGCTGGCCTTATTGCTTCCTTGTTTGCCTCCTCAGTCACCAGAGCCTTCGGCCGCAAAGCATCAATTCTTGTCGGCGGCACAGCTTTTCTTGCTGGTTCAGCCCTCGGAGGAGCCGCATTTAACATTTACATGCTGATATTTGGGCGTGTGTTGCTTGGTGTTGGCATTGGTTTTGCAAACCAAGTAAGTGTTTGATTATTATTACTATTATTATTATTTGGTTTGTTGATCCGTTAGCTTTAATTTGTTGGTTGTAGTCAGTGTCACTATATCTCTCAGAAATGGCACCACCAAAACATAGAGGAGCATTCAACATTGGCTTTCAAGTATGTATTGCCATTGGTGTTTTATCCGCTAATCTTCTCAACTACGGCACCCAAAAGATCAAGGGCGGTTGGGGCTGGAGAGTATCCCTAGCAATGGCTGCAGCCCCTGCTTCAATACTAACAGTAGGCGCACTTTTCATGCCAGAAACACCAAACAACATAATCCAGCGCAGCAATGACCACCAAAAAGCTCGAAGGATGCTGCAGCGTGTGCGCGGCACAGCTGATGTTGAAGCAGAACTCAATGATCTTATTAAAGCAAGCTCCATCGCAAAAACCGTCGACCACCCATTTAAGAAAATCATACAAAGGAAATACAGGCCTCAGCTAGTAATGGCGATGCTGATACCATTTTTCCAACAAGTGACAGGAATCAATATCATTGGGTTATACGCTCCTGTACTACTTAGGACGCTTAAACTAGGTGAAAGTACATCACTACTCTTGTCCGCAGTCGTGACTGGTGGCATAGGTACAGTTTTAACAATCACATCAATGATTCTAGTCGATAAACTTGGCAGGAAAATATTGTTTTTAGTTGGGGGTATACAGATACTTGTTTCACAAGTAATTATTGGTTCAATCATGGCTGCTGAGCTCGGTGATCACGGGGGATTGAGCCAAGGCTATGCTTACTTAATTTTAGTCCTGGTATGTGTATATTCAGCCGGGTTTTCATATTCATGGGGGCCATTGGCATGGTTGGTTCCGAGCGAAATTTTTCCATTGGAGATTAGATCAGCAGGGCAAAGTATTACCGTTGCAGTTACCATTGTGTTTATTTTCTTCAGTGCGCGAACACTTTTAATGCTTTGCCATTTTAAGGCAGGGATTTTCTTCTTCTTTGGAGGATGGGTAATGGCGATGACTACATTTATGCACTTATTTTTGCCAGAGACTAAGAATGTGCCGATTGAGCAGATGTATAAAATCTGGAGACAACATTGGTTTTGGACGAAATATGTGGGTGACGTGGATGAAGAGGGTAAGATGTAAAAGGTCTAATTTGTCCCAAGGGCGTAATCGGGTTGGTAACAACATGAAACTTGTAGTTGTTGATCATCCAAATTCGATTATAGGTATAGTAAGGAGGGAAAATAAAATAAAAATTATTTAGTCTTTACCCACTCCTTATTTTATTTAAAAGAAAAAAGAAAAAAAAGACTTGATTTCTACTTAATTTTGCCTGTAAGTTTCAAACTTTCAATATTTGTGCTCTGCATTCTATTTGACTTATTAATTCGCTGTAATTCTTTTGTCGGAGATTCTTTTATGCTGTGTTTAAATATATGCACTAAGCCCATCAAAATCCTTTACTTGAGAAAAGCTGCCATGTCGATCAAAATCTATAGACATGCAATGGTTAAACGCGTTGAATAACAGCCCACTTGAAGTAAATAACACCTGAAGCAAATAATCACTTTCCTTTCAACAAAAAATATTTTAATAACAAAAAAATTGTTTTTTTGAATGGCGTTTTGAGGGAACATTGATTTATTTAAAAGAATTTCGTGGGCAAAGTGGATGGGCATGGCAACATGGAAGAGAAATGATATTCATTTTATCGAAATGAGGAATAAGTTAAAAGATTAAAATAAAAACATATATATTTAAATATTTTATTTTATTTTTCAACAAAGTATATATATAAACACACACCTCGCATTAATTAGTGGTCAAGAGTCAACAGCCACAAACCCAGCTTACGGCTACCATGATTACAAGGTCATAATTTTGCTAGAAAAAGGAGAAACATTTAAATTTTTTATCTTAAATAATATACTATTTATTGATTGATTAATAATTTTTTACAAGATTCAAATAAATTTATTTTATTATTCTTACCCACTAGTTTTTTATAAGGTCATAAATCATATTATTTAAAATAAAATTTTCAGATAAAAATTTTAAAATAGCTAGCACTAGTTAATAGAAAAATATTAAAATTGAAGGTTGAAAGAGTGTTAACAGAAATAATGGAAAGAGTTTATATGATAATTAATTATTTTTCAATTAATACAGTAACTCTGGTCGGATATGAAGTTATTTCTTGCTGTTAAAATCTTCTGTTTAGATTCTCATGATATTACTGTTTTCTATGCCTATGAGTCAAGAAAGACTGCACGCAGCTACTTTTTAAACCTTCACTATCTGCAATCTTGATCACAAATTAACGACACTTCTAACTTTTCTCACTCTCCTTTCTCTCTTGCTGTGAGTGCTGATTAGTTTTGAAGATAAAGCAGCAGCCAATATGGCAGCAGGCTTAGCAATAACTAGTGAAGGCGGGAGGTATTACAACGGGAAGATGACTGTATTTGTTGTCTTGTCTTGTGTTGTTGCTGCCACCGGTGGGCTTATATTCGGCTATGATATTGGAATTTCAGGTTTTTTTTTTCTGCTCATATATATCACCGTCATGATTTACATATAACTCATCAAGCCCCTGATGGTTTAAAACCTCTAGTTATCTTTATTCCCCAGCCGATCAAAGACCTTGAATTGGGGTTAGTTTACAGGGTTCCTTACAATTGTGAATTTGTATGTGATTAAGGTGGAGTGACATCAATGGAGCCATTTTTGAAGAAGTTTTTCCCAGAAGTGTACAGAAAGATGAAAGAAGACACCAAGATAAGCAATTATTGCAAGTTTGACAGCCAATTTTTAGCCGCGTTCACGTCCTCTCTGTACATTTCTGGCCTCATAGCTTCCTTATTTGCCTCCACAGTCACCAGAGCCTTCGGCCGCAAGGCATCAATCCTGGTCGGCGGCACAGCATTTCTTGCTGGTTCAGCCATAGGGGGCGCTGCATTAAACATTTACATGCTGATATTTGGGCGTGTGTTGCTAGGTGTTGGGATTGGTTTTACAAACCAAGTAAGTGTTTTAACTATTTTTATTTTCAAACTGTTTGATTTGTTGAACAATTTTCAATTAGTTTTGATTTTGTTGTTTGCAGTCAGTGCCGCTATATCTCTCAGAAATGGCACCACCAAAACACAGAGGAGCATTCACCATTGGCTTCCAAGTATGTGTTGCCATTGGTGTCCTATCCGCTAATCTTCTCAATTACGGCACCCAAAGGATCAAGGGCGGCTGGGGCTGGAGAATCTCCCTGGCAATGGCTGCTGCTCCTGCATCAATTTTAACAATAGGTGGACTTTTCCTACCCGAAACACCCAACAGCATAATCCAGCGCACGAATGACTACCAAAAGGCTGAAAAGATGCTGCAGCGTGTGCGCGGCACAGCTGATGTTCAAGCAGAACTCGATGATCTCATCAGAGCAGGCTCTGTTTCAAAAAACATTAACCACCCATTTAAGAAAATCATACAAAGAAAATACAGACCTCAGCTAGTAATGGCAATACTGATACCAGTTTTTCAACAAGTGACAGGAGTCAATATCATTTCATTCTATGCTCCTGTACTCTTTAGGACCATTAAGCTAAGCGAAAATACATCATTACTGATGTCTGCACTTGTCACTGGTGGTATAGGTACAGTTTCAGCAATCTTGCCAATGATTCTAGCAGATAAACTTGGCAGGAAAGTATTGTTTCTACTTGGGGGAATACAGATGCTAGTGTCACAAGTAATGATTGGATCAATCATGGCAGCTCAACTTGGTGATCACGGAGGATTCAGCATAGGCTATGCTTACTTAATTTTAGTTCTAATTTGTGTATACAAAGCTGGGTTTGGTTTTTCATGGGGGCCACTGGGATGGTTGGTTCCAAGTGAAATTTTTCCATTGGAGATTAGATCAGCAGGGCAAAGCATTACTGTTGCTGTTGGTCTTTTGTTTACTTCCTTAGTTGCTCAAACATTTTTAGCCATGCTTTGCCATTTTAAGGCGGGGGTTTTCTTCTTCTTTGGAGGATGGCTGACAGTGATGACTACATTTGTGCACTTTTTTCTGCCTGAGACTAAAAATGTTCCAATTGAGCTGATGGACAATGTTTGGAGAGAGCATTGGTTTTGGAGGAAATTTTTTGATGATGTAGGGGAAGAAAGTAAGATACAAGGAGCGGTATGATACAAATTTTAATGAAGGTTTGGAAGTACTTACAAGTGATTAGCTAAATTTTTATATGATACAAATTTTAATGAAGGTTTGGAAGTACTTACAAGTGATTAGCTAAATTTTTAACAGTTGTGTATTTACTTCTAGTGTAGATACACCTGAAGTACTTTCAGAGAAAATCAGAAGCGACTGTTACGCCAACGGGTACTATAGTAGAGCTACTTGAAAACCGAGAATAAAACGAAGAAAATGCAGAAAGAAACTTCTTTTTGAGACATAACTATGATTACTGCTGTAGCAAATCTTGAGATCTTCCATAATTCAGTAGTGTTAAAGTTGTTATGGTATTATTGGTATTATCTTGGAATGCTTCCATATAAATTACGTGTGTTCTCTACAGCTCTTCTTGAAGCCGTTATTTGCCAATTTCAACCTGCACTCCCACAGACTTCTCAGTTCCCACCAATAATTATTCACTCTTTCAGCCATGATGCATTCTCAAAACGAATAAACAATGGTTTTTCGAGAACACTTGTAAATAAAATCCCTTTTATAAAAATATCTCAATTTTATTAAAATATTATAAAAGAAAATAATTACTTATTTGAATAGCGTGCAGAGGGTGCATTGGTTTTGTGGGGTAGTGGATGACTTGAGTTATTAATCTTAGCTTAATATGGCAAATATTTGCAGGGCAAACATCGGAGAAAAATGTTACCATTTCATTGATAATGCTTGAAAAAACGAAATGGCGAATACAAAAGCAGTTTGTATATGCGTACAAATAGGGCAAGCTGTAAGATAAGATCAGCTCACTAAATTCAGCCTCTGCTGGCACAAATCCAGCCGTCAGTTATCATCTAGGATTCTCTCCTATGCATATGCTGATTGCTGAGGCTGCTCGGTGCAGTTGTTTGGCCATGTCACTGTTGCCACTTCGTTATTTTGACTACTAATGGAAATTTTGGGGCTTTAAGGAAAATCAAACAGAGGGCACCAACTTTGACTTGTCAATTCATCATAGTTGATTATTTTGTAAGAGATTCTGCACTTGAAAAGCTGGTGAGTCTACTTGACTTCGAAAGCTCAATAACTAAATATTTGGTAACACTGGCTACTCTAATCTTTTGATAATTAGCAAGTGACTCTTCTTCCAGAGTACTAGTACACAACACCTCAATTGATGGCTATAGGCGCAAAGCATTTGATATTTCAGGGTTACTGATCCAATATTTTATACTTATAATGGAATTTGCTGATGCCGAAAAACGACCTCAATAGCTGAATTTGTTTCTTTTGAGGAATTACAGTGTGAATCCAAGCTCAAATGCAAGTCTGATCGCAACTTTCTATATTTGCCAACCAGAAAACAAGTTTAGGACAGGCCGGTGGGGTTCCAACGTAGATCCTCCGATGTTTAAGTCAGAAATTATGTATAAAAGGAGAAAAATGAGAATGAAGAATTATAAATGAGTTAAAGTCAAGTAATTTTCTTGTAGAGGGGCTGAACATCTTGTAGAAGCTTTGGTTGATTTTGCTAACCCTTTCAACTGATGCGCTCTTCAGTTTAAATAGACTCTTGGTCATGTACGGCTACCTCCTTAATTTTAGCCCGCTTTCTTCAGCAGTTGGAAATGTTTGTTAGTTGGAGATGGTTTAAATAGATCGTGGCACAAAAGTTCCCTATAAATTAGGCCACGTTCTCTTAACTAGCGATTTTCCATGTCAAGCTAATTCTCAGGTCGGACGAGAGAATTTCAAGGTCTGATTACTTCACTTTTAGATCAGGCAGATGAATTTCTCAGTCGCTCATATAGCGTTGAGATTGTATTTTTAAACTAGGTCATTCACATAGATCTTAGGTCGTACTTGTAAATCAGGTCGCCAACATAGGCTCCAAGTTGTACTTATGAGGTCAGATCAACAACAATAAATTTTGAGTATATTAGGATCGACTAAATTTTGAGACACTACTAGAAAAATCCAACCCAAACAGATTTCCTAAAGCACTACATCTTGAATTTTCTAATGAGTTACTCAGCTGCTGCTATTTCTACCTTGACTCCATACGCTTTTACAAAAATTAGTTCTTCAATAATCAACAACCCCACGCATATATTGCCACGTGTTTTTATTTTCTTAATTTGTTTATTCATTTATCAAGGCACGTACATTAGTGAAATTTGAACACGGACCTTGGCCTCAAAGCACACGCTGCCATGTTGATCATAACTCCAAAGGCCATGCATGACTCACGATGCTGATATTAGTGTATACGGCTACAGTCAAGAAAGACTGCAGCTTTAAGCCTTCGCCTTCTGCAATTAATCTTCAACATACACGCACACCACTGTCTCTTTTTTCTTCTTTATATAAGTTGCTATAATCAGTCCTGCTGATCAGTTTTGAAGATTCAGTTTAGCTATCCGCAGTCGATATGGCAGCAGGCTTTGCAATAACTAGTGAAGGTGGGCAGTATTACAATGGGAAGATGACTACATTTGTTGTCTTGTCTTGTATTGTTGCTGCCACTGCCCACTGGAGGTCTTATTTTCGGCTATGATATTGGAATTTCAGGTCTGTTTATCTATTTAAATTGTATTTGTATATCTATTTGTTCCTCAGCTCGAAATTTATTGATTGGTTAAATTCTCCAATTTCTTCTTGTTGCTTCATTCTATCAAGCCCATCACTGATCTTGGATTAATGTATGCATAGCTAGTGGAGTTTCGTAGAAAATCAACCAAACTTTTGAAAATCTTTATCCTAGGTGCCAAGTAAAAGTGCATGTTAATTATCAAATACCTCAGCTGTCTAGTGAGTTACAATTAATATTTACTAAATATTTTAATTCGCTTGCTTATAAAATTAACCCGAATTATAACAGTTAGAAACATATTTGAGTTCAACATACATGTTCAAAATATACAGTAAACTGATCCATATATAGTGCGTAAGTCCATCTTGTGAAATGCAGGTTTCAGGCAGGCAAAATAATAAAACGTTACAAACTTCCAAGCGCTGTAAAGACAAAAATATTGTATTAGAGTTCATATTTTTTTTTTTTAACAATCATTTTGTAGATAACTAGTGGCAATTAACTTGCAGAAATTAATACGTTTCTCTTTGCTTGAGAATTATTAATTACAATCTTTCAAGGTATGTTATTAATTATACCATAGGAGTCAATGAATCCTTTGGTCTCACATGGCGTGCTTTGGCATGATAACTGATAGTGACGGATTTGACGAAAAATGCTATGATTAATAATAGATTGCCAATTAATTTGTGTGGACAGCTTTCAATGTAACTTAAGAAGTGTTGAACTACGATGTGAGACTTTGTAATTTCAAAGCACCCAAAAGTTTGAATTTTTCTCACGTGAGTCATTGCTTTTCGTAATTAATAATGAATAAACCAAACGTTTCGCAACTATTATAGTTTAATCCTTTCTAATAACATTTTGCAGTCTTTGAGTCTTGACTAAACCTTTCTGTATGGTTAGTAAGAGCCGATTTAAATTCTCAAAAACTTAAAAATTTAATTGTGTATATTTATGTTAAGGTGGAGTGACATCAATGGAGCCATTTTTGAAGAAATTCTTCCCAGAAGTGTACAGAAAAATGAAAGAAGACACTAACATTAGCAATTACTGCAAGTTTGACAGCCAACTATTAACCACCTTCACCTCCTCTCTATACATTGCTGGCCTCATAGCTTCCTTATTTGTCTACTCAGTCACTAGAGCCTTCGGCCGCAAGGCATCAATTCTTGTTTTTGGCACAATAAATACTTAATCCATCATAAAATTAAAGGGAAAATAATAATAATTTGTATAATTAATCTTTTGGGTAATAAATCTAAAAAAAATTGGCAAAAAGAATTTATGAAGTTGTATTTATTTTTAAGAGTGGATCCATAACCCTAACTAGTTCAATTCCATAGTTTCATTTAAATTAAGTTGTTTATATTTAAGTTTTAATTTCAATTTTTAGATAAAATAAAATAAATAAATTTAATCTTTTCTCTGTGGATCGACCTCGAACTCACCGAATTATAATACAACACGACACTCTTATACTTGGGAGTTAAATATTACTTTTAAGTTGTGTCATATGGCATTGACCTCATTACCCGTAATAAGAATGTCATCGACATGTATCAACATAGCTGTAAAAGATTTGCCTTTTCGACATGTGAATAACGAGTAATTGGCTTTGGATTGAACAAAGCCAACAGCTTGGATAGCTGTAGAGAACTTGGCAAACCATTGTCGGGAAGCTTGCTTTAAGCCATATAACGACTTGTGGAGGCGACACACTAGATTCTCCCCCTGTCGCCGAAGACTAGGAGGTGGAGACATATAAATTTCTTCATGGAGATCGCCATGAAGAAAAGCATTGTTGACATCAAGTTGGTAAAGAGACCAATTCTGGGCAACTGCTAAAGCCAATAAACAACGAACAGTAATCATTTTAGCAATGGGAGAAAAAGTGTCATGGTAATCTATACCATCCAGTTGTGTGTAACCTTTTGCAACCAAATGAGCTTTGAAACGCTCAATATACCATCCGAGTATCGTTTGATTTTATAAACCCAACGACAACCAATAGGCTTCTTACCAGGAGGAAGAGAAGTGAGGGACCAAGTGTGGTTGGCTTCTAAAGCAGCCAATTCAGATTGTATTGCTTCTTGCCAATGGGAATGGGAAGCTGCTTTGGTATAAAATGTAGGCTCAATATCTTGACTGGCAGCAGCAGTAAAAGAGCGATGTTGTGGTGAGTAACGATGACAAGAGACAAAATTGCAAAGAGGATATCGTGTACCTTTTTGTGGACCTGATGACAAAGGCGACAAATGGTTGGGAGAAGTTACTTGGTTACAAACATAATCACGTAAAGCCATGGGAGGGTGATGAGGTCTTTGGGAACGGCGTAAAATGGGTTCGGGAGGAGGACTAGTAGGTGATAGCTGAGTAGAAACTAGATTCAGTGGTAAGGATTGTTGGATGGGAGAAATTGGTTCCGGTAGTAAGGGCTGTTGAACTGGTGGGGAAGGATTGGATATAAAAAGAGGAATCACATAGTCTAAATTTAAGGAAGGGGATGGAATGGACTCATATAGGAAAATAGTTTTATGAAAAACAACATCACGACTAGTGAACATTTAGTGGGTGTCAAGGTCATAGAGCTTGTAAGCTTTTTAACCAACTGGATAGCCAAGAAAAAGACATCGTTTAGCTCTAGGAGCAAATTATAGGGGATGTGCACATCAGTAACATAGGAAGACACCCAAAAACTCAGATATGAGAATAAGAAGGAAGCTTTCCATAAAGTCGTTCAAAAGGAGTTTAGCGAGAAAGGAGTGGTGTGAGCAAACGATTAATTATATGAACAGCAGTAGAAACACATTCTACCCAAAAATGTAAAGGAAGGTGGGCTTGAAAACGAAAAGCTCTAGCGGAATCAAGAATATGACGATGCTTGCGCTCTACAACCCCATTTTGTTGAGGGGTATAGACACAATAATGTTGGTAAGTAGTCCCTTTTTGTTTAAAAAATTCCCGCATAGAGAAGAATTCTCCACCATTATCAACCCGAATGTTGGCTATAGATACATGGAATTGTGTTTGGACAAATGAAAAAAAATTGACAAGTAAATGTTGTGTTTCACTTTTGTGATGTATTAAAAATACCAATGTGAATCTAGAATAATCATTCACAATAGTCAAAAAACATTTTACACCAGAAAGAGAGGCAATTTTATAGGGACCCCAAATGTCACAATGAATTAATTCAAAAGGTCTAATAGACGAAATTGAACTAATAGAAAATGGAAGTCGACTTTTTGTTTCAAGTGCACAAACATCACAAGCATTATTAGACTGGAAAGGGAAATTTAACAAATGTTTTGCCAAAAAATCTAATCTAGAGGAAGACAAATGCCCCAAACGACGATGCCACAAAATGGTGGAGGAGGTGACCTGAGAACTAGGTGAACAACAAGAAGTGGCTGTTGCAAATGGAGTTTGAGGTTTTGGCTTTTCTGATGCTAACGCAACCAAGTAATAAAGTCCACCTCGTTGTTCATCCAAACCAATTGTCGTTCTCGTCATCAAGTCCTGCAAAATACACCAATGAGGGAAAAAGGTTACTGAACAATTGAGATCTCTGGTAACTCGACTCACAGACCTTAAATCTACCTTAAAAGATGGCACACTGAGCACATTTTGTAAAGAAACAACAGTATTCAAAGGTAGATTCCCAATGGATTTAATCGGAGCATGTTCTCCACTTGGCATAGCAACTGGTGGCAAAAAGGTGTTCTTATTACTATTGATAAGCAAAGTTGGAGATGAAGTAATGTGGTTTATTGCACCATTGTCGACAATTAATCGATGGAGGCGCAATAATCTTTGTAACAAACCTGAGGCAATAGCATTAGCTTTAGGATTTGTGGATTGTGTTGTCCTTTTACCCTGCATGATAGATAAGATTTGATGGATTTGCAAATCAGAGAGCCCATTTGTCGCTGATGGCACTTCCTGCATTACTGGACTTTCCTTGACATTGTTGGATGAAGATTGATGGTTATTGCTGCGCTTGAAATGAGTGCTTCCTTGATTAGACTTGTTTGATGCATGTTTAGGGTGTTCTGGTGGGTACCCATTCAACTTCCAGCATTTTTCTCCCACATGATGGTCACGGTCACAATAAGAGCAATGCAAAGGTTTTCGGATTAGATGGGTTGGAACGAGAAGAAGAACCTTGTTCATGTCGAACAGCCAGAGCCACCGGTTCAGCCCTTCGAACAATCATGGTTGAGTTCTCTGTCATTCACATACAGTCCCCAGGCTGCACTACTTATCCTCTTGTACAATAGAAGAGTAAGCCTTGGCAACATTAGGTAGCGGATTCATTAACAAAATTTGCCCTCGGATTGCACTGCAGGACTCATTGAGTCCCATGAGAAATTGTATCAATCTGTGTTTCTTATGGTTTGCCCCACAAGAGAAAACAATGTCATTATAGGATCCTAGTTCATCCCATAAATTTTTTAGCCTTGTGTAATAAGCTGCAACAGTCATTTGATCTTGAGCAAGACAAGCAATGTCCCTCTCAATCTGAAAAATACGAGGGGTATTACTTTGAGAAAAATGATCCCGAAGGTCTTCCCATACCTCTTGGGCGGTGGTCGAAAAAATGACACTGTCTGCATGGTCTTGTGTGAGTGAATTGAGAATCCAAGAGAGGATCATATCGTTGCATTTTCTCTACGAAGCACATTCGACTAGTTTGGTTGTGGTAGACGGCATTGTGGTGGTCCCGTATATGAAACCTAACTTGGATTTAACATTTAAAGAAATCATCATGGCTCTACACCATGTCGAATAATTATCTCCATTGAGGGGCTTGGAAACAAACACCATTCCTGGATTATCAGAGGGCAGAGAGCTGGGGTATCGTTCCCTGCTTTGATGCCATGTTAAAAAGAAAAATAATATTTTCCTTTTGAATAATTTTATTGAAACAGGAGATGCCGCTTTATACAAGAGATTTCTTACAATCATGCTAATCTATTCTAGGTAGTCTAAATATAAAAGGCAACTGAACAAATATACAACTAATACAATATATTTGTCAATGAATGGTCAAATATCATTGACCTTTCCTTCTCAACAAACATCAGAGAAAAATGTTACCATTTCATTGATAATGCTTGGAAAATGAAATGATGAATATAAAAGTTGTTTGTATATGCATACAAACTAGGCAAGTTGTAAGATAGGATCGGCTCACTAAATTCAGCCTCTGCCGGCACAAATCCAGCCATCAGTTATCATCTAGGATTCTCTCCTATGCATATGCTAATTGTTGAGGCTGCTCTGTGCAGTTGTTTGGCCATGTCATTGTTGCAACGTCGTTTGCTGAACATGGTATGATAAGACATGATATTTATAAAGTAATTTTTCAATTGAGAAATCTTTTATTTTAGTAAAGTGACAATAAATGAAAAGACAAGAAAAGCAAGGACTGCATATATAGTGTAGTAAAAATAATAATTTTATTAAACAAGAAGGAATTGTTTTCTTCTTTAGAGCATGGGTGGCATTGATGACTACATTTGTGCACTTCCTTTTACCAAAGACTAAAAATTTGCCAATTGAGCTGATGGATAAAGTGTGGAGAGAGCATTGGTGTTAAGTAATAAAAAGTATCAGCCAGGCATCTCCCCATTCCATACTTGGGGACGAATCCCCTCGGTTGAATGATACGAGCAGATTCTTGGTAGTATATCCTTTACGGAGCACATGCTCCCTAGAAACGAATATCGACCACGAGTTCATACCGACCAGGTAATTGTCACTCAAAGAAAGAGGATAAGATCTCACGAACACTTGACAGTTTCGCCATGCCACAAACTGCTAGGGAGAACACGACGCCCCACGTTTACCAACGTTTAGTTGTTGAAGACCCATTAAGGTCCATAATCACTCGAATATGATAGGCATGAAAAATACTCTGAGAAAGTGGGATGACAGCCTATAAAAGGCTGGGAAATTGATGAAAAAATGACAAAAAAATAGAAAAGGGGGAAAACTCTGCCAAATTGATACTAAGCATTACTACATAACAACTTTAAATACATTTTACTTTAAGAACATTGCAGTGAGTGTGCGTAACCATAAATCATATAGTTCTCTCGTAAACTCTGTATATTGAATTAAACATCAGAGGGTTTACGCCGGAAAAATCATTTGGCGTCTCTGATTTGTTTCTGTGAGCTCGAGTTTGGAAAGAATAGGAAGAGTGATTTGGGTCCCAGGAACTCGGGCAATTGCCAAAGTTAGTGAAGTGCAGTCTCTTCATCATTGTCAATACAATCATTGGTGATACAATCTAGTCTGGCCAGAGGTGACCAGATTTCAGCATCAACAATTGATTTCGGAGTAGAATAGTTGGGGATGTGGTGGAAGACAGTAAGATACAAGAAGCATTATGATACTTGGAATGGATCCCACAAAAAATAAACTCGTCACTTTTTCCAAAAGCGGGCCAGCTGCTCTTTCTTCTTGCTTTGATAGTGAAGCCAAATAAAACTCCAAGCTATGATATTAATTCTTCAAAATATTTGGAACAACCCCACATGCAAATATAATAATATTTTATTTCGGATTAAAGGGTTTCATGTTGATAAAATGGTGATGCTGATATTATCGTCTATGCCTACATAATTCAAGAGAGAGAGAGAGAGATACTTTCACTTAATTAAACCTTCACTATCTGCAAAATTTTGAACACACTACTCTGTCTTCTCTTGTTGTCTTTCTCTTGCTGTGAGTGCTGATCATTTTTTAAGATTAAGCAGCAGCAAATATGGCAGTGGGCTTAGCATTTACTAGTGAAGGTGGTGGGCAATATTACAATGGGAAGATGACTCCATTTCTTGTCCTATCATGTATTGTTGCTGCCACTGGAGGTCTTATTTCCGGCTATGATCTTGGAATTTCAGGTTTGTTTCTGCACATATGTATCTCCTTAATGATATATATACAATCCAATTGGCTTGATCAATCTCCTTCCTCAAATTACCTTGATTCTGTTCAATTCTCTCACCGATCAATGATCTCAGATTAAGCTATAGCTAGCGGACTTTCTTAGGCTCTCTATAGCACTCTTGTTGTCTAACAGCAGCTATAAAATGGCAAGCAAATATTCATAACCATAGTTTGAGAAGTTCAAGTGATTCTACTATACAATTGTTTGATAAAATACCTATGTTATCCCTAATATTTTTGTCCAAATTATTGTTTAAATTCATGTTTACAAAAAAAAAATATATATCTATTTCACAGCAGTTTTGACATAAAACTTTTCTCTACTAATCGTTCCCAGTGAAATTAGTGGCCAAGATTAAATTTTAAATTTTGATATTAACAATTAAATCAGCTTCGTTTATTTTATTACAATTAAAACAACTTTTTTTATTAAATTTAAGAGACTAGAAGAGACTGGAAGAGAAAAACAACTCAGAGAAAAACACTAAGAGAGGATACTTTTAGATATTATGAATATAATAAAGAATAAACGGTATATATTGATTTTAGTTGAGAGAAAACTAACAACCTCCCTCAAAAGTAAATGTTTTTTTAAATTCCTTTAATTTTCTAAGAAAAAATTATTTAAGTCATAGCATTTCAAACATGCCTTAAATTCAACATGTATCCTTTAAGACATAATAAAGTGATGTGCATTTTCTTAGTGGTATAGACAAAATTAATGCAAATTTTCCACTACTAATCAATAATTAGTTACAAAATGACCAAAAGAAATAATCCTAAACTCCAATGTAATTTGTGTATGGAGGGTAGAAGAGTTGGTGAATTTTTTCATAACGGCGTTCTCAGCAGAGTTCTATTGCTCTATTTCTTGATATGTTTTTACATTCTGTAGGAGTCAACGAATCCCTTGGTATCACAAAGCTTGCTTGGCATGATATTGACGGATTTGAAAATTATCGCAAGGATCATTATTAATAGATTTCCAACTATTTGCTTTTGACAGATTTTCAGGTTTACTTTTTCAGTAGTCCTGAGACGAAGGGAAACATACAAAAACGTGCAACAAGTAGTCGCATGTCCGTTTCTTATAAAACAGATCACGTAAACTTGAAAACATCAACCTACTTGTTTAATTAATTTTGGTGAATACACAGGAAAAAGACAAAAAAAGAAAAAGAAAAAGAAAAAGGAATGGATAGGTATGAAAGAATCGTGCATTTGAGTAAAATTTTCTACCGAATTTAAAATATTGACTTGTGAAGGTGGAGTGACATCGATGGAACCATTTCTGGAGAAATTCTTCCCAGAAGTGTACAAAAACATGAGAGAAGACACCAAAGTTAGCAACTACTGCAAGTTCAGCAGCCAACTATTAACCACCTTCACCTCCTCTCCATACATTGCTGGCCTTATTGCTTCCCTATTTGCTTCCAAGGTCACGAGAGCCCTCGGCCGCAAGGCATCAATCCTGGTCGGTGGCGTGGCGTTTCTAGCCGGCTCAGCCCTCGGCGGTGCTGCATTTAACGTGTCCATGTTGATAATTGGGCGCGTGTTGCTTGGTGTTGGCATTGGTTTTTCTAACCAAGTAAGTGTTTTATAAATTTTCTCCAAATGTTTGAGCATTCCCGTTTTAAGTTCAATTTTTGTTGGCTGCAGTCAGTGCCACTGTATCTCTCAGAAATGGCACCACCAAATCACAGAGGAGCATTCAACATTGGCTTCCAAGTATGTACTGCCATTGGAGTTCTAGGAGCTAATCTTCTTAACTACGGTACCCAAAAGATCAAGGGCGGCTGGGGCTGGAGAATCTCCCTTTCAATGGCTGCAGCCCCTGCCTCAATACTAACACTGGGTGCTCTTATCCTGCCAGACACACCCAACAGCATAATCCAGCGTAGCAATGGCCACGAAAAGGCTGAAAAGATGCTGCAACGTGTCCGGGGCACAGCTGACGTTCAAGCCGAACTTGATGATCTTATCAGAGCAAGCATTGTTTCACGAACTGTCAAACACCCATTTAAGAAAATCATTCAAAGAAAATACAGGCCTCAGCTAATAATGGCAATACTGATACCATTTTTCCAACAAGTGACCGGAATCAATGTCATTTCATTCTACGCTCCGGTACTCTTCAGGACTATTAAGCTAAGTGAAAGTACAACACTACTCATGTCCGCAATTGTGACTGGCGGGGTAAGCACCATAGCAACAATCACATCGATGATTCTAACCGATAAACTAGGCCGGAAAGTGTTATTTCTGGTTGGGGGAATACTAATGTTTGTGTCGCAAGTAATGATTGGATCAATCATGGCAGCTGAGCTTGGTGATCATGGTGGCATCAGCGAAGGCTATGCTTACTTAGTTTTAGCACTTGTATGTGTATACATAGCTGGGTTTGCGTCCTCTTGGGGGCCATTGGGATGGTTGGTTCCGAGTGAGATTTTTCCGTTGGAGATTAGATCAGCAGGGCAAAGTATTACTGTTGCAGTTCGATTTTCGTTTGTTTTCTTGGTAGTTCAGAGCTTTTTAGCTATGCTTTGCCATTTGAAGGCAGGGATTTTTTTCTTTTTTGGAGGATGGGAGGTGGTGATGACTGTTTTTGTGCACTTTTTTTTGCCAGAGACTAAAAATGTGCCAATTGAGCAGATGGATAAAGTGTGGAGAGAGCATTGGTTTTGGAAGAGAATTGTTGGGGATGTGGCGGAAGAAAGTAAGATAGAACAAGCTCTATGATACAAGTATTAATGAAGATTTGTGAGTTATTGTTGTACTGTTTTAAAACAAAATTATGTATGATTTGAAAAGAGGAAACGATTACTTAAATAAAAGTTGCTCAAATAAATTATTTAGATATTTTAATTTTGTTGCAAACCAATATAGTCAATTAGTGAACACCTTCTCATCTCATTCTTAAATTAAAATTAGTCAATATTTAATTAAGAGTTTGATTCCTTTTTATATATTGTGAGAACAAATTTTCTACTTGACTAGATTTCAATATTCTATGTTTGTTATATGATATCATATATACCTTTTTTTTATAGTACTCAATTATGATATTTCAATCTTCCTAACACTCAAATCTTCGATTCTAAATACACTAACGAGCGCATATTAAATAAAAAAAATCATTTGTTAAATTCTTGTGGCATATTACACTCAAAGTCTCAAACAATTATTTTAAAAAAATGTTATGGCCCGTTTGAAATTGCTTTTGGATGGTTTAAAAGTGATTTTCAAGAACTAAAAGCCAATTTCAGTGTTTGGTGAATTGTTTTAAAAGTCACTTTTTCCAAAATCACTATATCCTAAAGCAAGATTTTGAAGAGTAGGAAATAAGTAGCTTTTCAAAATCTAATTTTGAGATTCGCTTTTCTACTTAATATAATTTCATATATATCTTTATCTATATTATAAACAATCTAAATTATCCTTATTAATTAGGAAATAAAACCATTAACTTTAAAGATATTATTATTATTACTACCAATTATATTGAGATAACAAAATAAAAAATAAAATTAGAAACATAAAATATTTATTTTAGTCATCAAATATTATATATACTCAGTTAAAAATATTTTATATACATGTTTATAAATGTGTTATTAAATTTTATTAAACATTATGTTGAATTCAGTAATTTATATTTTTATAGCAATTTAATAGTAAGATGATGCACACGATTGCTTTTAAAACTCACTATACTTTTAAAAATAAATTTGAATAAATATTTAACTAATTTTCTTCATAATTGATTGCTTTATAATATAATTAAAAATAATTATTTTAAAGAGTATAGTATTACCAAACTGGTTATCACTAATATTTTTTAAAATTAAATTTTTATTAATAAACAATTAGAAAGGTTCATTCACTCTTAAAAACGAGTGATGATACAGTTACAAACTATTTTATAAACTTATCTTGTACAAATTGATGTGGTATTAATTCATTGGTTGAATGAAAATATAAAATAATAGAAATAAATCATGTGAGCCAAGAGATATTTAATTCAATCAATGAATTAACAACACGTCAATTTGTACAAAATAAGTTCGTACAAAAGAAGTCTGAAGGATTTTCTCTTTGGCGAAAATATAGGCCCCGGCTAAAACATCAACGTAACTAGCAAACTCGCCCGCCAAGTGTTTGGCAAAAGGTCCGACGGCCTAAAATCAATGGCAAACGTTCTAGTCTCTTTCCCCTCTCCCCCTCATGCTTTTGGCCCCAGATCCTTTGCTCAGGTTGTTGGTACAAATTCCAGTCCACCTATGTCCATGCTTCAATTGCCGAAACCTGTTAAGCGGGGTGACTTGACTTGTATTAAAATTACCAGTAGCAATTGTGGAGATGTCGCACAAATTTAATTGGCCATTTGCTGCTACGTCCAGGATCCACACCCCTCAAAACTCATGAGCTCCATCACTTACTTCAAGCTGTGTGGAAGACTGAAGCTACTTGGACTTTGGTCCCTTTAACCCGTGGCTATTTTGATGTACATTTTTCCAATGAAGCAGACATGCAAATGGCTTGGAGTGGTGGTACTTGCTCCCTGCCTTCCGGTGTTTTTCGTCTTTATCAATGGAAAAAAAGACTTTGATCCCTACGACCCTGCGTTACACACATGCTCAAGTTTGGGTGCATCTATACGGTTTGAGTCAAGAATATTGGGACCCAAGAACTCTATTGGAAATTGCATGTGCTATAGGGGCTCCATTACAACTTGATAAACCAACCAAGGAAGGGACTTTTGGACATTTTTCTGGAGTCCTGGTTGACGTAGATCTCTCATAAAACCCATTCCCACGGATATTGGTTGAACGCGAAGAGTATTCATTTGAGATAACTGTATATTATGAGAACCTTCCCTCTTGGTGTCCTGTTTGTAGTTTTCTTGGTCACAATGCCTCTAATTGTCGTCGAAACTGCGAGACAGCCAATGCCACCCACGAGTCTGCTAAAAACCCTTCAAAACGTGTTTTTCGCCCAGTTACAAGCATAGAGGCTGTGCAAAATACATCTCCATATGAGGTTGTTGAGAAAGCTACTGGTAGCAACTAGGCTTCCCCGCCACAATCTTCTAATCCTGCAATTGTGGTTCATAAGCCACCCTCACTAGTTGATACTTCACTTAGACAACCTGAGATTGATCCTCTTACCTCAGAAACCTATCGCCCTGAGGATGAGGACCTTTCACGGGATGACCCTCCTGAAGACGTTTCAATGAATAACCATCATATGGCTGACCCCTCTTTTATGATCCACTCCACAAATCAGCTTGAGCCGCCAATTACCACGGACCAAATGACCATGTCTCCTACAACAATATCATTGTTATCTCAGGAAATCCAAACAATAGTTGATTTTACTAAAAAATGCATCACCAGTTGATGAGGATGGTTTCCAAACAATTTAGAAGCATAAAAAATGGAAAGCGTGTGCTCGCTCTTTTCTATCTAAGCCATACTTCGCAAGAAGTAGTGGTCAGAATATGGAAAAATGAAGATCCTATTTTGGAACATGAGAGGTGTGGCCAACCCTAGCACTCAATCATAATTGGCTAACTTATGTCTTTCTCATAATCCTGATTTCCTTTCATTTCTGAACCTATGGTTTCTTTGTCTTCGAATCATTTTGCCATCTGGAATTCTATTAGAATGAAATTTGCTTGCTCTAATGACAAAGGTAACTTAGCTCCAAATATGTGGGTTTTTAGTACTACTCATCTTCCTCTGGGTGCTGTAGTTCATTGCTCAAAACTGTTAATTTCTATGCAAGTTTGTCTCGATAATTCTCCTTGTACTTTATCTTTCGTGTATGCTGCCACAAATTACATTGACAGGCGGGTTTTATAGGAAGCTTTTATTTCTTTTGCTGCTTCTTGTGACGATCATTGGATGGTCCTTGGAGACTTTAATGTGATTATGGGGGCTCATGATTATGGGGGCTCAAGAAAGGGCTGGTGGTAATCCTCCTTCCACTATTTCTTGCTCAGATTTTCCTAATATGATCGATGCATGCAATCTAACCCATCTCCCAATTGAAGGGAACCTTTTTACTTGGTGTAATAACTCAAACAAGGGTCGGATTTAACAAAGATTAGACAGGGTTCTATACAACCTTGCTTTCTATGATGCTTGGCCTAATAATAAAAGCCTCATTTTGCCTTGCTCATGCTCAGATCATAGTGTTTTGCTTGTTTATGGTTTTTCTATTAACAGTCTCGGTCCCCAGCCTTTCTGCTTCCACTCAATTTGGATTGAACACCTAATTTTGAGAAAGTTGTTAAAGATGCCTGGCTTTCTGTGGACTTTTCTAATCCTACATGGTCTATGCTATCAAAATTGCGAGCCTTGAAAACTGCTTGACGATCTTAGAACGTAGTGATTTTTGGTAATATTCACGCTCGTGTTGATAATGCTAGGGCCAATCTTTCTGTAATTCAATGTTCTATTTCTAGTGGTGGTAATTCGGAGTAATTTTATAATGATAAGGTAGCCGCTAAACTAGAACTCCTTCAAGCAGTGCGTAACCAATCCATTTTTTTTAAAGAGAAGGCTAGAGTTAGATGGTTGACTGATGGAGATCGGTGCATAACGTTTTTCCATGCCTATTATAGAATAAAGATGGCTCGCTCTTCCATTAATAATTTGCTCATTGATGATGTTCTGAATACTAATCTTGTGGAGATCTCCAACCACTTGATTTCCTATTACGTCAAGCTCTATTCGACAACTCCTAGTGTGGAGGATCCAACAACAATTTGTTTAGTGATCCCTCATCTGGTCTCTGAGGCTGATAATGCTTTTTTAACTGAGGTGCCTTCTGCTTCGGAAATCAAAGATGTTGTCTTTGCCATGGACCCGAATAGTGCACTTGGTCCAGATGGTTTCTTTGGTCTTTACTATCAACACTATTGGCATATTATTGCTCTTGATGTTGTTCATTTTGTTCAGCATTTTTTCACCACTGGTGTGCTTCCTTAAAATTTTAACTCTAATTTTGTTGTGTTAATTTCAAAAGATGCTAGTGCCATTGAGGTTTCTAAGTTTCGCCCAATCACTCTTACGAACTTCCTCTTCAAAATTATTCCGAAGATTCTGGCAGACAGGTTGGGTGTATTTATTACAAAAATTATTTCTCCTCAACAGACTGGTTTTGCAAAAGGACGTTATATCTCTGACTCTATTAGTTTGGTTTCTGAGGCATATAATCTTCTTGACCGAAGGATTCAAGGTGGTAATCTGGGGATGAAATTGGATATCACAAAGGCCTTCGATACAATTGATTGGGGTTTTCTTTTCCAGATCTTAAAGAATTTTGGCTTTTCATCTCAGTTTATCTCTTGGGTTTCTACTTTACTACACTCTGCCTACTTATCCATTCTTGTTAATGGCACTCCAAGGGGTTTTTTCAACTGTAACAGAAGAGTGAGGAAGGGTGATCCTTTATCACCATTGCTCTTTTGCTTGGCAGAGGAGGCTCTTAGCAGAGGCATTCTTAACTTACGAGAGCAAGGCTTAATCCATGGTATCTCTTCACCAAGACTCAATTCTTCTTCAAGCCATGCGCTGTATATGGATTGTCTGGGGATATATTTTGATGAGACCAGCCATGACGAGCAGACACCTAGTAGCAGAATATACTTCAGCGAAGACTAGCAATAATGAGCAGAACCTGGCAGCAGGGGAGTAAGAGCAGGAATATTCTGCTCGTCCACGAGTACACCATCTGCGAGGCCAATCCTCTGGTAGGAGTATAAAGCCATTTCCAGCTAAGGCTTGAGTTGAGGAGACCTGATCAACAACAGTTGGCGAGACGTGTTCTCCAACCCGAGATTCAATGCACAAAGGTCATGTAACCGCCCACGACTACGGAAGTAGAGCATCCACTTCCGAGAGGTGGGGGAATAACGAGCGCAAATGGAGGGAAGGTCTGAATCCAGGAGAGGCCTATAAAAAGATAGCCAACGAAGGTAAAAGGATTAGATTTTTTAACATTATAACATAGATAAAGAAAATCTCTAAAGAACTGAGACTAAAGAAAAGGCTATTAGATTTGTGGCCAGCGTTCCCAGAATTTTCATATCTGACTTGAGCGTCGGAGGGTTTATGTCGGGAAAACAACCGGCGTGCTCTGACTTGTTTCTGTGCACGCAGGGAAAGTGGGAAAAGAAAGCATACGAGAAGAGATCTTGATCGTGGTAGAGTTGATCGAGTACAGATCCTGGTCGTAGCACGAGCAACCAGAATCTTGCATCAACATTTTGGCGCCATCTATGGGGAGCTGATAAAAAAGCTTCTATTGACAGCAAGAAGAGGAGTAAAAGCAAGTGGAAAAACAATGGAGGCAGGAGGGAGTAGTGCACAAGGGGGTGATATGAGGCTTAATGATTCCGTGACGCTGAGGGAGATAGCCAGTGAAGCACGGGAAGAAGCCATGTTTGACCGGATGAAAAGGATGAAAAAGCAGATGGAGACCATGACAACCATCCTACATGAGCTGCGTAGTGAATGAAGGGAGACCCAGGAGGAAATGGTGAAAGGTGGTGGAGTGGCACCAGGTTACGATGGTACAACGAGAAGTGAAACTACTAGGAGATTTGGTGGTGAGGGAGGTAAATTCTCTCTGCGGGGAGATATTCATAGAGAGGAAGAGCAATCCCCAGCAAGACCGATCTTTGATGAGAACATCGGGGTGGCGAATGCAGAGGAAACAGAATTCCGGCAACATTTACACGATGTAGAGCAAGGGCGGGATCAAGTTGCAGCACGTGACAATGGTCGTGCCATATAGCTGGAAGAAGAAGTGTGCAGACTAGCGCAGGTAATTGACAACATGCAAGGAAGGAGCAGAGCTCCTAGTTGGAGGATAATGCTAGACGGAGAATTACCGCTCGCGGCAGAGATCATGAGGGTAGTCATTCCAAGAGATTTTTGCCTCCCAGACCTTAGATACTCGGGACGAACTGATCCGTTGGTGCACATAGAGTGCTTCAACGACATAACCGGGGTGTAAGAATTATCTCAAACCCAAAAATGCAGGGTATTCCCACTATCCTTAGATAGACGTGCACGCGAGTAGTACATGAAACTTCCTCGGAGGAGCATTAGAACTTTCGAGCAGATGTGCCAGGAATTCGCAGAGCAGTTTTGGGGGGCAATGCCACCGGAAGATGACATTATGGAGTTGAAGAGTATAAAGCAGAGGGAGCAAGAAACCCTGTGGGAATTCATTAAGAGGTATCATCGGGCTGTCCTCGATTTGGGAGCTTTCAACCACCCTCAGGCATTAAGGGGATTGAAAGAAGGGGTGAAGATAAGAAGACTATGGTACAACTTGAGAAGCTCGGTTATTTAGACGTATGCAGCCGCATACGAGCAGGCTAAGAGGGATATAGAGATCGAGGAAGAAAAGGCAGCACGAATTAAGACATACCAGCTAGAAGGGTTACGAAAGAAAGAGAAGAAAACATTACCAGGAAGTGGGCCAATCAGGAGGAGGGACCACCAAGCCTCAGGTAGTAGTGTAGGAGGTCGGGTAACCATTGCCCTTAGAGAAGGCATGGCTCGACATATGGTGGTCATCATCCACACTCCCACGATAGTAGAGGGAGCAGATCAGAAGCGCTGCCACAATCTCCAACTCAGAACGGCATAAATAGAGAAAGGGCAATGCACGTGATCGGCCAGAACCAGGACTATGGGTGGTGTACCTCCTTGATGATGCCCCTGGACGAGGTATATGATGCCATAAAGGACCGTGGATTACTGTACATCCCTGCCCCAATAACAAAGCTACCCAGTAGGAGAGATAGGGGACGCTATTGTAAGTTCCATGTCACTCATGGCCATACCACTGCAAAATGCAGAGATCTCAAGACCCATGCTGAAGATTTGGTGAGAAATCGTTACCTGGATGAGTTTATAGATGGGGCTTTCTCGATGGTAGCCTCGACATGTGAAGGGGAGCAGAGTGACAGAAGCTTGAGGCGTGAGCAGCTTACTATAAGAGTGATAGCTGGGGGCCCAACATTGGCCGGAGATTCCAACAGATCGAGAAAGAACTATGCTATATACGCCATGACTAGCAAAGAGGTATTCTTTAACAACCCAGTAGTTAAACGAGCAAGAGTCAAGCAATTGTCAATCACGTGGACAGATGAGGATAAAGAAGGGATTCTATACCCCTACGAGGATGCCTTTGTTATCAAGGCCACTGTTACTAGCAAGAACTTTGACCGGATATTGGTTGACATAGAGAGCTCAGTCGATGTGTTGTTTAAGTCAACTCTGAAGGAGATAAGAATAGCAGACCTAAAGCTAGAGTACACCAATACCTCATTGAAGGGGTTTGAAGGAGGAAAGTTGGTCCCTCTGGGCATAGTCGAGCTGCCCATCATAATTGGGAGCTCCCCGACAGAAAGGACTATGATACTGGATCTCGTGGTAGTGGATGAGAAAGGTCCTTACCAGATAATCTTAGGCCGGCCATTTCTGAGGATGAGCAAAGCGGTGCTGTCAAACCATTATATATCCCTCAAATACCAGGTGAATGGGGTTGTTGGAGTGGTACGAGGAGACCAGAGAATCGCACGAAGTTGTTACTCCTCGACAGCAAGGGAAACAATACAGATAACATCCCTTGATACCCGAGTGGAGGACAAGAAGGGCAAACAAGAACCTGTCGAGGAGTTGGAGACAGTAAACCTAGGACCAGAGAATCTGGGAAAAACAATTAGAATCGGATCGAGGCTTAAAGAAGAGCAAAAGCAGAAGTTGGTGCAATGCTTACAGGCTCATGCAGATGTGTTTGCTTGGACACATGAAGACATGCCAGGGATTGATCTTGAAGTCACATGTCATAGGCTGGCAATAAAGAAAGGTGCTCGGACAGTAAGGCAGAAAATGAGGTGCTTCAACCAGGAGAGGTATAAGGCTATAAATGGCGAGATGGAGAAGCTCTTGAAAGTGGGGTTCATTCGGGAAGTCAATTATCCTGAGTGGATATCAAATGTGGTGTTGGTAAAGAAGGCTAATGGCAAGTTGAGGATGTGTGTAGATTTCACGGGCCTCAATAAGGCATGCTCGAAAGACAATTTTCCCTTACTGAAGATTGACCAGCTTGTAGAATCGACAACTGGACATAACCTACTCAGCTTCATGGATGCATTCTCAGGATACAACCAAATCCCCATGTTCGAGTGAGATGAAGAGAGCACGGCATTTATAACTAACCAGGGTCTGTTCTATTATAGGGTAATGTTGTTTGGTCCTAAAAATGCGGGAGCCACGTATCAGAGGCTCGTGATAAAAGTCTTTGACCCATTGATTGGGAGAACAATTGAGGTGTACGTGGACGACATGATAACTAAGTCGAAAATCCCGAAAGAACATGTCGAACACCTCGAGGAGACATTCTAACTTTTGAAGAAGTACAAGATAAAGCTCAAGCCAGAAAAATGTGCTTTTGAGGTCGAGTCGGGGAAATTCCTCAGGTTCATGGTGAGTCACAGGGGAATCGAGGCAAATCCCGAGAAGATTCAAGTGATCGTCCAGATGAAGTCTCCTCGTAACTTGAAAGAGATGCGAAGCCTTACAGGGAGGCTGGCATTGAGCCGATTCATATCCAAGGCTACAGATAAGTGTCAGCCATTTATTCAAGTAATAAGGAGGGGGAAGAAAACAGAATGGACCCCAGAATGGGAAGAGGCCTTTCAGAGCTTGAAGTAATACTTGTAGCAAGCACCCCTGCTGTCTACACTAAGAGATATGGATAAATTATCGTTTTATTTGGCGGTATCAAATCGTGCCACAAGTTCTGTTCTGTTAAGAGAGGAAGATGGGGTTCAGTATTCGATATACTACACCAGCAAGGCCTTGCTCGACGCTGAGACCCGATACCTACCGTTGGAGAAATGGGCACTCGCTCTTCTGGTCGATGCTCGGAAAATGAGACCGTACTTTCAAGCATTCCCTGTCTCAGTAGTAACAAACCATCCGTTGCGTCAAACTCTACACAGGCCGAATTCGTCTAGTCAGCTCGTGAAGTGGGCTATAGAGCTAAGCGAGTTCGATATTGATTACAAACCCCGAGCAGCGATTAAGGCGCAAGCAATGGCCGATTTCGTAGCAGAGTTTGCAGGGCCTGAAATATGTTCGGACTAGCTGGATATTGCTACAAACAGTAGCGAAGACTGAGTATAGTAGATTTTTGTAAATGTTTATCAGAGGAACAGGGATTAGGAGCCAGAATTGTCTTGGAAGGACCAGAGGGGGATGAGATCTCTTATGCTGTGAAGTTAGAATTCACAGCCACAAATAACCAGGCAGAGTATGAAGTCTTAATAGCAGGGTTGGAATTGGCTAAGGCCATAAAAGCATATAGAGTGAAGATCAGAACTGATTCCCAGCTGGTTCCAAATCATATCAGTGAAAGATTTCAACCAAGAAAGAAGAAGATGGAGCAGTACCTGAAGATAGTCAGGCAGATGATGGTGAAATTTGAAGCGGTAAAGGTGATACAAATCCCCAGGGAGCAAAACAGCCAAGCAGACATTTTTCCCCGGATGGTGGCGGTAGCAGACTTAAAAATACTAAAGTCAATCCCTTTAGAAGTAAAGTCCAGCTCGAGCATTGAGCAGAATTTGGAGGTGCTGAGGATAGAACAAAAATGCTCGTGGATGGATCCAATAATTTCATACCTTAAAAACGGGGTATTACCACCAGATAAGCTACGAGCTCGGAAGATTAGAGCCCAGGCCTCAAGGTACATGATGATTGATGGGGTAATATATCGACGAGGGTATACACTATCGTTCCTTCGGTGTTTGGATGAGAATGACGCGGACTACGTGCTGAGAGAAATATATGAAGGAATTTATAGAAACCACTCCGATGGGAGGTCTCTGGCTTATAAGGTTCTAAGGCAGGGATATTTCTGGCCGACGATGCATCAGGATACACAGGAAAAGACCAGAAGCTGTGTAAGCTGCCAAAGTTTTGCAAGTTTCTCCAACCAATCACCAAAGAAGCTCACTTCTATGGCATCCCCTTGGCCATTTGCTTAATGGGGAAATAATTTGATCAGCCCGTTACCGAAGGGACGAGGAGCAGCAACGCATGCAATTGTTGCGATTGATTACTTCACGAAGTGGATGGAGGTAAAAGCCCTTAGCAGCATCACAGAGAAAAAGATAACAGACTTCGTATGGAGAAACCTGGTCTGTTGGTATGGGATCCCTTATGCCTTGGTAACGGATAATGGCAAGCAGTTCAATAATCACAGCTTCAAGGATTTCTGCCAGAACCTCGGGATAGAGTTGAAATATTGCTCGCCTACTCACCCACAGTCTAATGGGCAAGCAGAAGCAGCCAACAAGACGATCAAGAGGCTTTTAAAAACCAGGCTTGGAGCAAAGAAGGGAGCTTGGGTTGATGAACTAGCAGGCGTGCTATGGGCGTATAGGACAACCCATAAAATGGCAACTGGGGAAACTCCATTCGCCTTAGCCTTCGGACACGAAGCGGTTGTACCAGCCGAGATAGGAACAACCAAGCACCAGACAGAGCATTTCGATGAGCAAGAGAACAACGACCAGATGTGCTTGAATCTGGATCTGTTAACCGAGAAGAGTGAACGAACATCGAGGCGGTCAGCAATTTACCAGCAGAGGGTTGGAGATTGGGTGCTGAGGAGAGTGAATCAGAACACGAAAGACTCGGCCTAGGGAGTACTCGGACCAAACTGGGATGGGCCATATAGGGTTAAGTAGCTAGTCGAACCCAGAGCTTACAAGCTGATTTGCGCAGATGGCCACGAGGTGAAACGCTCGTGGAACGCAGCGCACCTTAGGAAATATTTTCAGTAAAATTTCTATTCATGCTCGTTATTTTTATTTTTTATTTTTTATTTCAAAGCAATTTCATGTAAGCCAAAATTCAATAATAAATGAATCGGTGAGGAACTTCAGTCAGCTGTACTACTTCAAAATTTCCTAAGGCATACAAAGGCTTACCCAGTCTCAAAACCTGTCTTATGGCGAGAGCAGAACCCAAGCGTACTAGGATTTGCTCGACCAAGTGAAGGCGAGCAAACTCTTAAGCATTGAAGAATTTCCTAAGGCATGCAAAGGCTCACTTAGTCTCAAACCTATCTTATGGCGAGACCAGAGATCAAGCATGCCAGGATCTGTTCGACCAAGTGAAGGCGAGCAGACTCCCAAGTAATGAAAAATTTTTTAAGGCATGAAAAAGCAAATCATAATATTCAAAAAGCAATCACAATATTGAAAATTTTTCTAAGGCATGAAAAATTTTCCAGTCCATAACTCCAATACGAGAACGCAAGCAATAACATGTTTTATTAAGCTTATGATAATCTGCAAAGTTGCTACATATAATATTCAAAAAGCAATTACAACATAAGTTAAGCTTAAAAAGATGGCGGGTCAATAAGCCGAGCAACCTCAGTGGGCTGTTCCACCTCAGGTACAGAGGGAGTATCACCAGTTGCGTCTGGAGGGGTACTCGCCTTACCAATATCAGCAGGGACAACATGAGGAGGAGAGTTTTCCTCCTCAACCACAATTGGTTCCACCTCTTCGACATCCTCTTTTGCTGCCTCTTCGTCCATGTATTGAGCAACTCCAGCTGCAAGGTCATCCATCTTCAGATCTGGGTGCTTTTTGCCAAGGACAGCCATGATGTAGCGATAGAAGTGTCAAAGCCCTTGGTCGTATTTGTTGCCAGCTTCTTTCTCCAAGTTCTTGACCTGAACCTGATGGGAATCGCGGAGAGATTTGAGCTGAGCCTCGTATATAGCCTTCTGCCTTTGCAGATCTTCCTGCACCTTAGCCAGCTCTTCCTCGAGAGTAATGGCCTTTGCTTGAGCAAGAAATTCTCGCTCTAACAACTTCAGATTCTCGAGATTCAAATCTTCTGCTTTCTTCTCGGCAGCTTTGACTCTGGTCACCGCCGTTTGAATGTCCACCTTCATCTTTCGGTCATAACGGCCAACCTTGGCCTTGTAGTAAGTGGCCATGCAGTTGAGGTGGAAGGTGCTAAACTACATAGAACTCACCAGATCAGCTAAGGTGCAGCCGTTAAACTCTTCCAAATCCTACTTGCTCACGAGTTTGGAGAGCTCGTTCATATAAGGGACCAAATGCTCTACTCGATTATCAGATAAACGGGATTTTGGCCCAACAGGAGGAGAAAAGAAAGCAAGATCAGGAGGAGGAAGTGGTAGGGTCATAATAGGAGGAACCTACTGCACAATGTTTGTCCGCTTTATAGTGGGAGCGTCCTTATTCTAGTCCTTCTTAGTAACTTGAGGTCGAGGACGTTTCTGAGTCAGAGCTCCAATCACAGCGTCCTCCATCTTATGGTCGGTGGGCACCAAACCAGATTTGACCAGGTTATAAACTGTCAACAGCTCTTAATTGGAGCAGGAATTGGCCAGTGCAGCCTCGACTCGCTTGAGTTGGTCGGGTTTAAGCAAGAAATGAACACCCCAAGAACTTGCAATGCGAAAAGACATCTGGTTAAAGTCAAACCAGTAAGGTGAGAACAACTATAGAGATAAGGCATCTAAAGCGAGCAGGCAACCTTGGACCACGAAACGGGGTGAGACGCAATAATCCTTCCCGTCAATTTGTCCAACTTGACCCTAGGGACCCCTAACAAAAAAGAATTTCCTCTTCCAAGTCCCACCACCCCCAGTTGGAAGATCAGTTATGGGTTTTCTGCTCTTGGTGCTAGATTGGAAGTAGTATCAGCCGGCATCTTTGGGTTTGCTTTTTAGCTGGTATAGATGCTTCACCTCGTCAACTGTAAGTTCGCTTTGACAACATCTATCCTACAAAATGAACAGACCAGTGAGCACTTTCCACCCATTGGGGTTTAGCTGACCAGGAGATAAATTCAACCTGTTAAGTATTCGGGTAAGTATGGCTGCAGGGAACACCTTAGCCCGTACTTAAAGCTCTCCAGAAACAAGGTGACATATCCCCTAGGAGGCCGGATAGGGGTATTTTTCTTTCCCGGAACCCGAAGAAGTATGTCATCAGGAATCCCATACTTATCCCGGAGGGTAGTGAGCTTGTCTATTGTAGTCGTGTACGTGATGAAGTTGATAACGTAATTCTGTGATAAAGCTCTACCCCATACTGCACTCCTCACTTCTGGTCAAGATGTTTCTGGTAAGGGCGTCTCACCAGACTCACCTCCCTAATCCTCACTCAGGGTGTCTGCCGAGCCGGATGATCCCACGTCACTGCTATTTCGGCTCGAGGTGGGGGAACATTCTCTTAGCACTAGTCCCAACACTGGATCTAATGGGTTCTAAGGGGATCCCGGGGTTAAAGACGGCATCGACGAGCAGACTAGGTAGGAAATCTAACTCGTCGTCATCAACTTCAATGGTGATTTTCTCTTTATCCTTTGACATTCCCTAAGCTATAACCCAAGCACCACCACCAACTACTACCTAAGCAAAACAGAGAGAAAAAGAGATATCTACAATTATCCAAGACCGAGGAAATAGAAGTAATACCTGAAGTAATGGCTCAGTCGGAGGGAAACAGTAATGGAAACTTTATGCCGAAACTCATTCACAGTAGAAACGGAAGGGGAGTAAATGACGAATTTCTCATTTGGGGTTTTTTGAGTTGTCCTAATGAGGAACAACCTTTTGGGCCGCCAGCATTTAACGGTACCAGATCCTAAGGGTTTCGTGACTCTTGGTTTGAAATTGAAATGGAGGGATAAATTTTTTCCACATCACCTCATCTGTAATTAAATGCGACACGACTCTTAGCAGCCTTTTCCTGCCCTATGCAAGCTAGAACCGTTGAATTTCTACTGTCGGCTCACTATGTTACCTAACACCAGAAACTGGAGGACCGGTATTTGAGGGATATATTTCGACGAGACGAGCCATGATGAGCAGACACCTGGAAGCAGAATGTACTTCAGCGAAGACCAGCAATGATGAGCAGAACCTGGCAGCAAGGGAGCAAGAGCAGGAATATTCTGCTCGTCCACGAGTACACCATCCGCGAGGCCAATCCTCTGGTAGGAGCATAAGGCCATTTTCAGCTAAGGCTTAAGTCGAGGAGACCCGATCAACGACAGTTGGCGAGAAGTGTTTTCCAACCCGAGATTCAAGGCAAGAAGGCCATGCAACTGCCCACGACTACGGAAGTGGAGCATCCACTTCCGAGAGGTGGGGGAATAATGGGCACGAATAGAGGGAACGTCTGAATTCAGGAGAGGCCTATAAAAAAAGCAGCCAACGAAGGTAAAAGGGTTAGATTTTTTGACATTATAACAGAGATAAAGAAAATCTCTAAAGAACTGAGACTAAAGAAAAAAGCTATTAGATTTGTGGCCAGCGTTCCCAGAACCTTCATATATGACTTGAACGTTGGAGAATTTATGCCTGAAAAACAACCGGCGTGCTCTGACCTATTTTTGTGCACGCATGGAAACAGGGAAAAGAAAGCATACGAGAAGATATCCTAATCGTAGTAGAGTTGATCGAGCAGAGATCCTGGTCGTAGCACGAGCAACCAGAATCTTGCATCAATACGGATGATATCTTTATTTTTGTTCATGGTGATTATTATTCTCTCTTGAACTTGAAAGGATTCTTAGAGTCTTATAGTCGAGCTTCTGGTCAAGTGATTAACAAGGCTAAATCTTAGTTCTTTATCAGCTCGTATATGAGTCACATGAGCAATTTTTTAAAGTTCTTTTTGGGGTTTCAAAAGGATCCAACTACTTTTACTTACCTCGAAGTTATGATATTTTGGGGAATCCTTAGGAAGCAACACTTTCAAGTTACTGCTGATAGAGTTCGAGGAAAGCTTGAAAGTTGAATGGGAAAATTTCTTTCAATGGCTGGTCGAGTTCAGCTTGTGCAGTCTGTTATCCAAGCCATGTTACTTCATAGCTTTATGATCTACTAATGGCCTTACTCCCTCTTGAAGTAAATGAGTGGTTAGATTTGTAACTTTATTTGGATTGGCTCTTGTGATTCTAAAAAAATGATCTCTACCTCTTGGCATCAGGTTTGTACTCCAAAGAAGTTTGGTGGGTTAAGAATTCATGACCTGTCCTTACTCAATTGTGCTGGTCTTCTTAAGACTTCTTGGAATATTTTGACATCTTCTTCTATTTGGTGTAAGTTCTTAAAAGGTCGGTTCCACCTCTCACCATAAAATTAGTCTCAAATTTATTCAAAGTCTTCCATTTGGCAATGTTTGAAGACTATGATTCCTACTTTAGTTGATGGTTGTCATTGGGTTGTGGGAGATGGAAGAAAGATTAACCCGTGGCGGGATAGATGGCTGTCAAATTCTATTGTTTCTTTATTAAATGTTAATGATTTAAGCATGAACCTTAATTCTTTTGTGAGTGCTTTGATTCGTGATGGTGTTTGGTATATTCCAGATCATTTTCAAGTTTTCTTCCCTCAGCTAGTTTCAGATATAAAAAATACAAATTTTTCCATAGCATATACCGAAGATAAGATGATGTGGAGCCACTCAGCAGATGGTGATCTTACTTTGGCAGAAGCTTATCATTTTTTACTTGGCAGCCGTGTAGTTTGCCCCTGGAATAAGTGCTTGTGGTCATCATTTATTCCTCCAAAATACTCTATGTTTTCTTGGAGGCTGTTTCATAACAGAGTCCTAACAGATGATCATCTGTGTTTATATGGGTTTTGCGTCGTCTCAGCTTGCCCCTTTTGCTTGCAATCTGATGAAACAACTGCCCACTTATTTTTCCTTTGCAGGTTCTTTCAACAACTTTGGGGTTGGCTCACTTCTTTATTTAGAGTCACCTTTCCCAATGATGGAGACCTTGTGAGTTTACAAAAGTTAATTCTTGATGATAGATTCTCTTCTCATACTGCCTCCCTCTGGCGCATAGCTTGTTTCATCCTTCTTTATTATTTGCGGAAAGCTTGAAACTTATTACGCTTCGAAAATCGTGAGCTTTCCTTGTCTCAATTAAAGGCTGTCATTTCTTCTCACATTATTTTGTTGAGCTCTTTTTTTCCAAGACACGTAGCAACCCAAGTCCTAATTTATAATATATTGGGCATAAAGAAGCCGTTGCGTCGTGCTCGGAAGGTAGTTTCAGTCTTTTGGCATCCTCCTCTAATTCCATGGGTGAAAATTAATACGGATGGCCTTGCTAAAGGAAATTCGGGAGAGGCAACTTGTGATGCTATTTTCAGGGGATTTAATATGGCCTTTAAAGGTTGCTTCACAATGCCTTTAGGCTTCCATTCTTCATTTTATGCTGAAATATTTGGTACCATTGTGGCTATTGAAGAAGCGGCTAATAGAGGGTGGCAATATGTTTGGTTAAAGAGCGACTCTACTGCTGCTCTGGCTTGTCTCCAAAATCCTAGATTTGCCCCTCTATGGTGCATCCGTAATAGATGGATTAATTGTCATAGCCTGATTACAATATGGTTTTTAGATGACCATATTTTTCGAGAAGGAAATTATGTGGCAGATTGCTTGGTTAACTTGGGTTTATCTTGTTCCATGTATACTTGGTGGGATGAACCACCAATGGCCATTAGGAAAAAGTTATTTGACGATGCTTTGGGCTATCCTAAATATCGTTTCATAACTTAATCTCCTATTCTTGATAATTTTGTATATCTTCTTCTTTTTGATTTTTAATATATTTCCAAATTTATAGAAAAAATAAAAAAAATTGTACAAAAATTTATTACTATATCATTACTCTTTAAAAAAATAATAATAAGTAAACTCCTCTCACGAGCTATGTTACAACGCGCAGGGCACTTCCAAACGAAGAGTCGTTCTATCAGCTAGAAAAGTCCGAAACAAAATCAAAGCATGCACCAGTCTTCGTGTCCAAAAAGAGCACCGACGTGGCGTCGCACTATTGGAGAATTTGAATAACCAAATCAAAGACCAGCCTCACTCAACAACAGCAAATCATTAATCACTTGCAATATTTTGAATTCCAAAAAATGACTTTCCCTTTCTCTCTCTCCCTCTCTCTCTCTCTCTCTCTCTCCCTCTTTCTCTACGCAATATATAGAGTTATTAAACATAGCTTAATATGGCAAATATTTGCAGAGCAAACATCTGAGAAAAATGTTACCATTTCATTGATAATGCTTGGAAAATGAAATGGTGAATACAAAAGTTGTTTGTATATGCATACAAATTGGGTAAGCCGTAAGATAAGAATGGCTCACTAAATTCAGCCTCCACTGGCACATCCAGCCATCAATTATCATCTAGGACTCTCTCTTATGCATATGTTGATTGCTGAGGCTACTTTGTGCAGTTGTTTGGCCGTGTCATTGTTTCCACTTTATCTGCTGACTTATTTTGCTTCACAAATACTGCGGCTTCCTCAGCATGTTAACTATATTATTAAGTGTGCTTCTTGGTTAGTATGGGTTAAAAGTTACCGTTGGGCCAAGTTTCAAATAAACGGTTTGCCGTTTAGGCATGCCAGTTCGCTATTAAATTCCAGAGACCTGCAAGAAGACCATCAGTTATCCGTTTACATTAAACGGTTAAGGATTTGCATGAAGTGACCTCTTTGGATAGTATGGGTTAACCGTTTGTAATAAACGACTCGCCTTTTGTTTCCAGTAACCTACAAAACAATTTAGCCTTATCCGGTTTTGTTAAACGGTGCCAGAAGAGTACAACATTCTATTCTGGATGTTATCGGTTAACCGTTTAAATAAACGGTTCACTGGTAAATTCTAGTAGCCTTTCCATCTTTTTGTGTTTTCTGTTTTTCTGAATCGGTTAGAGCTTAGGCAATATGTAGCTCTCTGGTTTTAATTGGTTAGCCGTTTGAAAGAAAAGGGTTTACCATTTATTTCCAAAATCACATTTTAAACTAGATTTTACAGAAAATTATTTTTTAATTTGAAAGTCCATCTTTTATTAATATAATTGGAATGATTATAAGGCTTTCGTTTATTAAGGAATAGCTCTAACATTTTAATAAAAAACTATTTAGAGTTTGTTATCATCAAAATCAATATTATTAACATATTCATGTTAACAGAAGCATGTTTGCACGAAAAAAAAATGGAAAAAATGACTCTGTGTATATAGAGTCCTTCTATAGTGCGGGCAATCTCTTTTTTTTTTTCTTCTTCTTCATGCGAATATACTTTTAAAATATACAGTTTAAGAGAGTTAATTTTTAATACTATTAAGTGACAGAGTTTTATATTTCATTCAAAAATAAATTTATTAAACCCTATAGTTTAAAGCGTATCTGCATTAAAAAAAAAAATAAAGATGCTAGCATATGAAAATGATTGTATACATACACACACATGTATATATATTAGTAACTGACTTGTGAGTCAAAGTCGAATTTGTCTTTTAGAAGTCCTTTCTTAATTTTTTTAAAAAAATTTTAACTTGGTAGTAAAATATTATTACACTTTAAGTTTTAATATTTATGCTATGAATTCTGTTATTTTGACTATTAATGACAAATCTTGGGGCTATAAGCAAAATCAAACAGACTGCACACCAACTTTGACTTGTCAATTCATCATAGTTGATTATTTTGTAAGAGATTCTGCGCTTAAAAATCCGGTGATTCTACTTGACTAGATGTTTGGTAACATTCGCTATTTTAATCTTTTGATAATTAGCAAGTGACTCTTCTTCCAGAGCAGTACACAACACCTCAATTGATGGCTATAAGCGCAAAGCACTGATATTTCTGGGTTACTGATCCAGTATATTATACTTAAATGGATTTCTTGAAGCACAACATCTTAAATTTTCCAATGAATTACTTAGCAGCTGCTACTTTTATCTTGACTCCATATGCTTTCATAATGATTAGTTCTTCAATATTCAACAACCCCAGGCATAGATTGTTGCCACGTGTTTTTATTTTCTTAATTTGTTTATTTATTAGGCACGTACATTAGTGAAATTTGAACCCGGACCTCGGCCCCAAAGCACACGCTGCCATGTTGCTCATAACTCCAAAGGCCATGCACGACTCACGATGCTGATATTAGCGTATACGGCTACAAGTCAAGAAAGACTGCAGCTACTTTCAAGCCTTCGCCTTCTGCAATTAATCTTCAACACACACGCACACCGCTGTCTCTTTTCTCTTCTTTATATAAGTTGCTATGATCAGTCCTGCTGATCAGTTTTGAAGATTCAGTTTAGCTATCCGCAGTCGATATGGCAGCAGGCTTTGCAACAACTAGTGAAGGTGGGCAGTATTACAATGGGAAGATGACTGCATTTGTTGTCTTGTCTTGTATTGTTGCTGCCACTGGAGGTCTTATTTTCGGCTATGATATTGGAATTTCAGGTCCGTTTATCTACTTAAATTGTATTTGTATATCTCTTGGTTCCTCAGCTCGAAACTTATTGATTGGTTAAATTCTCCAATTTCTTCTTGTCGCTCCATTCTATCAAGCCCATCACTGATCTTGGATTAACGTATACATACCTAGTGGAGTTTCTTAGAAAATCAACCAAACTTTTGAAAATCTTTATCCTAGGTGCCAAGTAAAAGTGCATGTTAATTATCAAATATTTTAGCTAGTGACTTACGATTAATATTTACTAAACACTTTAGTTGGATTACTTATAAAATTAAACCGAATTATAACAGTTAGAAACATATTTGAGTTTAGCATACATGTTCAAAATATAAAATAAACTGATCTATATATAATGCGTAAGTCCATCTTGTGAAATGCAGATTTCAGGCAGGTACCAGTAACTAGCTGCAACATAATAAAACGTTACAAACTTCCATGTACTGTAAAGACAAAAATATTGTATTAGAGTTCATAGTTTTTTTTTTTTCTAACAATCATTTTGTAGATAACTAGTGGCAATTAACATGCAGAAATTAATACGTAACTGCAAATCTCTTTGCTTGAGAATTATTAATTGCAATCTTTCAAGGTATGTTATTAATTATACCATAGGAGTCAATGAATCCTTTGGTCTCACATGGCGTGCTTTGGCATTATTATTGATAATGACGGATTTGACGAAAAATGCTATGATTAATAATAGATTGCCAATTAATTTGTGTGGACAGACTTCAATGTAACTTAAGAACTGTTGGAACTACGATGTGAAACTTTGTAATTTCAAAGCACCCAAAAGTTTCAATTTTTACTAGTCTCTCTCACATGAGTCATTGTTTTTCATAATTAATAATGAATAAACCAAACGTTTCGAGAATATTATAGTTTAATCCTTTCTAATAACATATTGCAGTCTTTTGAGTCTTGACTAAGCTTTTCTGTATGGTTAGAAAGAGCCGCTTTAATTAAATTTTCAAACAAAACTTAAAAATTTACTTGTGTATATTTATGATAAGGTGGAGTGACGTCAATGGAGCCATTTTTGAAGAAATTCTTCCCAGAAGTGTACAGAAAAATGAAAGAAGACACCAACATTAGCAATTACTGCAAGTTTGACAGCCAACTATTAACCACCTTCACGTCCTCTCTATACATTGCTGGCCTTATTGCCTCCTTATTTGCCTCCTCAGTCACCAGAGCCTTCGGCCGCAAGGCATCAATTCTTGTCGGCGGCACAGCTTTTCTTTCTGGTTCAGCCCTCGGAGGCGCTGCGTTTAACATTTACATGCTTATATTTGGGCGTGTGTTGCTTGGCGTTGGCATTGGTTTTGCAAACCAAGTAAGTGATTGGTTATTTTATTTTTTCCAAACATTTGATTTGCTCAACAATTTTCAATTGGTTTTAATTTGCTGGTTGCAGTCAGTGCCACTGTATCTCTCAGAAATGGCACCACCAAAAAACAGAGGAGCGTTCAACATTGGCTTCCAAGTATGTGTTGCCATTGGTGTCCTATCCGCTAATCTTCTCAATTACGGCACCCAAAAGATCAAGGGTGGCTGGGGCTGGAGAATCTCCCTGGCAATGGCTGCTGCTCCTGCATCAATATTAACAATAGGTGCACTTTTCCTGCCAGAAACACCCAACAGCATAATCCAGCGCAGCAATGACCACGAAAAGGCTGAAAGGATGCTGCAGCGTGTGCGTGGCACAGCTGATGTTCAAGCAGAACTCGATGATCTCATCAGAGCAGGCTCCATTTCAAAAACCATTAACCACCCATTTAAGAAAATCATTGAAAGAAAATACAGGCCTCAGTTGGTAATGGCAATACTGATACCATTTTTCCAACAGGTGACAGGAATCAATGTCATTTCATTCTATGCTCCCGTACTCTTTAGGACAATCAAACTAAGTGAAAGTACATCACTACTCATGTCCGGAATTGTGACTGGTGGTGTAGGTACAATTTCAACAATCTTATCGATGATTCTAGCCGATAGACTTGGCCGAAAAGTATTGTTTTTAGTTGGGGGGATACAGATGCTTGTGTCACAAGTAATGATTGGATCAATCATGGCAGCTCAACTTGGTGATCACGGAGGATTCAGCTCAGGCTATGCTTACTTAATTTTGGTTCTAGTTTGTGTATATACTACTGGGTTTGCTTATTCATGGGGACCATTGGGATGGTTGGTTCCAAGTGAAATTTTTCCACTAGAGATTAGATCAGCTGGGCAGAGCATTACTGTGGCAGTCGGTCTTTTGTTTACTTTCTTGGTTGCTCAAACATTTTTAGCCATGCTTTGCCATTTTAAGGCAGGGATTTTCTTCTTCTTTGGAGGGTGGGTGGCATTTATGACGACATTTGTGCACTTCTTTTTACCTGAGACTAAAAATTTGCCAATTGAGCAGATGGATAAACTGTAGGCAGAGCATTGGTTTTGGAGGAGAATAGTTGGGGAAGGAGTGGAAGACAGTAAGATACAAGAGGCACTATAATACTTGTAAGGGATCCCAGGAAACAATAAACTCATCGCTTTTTCCAAAGGCTGGCTAGCTGCTCTTTCTTCTTGCTCTGATAGTGAAGCCAAATAAAACTCCAAGCTCTGATGTTAATTCTTCAAAATATTTGTAACAACCCCACATGCTACTATAATAATATATATATTTTTTTTTTTATCATAGTGTTCCAAGTTGATCATATGGTGATGCTGATATTATTGTCTACGCCTACATAATTCAAGAGAGAGAAAGGGAGATCCTCTTACTTTATTAAGCCTTCACTATCTGCAAAATTTTGAACACGCTACTCTGTCTTCTCGTGTCGTCTTTCTCTTGCTGTGAGTGCTGATCAGTTTTGAAGATTAAGCAGCAGCAGATATGGCGGTGGGCTTAGCATTCACGAGTGAAGGTGGTGGGCAACATTACAATGGGAAGATGAATCCATTTGTTGTCCTGTCATGTATTGTTGCTGCCACTGGAGGTCTTACTTTCGGCTATGATTCTTGGAATTTCAGGTTTGTTTCTGCACATATGTATCTCCTTAATGATATTTATACAATCCAATTGGCTTGATCAATCTCCTTCCTCAAATTACCTTGATTCTGTTCAATTCTCTCACCGATCAATGATCTCGGATTAAGCTTTAGCTAGCGGACTTTCTTAGGCTCTCTATAGCACTCTTGTTGTCTAACATCAGCTATAAAATGGCTGGCAAGTATTCATAACCCTAGTTTGAGAAGTTCAAGTGATTCTACTATACAATTGTTTGATAAAATACCTATGTTATCCCTTATATTTTTGTCCAAATTATTGTTTAAATTCATGTTTATATAAAAAATAAAAAAATTCTATTTCACAGCAGTTTGACATAAAAAATTTCTCTCCTAATCTCTCATAGTGAAATAAGTGGACAAGATTGAATTTTAAATTTTAATATTAACAATTAAACCAGTTTTATTTATTTTATTAGAATTAAACCAACTTTTTTTATTAAATTTAAAAGATTAGGAGAGAAATTGTCAGTTTTCTTACTACTAAGGTCAATATATACCTCTTATCCCTTTTATTATTTTTATTTAGTCAATAACTCCAGGTAGTGTGAATTATACATTGTCCTTAGTTTTAAATATACTTTTATTCATATTTATTATAAATTAACCAAATCATATAAATAAAAATTAAAATAAAATAATATAAGCACTAAAAAATATGAACCATATGTTTTGGTGTGAATAAAAAAATTAAAAATAAGATATTTTTCTTGTATTTTTTGTTAGTTTCTAATAATAATTTTATATTTTATATTCTCAAGATTAATTATCAAGAAAATAACCCATTTACCCATCTTTACCTTTAAATGTTATCTGCCAGAGGAGCTTTAAGATATTAGGCATATAATAAAAAATAAATAGTATATATTGATTTTAGTAGAGAGGAAACTAACAACCTTCCTCCAAAGTAAATATTTTTTAAAACTCCTTTAATTTTCTAAGCAAAAATTTTAATTAAATCATAGCATTTCAATCATGCCTTAAATTCAACACGTATCTTTTAAGACGTAATAAAATTATGTGCATTTTCTTAGTGGTATAGACAAAATTAATGCAAGAATGAGTTGGTGAATTTTTTCGTAACAGCTTCACGTCTCATTTTATAATTGCCCAAATGGCGTTCTCAGCAGAGTTTCATTGCTATATTTCTTGATAAGCTTTTACATACTGTAGGAGTCAACGAATCCTTTGGCACCACTTGGCATGATATTGACGGCTTTGAAAATGAGTGCAAGGATCATTATTAATAGGTTTCCAACTATTTCCTTTTGACAGATTTCAAGGTTTACTTTTTCAGTATTCCTGAGACGAAGGGAAAAATACAAAAATGTGCAACAAGTAGTTGCATGTCCGTTTCTTATAAAAAGGATCACGTAAACTGGAAAACATCAACCTACTTGTTTAATTAATTTTGGCGAATTTAAGGAAAAAGACAAAAAAAAAGAAAAATTTTCTACCGAATTTAAAATGTTGACTTGTGAAGGTGGAGTGACATCGATGGAACCATTTCTGAAGAAATTCTTCCCAGAAGTGTACAAAAACATGAGAGAAGACACCAGTGTTAGCAACTACTGCAAGTTCAACAGCCAACTATTAACCACCTTCACCTCCTCTCCATTCATTGCTGGCCTTATTGCTTCCTTATTTGCTTCCAAGGTCACGAGAGCCCTCGGCCGCAAGGCATCAATCCTGGTCGGTGGCGTGGCGTTTCTAGCCGGCTCAGCCCTCGGCGGTGCTGCATTTAACGTGTACATGTTGATACTTGGGCGTGTGTTGCTTGGAGTTGGCATTGGTTTTTCAAACCAAGTAAGTGTTTCATAAATTTTCTCCAAATGTTTGAGCATTCCCGTTTTAAGTTCAATTTTTGTTGGCTGCAGTCAGTGCCTCTGTATCTCTCAGAAATGGCACCACCAAATCACAGAGGAGCATTCAACATTGGCTTCCAAGTATGTACTGCCATTGGAGTTCTAGGAGCTAATCTTCTTAACTACGGTACCCAAAAGATCAAGGGCGGCTGGGGCTGGAGAATCTCCCTTTCAATGGCTGCAGCCCCTGCCTCAATACTAACACTGGGTGCTCTTATCCTGCCAGACACACCCAACAGCATAATCCAGCGTAGCAATGGCCACGAAAAGGCTGAAAAGATGCTGCAACGTGTCCGGGGCACAGCTGACGTTCAAGCAGAACTTGATGATCTTATCAGAGCAAGCATTGTTTCAAGAACTGTCAAACACCCATTTAAGACAATCGTTCAAAGAAAATACAGGCCTCAGCTAGTAATGGCAATACTGATACCATTTTTCCAACAAGTGACCGAAATCAATGTCATTTCATTCTACGCTCCTGTGCTCTTCCGGACTATTAAGCTAAGTGAAAGTACATCACTACTCATGTCCGCAGTTGTGACTGGCGGGGTAAGCACCATAGCAACAATCACATCGATGATTCTAACCGATAAACTAGGCCGGAAAGTGTTATTTCTGGTTGGGGGAATACTAATGTTTGTGTCGCAAGTAATGATTGGATCAATCATGGCAGCTGAGCTTGGTGATCATGGTGGCATCAGCGAAGGCTATGCTTACTTAGTTTTAGCACTAGTATGTGTATACATAGCTGGGTTTGCGTCCTCTTGGGGGCCATTGGGATGGTTGGTTCCGAGTGAGATTTTTCCATTGGAGATTAGATCAGCAGGGCAAAGTATTACTGTTGCAGCTGGATTTTTGTTTATTTTCTGGGTAGCTCAGAGCTTTTTAGCCATGCTTTGCCATTTGAAGGCAGGGATTTTTTTCTTTTTTGGAGGATGGGAGGTGGTGATGACTGTTTTTGTGCACTTCTTTTTACCAGAGACTAAAAATGTGCCAATTGAGCGGATGGATATATTGTGGAGAGAGCATTGGTTTTGGCAGAGAATTGTTGGGGATGTGGTGGAAGAAATTAAGATAGAACAGGCACTATGATACAACTATTAATGAAGATTTGTGAGTTATTGTTGTACTGTTTTAAAAAAAATTATGTATGATTTGAAAAAAGGAAACCGTTATTTAAATAAAAGTTGCTCAAATAAATTATTTAGATATTTAAATTTTGTTGCAATTCACTCTAGTCAATTAGTGGACAGCTTTTCATCTCGTTCTTAAAACTTAAGAATTCGAATCCCTATTATATATTGTGAGAACAAATTTTCTACTTCTTTAAAGGTGATATTTCTAGACTACACTTCGATATTCTGTCTGTTAATGATATCATATATACCTTTTTTTTACAGTACTGAATTATGATATTTCGATCTTCCTAACACTCAGATCTTCGATTCTAAATACACTAACGCATTTAAATAAAAAATTCATTTGTTAAATTCTTGTGGCATATTACACTCAAAGTCTCAAACAATTATTGAAAAAAAATTGTTAGGGCCTGTTTGGAATTACTTTTGGGAGGTTTAAAAGTGATTTTGAAGAACTAAAAGTTAATTTCAATATTTGGTGAATTTTTGTAGAAATCACTTTAACTAAAATCACCCCATCCTAGAGTAGGATTTTGAAGAGTTGGGAAGAAATAGCTTTTCAAAATCTGATTTTGAGAATCCCATACATATCTTTATGTATATTATAAAAATTTAAAATTATCCTTATTAATTAGGAAATAAATCAATTAACTTTAAAGATATTATTATTATTACCAATTATATTGAGATAACAAAATAAAAATAAAATTAAAAACATAAAATATTTATTTTAGTTATCAAATATTATATATATCAGGTTAAAAATATATTTATATACATATATATAAATGTGTAAATAAATTTTATTAAATATTATATTTAATTCAGTCATTTGTATTTTTATAATAATTTAATAGTAAGATAATGTACACTATTATTTTTAAAATTCACAACACTTTTAAAAATAAATTTTATTAAATATTTAAATATTCTCTACGTTTTATAATTATTAGTATATTAATATTTTTTTAAAACAACTTTTTGATAATAAACTATAATTAGAGGGGTCTCTCACTCTTAAAAAAATAAATAATAATAATAATAAACTCCTCCCACGCGCTATGTTACAACGCGCAGGGCGCTTCCAAATGGTGAGTCGTTATATCCGTTAGAAAAGTCCAGAACAAAATCAAAGCACGCACCAGTCGTCGTGTCCAAAACGAGCACCGACGTGGCGTCACTCTATTGGAAAATTCGAATAACAAAACCAAAGACCAGCCTCACACAACGACAGCAAATCATTATATCACTTGCAATATTTTGAATCCCACAAAACGACTTTCCCCTTCTCTCTCTCTCTCTCGACGCAATAAACGACTCTCAAAACTTTCTCACTCTAAAATACCAAAAAAAAAAAGGTACTTGACTCTGCATCGATTTCTCTTCAGCTAATACAACATACGACGAAGGTAAATACTAATAATTGAATTTTATTCATTTTTTCCAATCTCTGACTCTGCTGATTTTTAAATACCGAGTGTTTTTTCTTTTTCTTTTTGAATTAATTTGTTGTTGTTTTATCTTTTATTCTTGTTGATTTTTCAGTTTATTCGATGCTCCGAATTATTAATTGCTGATCGTATGCCATTTTTTATTTTAATTTATTTTACTTATTTATTTTTTATTTGGTTGTGCTTAAATTGAGTTCGAAATTGTGTTTGATTAAATTTGATCACGTGTTCATTTTGTGTGTTTGATTGCTTAAAAAATAAAATGATCAAGTGCTACCGAATTAACAATTTTATATTATCAGTTGAGTTATCGAGTTTGGAAGCCTACTTATGGTGACTTTTGAAGAATATTATTCTGTGTACTTTTATTGACTCGTTTCTTGTATTTGAAGCTTGGTTTTGGTGTTTGTTGTCGGATCAATGCCGTCCGCCATCTCTCCGCCATGGCAGGAGAAGGCTAGTGAGTTTTTTTCTTCCTCAGGTAACTTGATTGGTTCTTTAAACAATTAAAAGTTTACTTTTCTACTTGCTTTTTTTTTTGGGTTGTTTGTTGTTTTTCATGATTGATTAAGATGTTAATTCAGGGTCGAAGCTTAGAGAAGCTGGACAATCGGTAGGAGAAGTTGCGAAGGATGCAAAAGGTAACGCTGCTGATGTGGCGGAACGTGTTGGCTCAGCTGTCAAAAGTCGTTGGGCTCTTCTTCAGGAGCCATCAACGAAACATGCCGTGCAGGAACATTTGATGTCTGCTGCTGCTATAACTGGGATGTTTTTGAGGAGGGGATTTGCAGAGACAAAGGACAAGGTTGCTGTTGGGAAGATAAAAGTTGAAGAGGTAATCATGTAGAAAACAGTTTATAGATTTTATCTAATAATCTGAAACCATTTGCAACTTAGCCCTAGATACTGACAAATGCATATTTGACGCATAACTATCATCTTTTGTGTCTAAACTTTTTAACACGTGTCAGATTTTGTCTTTATATTTGTATACTCGGTCTTTACGCATTAGTGACTTGTGATATGATAGGATAAAGAGTACTAAAAAGATTTAGAAAATGGCGTTTAATATGTACCCCATAAATTTTCACAGCAGCCTTAAATTAGTTTGTCGATGAGTTAAGACAATGACTGAAACATGTTGATATTGTGAATTATTTCAGGCTGCAAAAAAGACTGCACAAAAAAGTAAGACTATTTTGACTGATATTGAACGATGGCAGAAGGTATAGTATTTTGAGTTTCTGTTTTTGCCGCTTTCATGAAATGTCAGGTTCCCACATTCTTACCTATCTTTCCCCTTTGCAGGGAGTTGCAAGCACTGATGGTAAGTATTGTAAACTTTTCTTGCTAACTTTTTATTTTTATATTTGGGGAATGTTCTTTTCTTTTCATCCCACCACTTTTTCAAGTATTTTATAAATTAGTTTTAGGTTTTTCTACTTTCACCTTTATATGGTGGATAATTAAGTGAATTGCATTTGCTTGGCTGCAGATAACGGTCTATTATTGGGAATTGATGTTCCTGCATAGACCAAATCAGTTTATAGAATCTGATTTTATTCTCTTATCTTTTTGCGATCCTTGTACTTTTTAGAAGTATTCAATGCAGTGTAGGTGCATTTAATTGTTTCATACTATTTTTGCTGAGGGATAAATGCTTGGAGTTCTGTATAATGAATGTCAATGCCCAGTGCAAACCAGCCATTACTGTATCTGAAAGTAGTTTGTACTGGTCAGGCAAAGAAGCTAGTAGTTCAGCAAATCTACTGTGTAGTTTGATCTACAAGTTGCCGCTAGTTCTCCTAATCATTTTTACCACCACTAATTTTATCATTCTGTATCATATATGTCATCACTAATTTTCTTGCAGTATTAGTCCCAAGTATTTTTATGTTGATTTCTGCACTTTTTGAATTTCGCTCATTTTCTTTCTCATTATGCCTGGGCTAAGTTGTGATAAGAAAGTTACATAATGTCTAATTTGCTTTTTTATTGGTTCATCTCTCTAATTCTCTTAATTACTTTTATCCTCAGTATTTGGAGTCCCAATTGAGGTTACTGTACAACGACAACAATATGGCAAACCTGTTCCACATATATTGGTCAAATGTGCAGATTTCCTCGTATTATCAGGTGATTCATATGAGAATTGAATGAATTGAATTGTCTTTCTTATATATGCATGATACATCATATACATAACATTTGGAGAGTAACTGTTTATTACTTTGACTTTTAGGACTAAACTCACAGTTCTTGTTCAAAGCTGAGGGAGATAAGAAGGTCATTCAGCATTTGGTTTCTATGTACAATCAAGGTATCTCAGGCACTTTTTTCTTGGATTTTACTGCTTCTGAATAACATTATAAATTGCTATCTATCTCTTGTGTATTTCAGATCCCAATGCATCACTGCCAGAGGGTGTGAATCCAGTTGATGTTGCCGCTCTAGCCAAGTACTACCTTGCTAGTCTTCCTGAGCCCCTGACAACATTTGAGCTATATGATGAGATAAAAGGTGCCCGTTCTAGCATACTTGCAATGAGAAACACACTTAAGAAGCTTTCCAATGTGAACTTCATGACACTGGAATATGTTACTGCACTTTTGCTCCGTGTTAGCCAGAAGTCACTCCTTAACAAGGTAGGAAGTATCTCTGGATTTCGGTGGGTTGGGAGCCGGTTGGCAGATGCATTTGCTTATTCATTCTCCTCTGGTTTATTTGTCAGAACCAAATACAATTCCACATGTTACTTGAATAAGATTTTCACTATTTAAGTTGAGTCAGCCACGTTTGTTGTGGCCAAATTTTCTTCTTATTTTAAGTTGCATTGTTTCTAATATGTACAAAAAATTGTTTGCTTGTAGATAAATACTGATAATTAATGCTAAATGTGTGATAATGTTGTTAGCATTTAAATAAATACCTGATAGTTATTTCTGAGCATGTGTTTACTTCTCTACAGATGGATGCTAGAAGTCTTGCCATGGAAATGGCCCCTGTTATTATGTGGCAGAAGGAGCGAAAACCAGAGTTTTATCGGCAATATTGGAATCATGCATCCAGAAGCTCTTCGAAGAACATGGAACCAGCAACTCCTCATGGTGAATGGGACATGCTTGCTGGTGAGTGATATTATCCCATAAACATTATAACCTTTTTCATTTTGTTTAACTTAGACCAACCTGTGAATATTTGCTTTTGATGCATTATCAAATAAGATAAATTGGTAAATTGTTAGATTTTCCGACTTTCCATCATGACTAATGTCTATTGTAGTGGTCATCCTATATTGAAAAAAATATGTAACTATTTCATCCAAAACTATTCTTTTTCAAAGGAAAAACACTTTGTCACAGCACTATAAACTACAAAACATCTTAACAGTTCACTGTTGCACGCGTTAAATAGCTATGGCTGAAAATAGCTGTTCGGGACTTTGTGTGGATATTAATTTAGACAAATATTACCATTCTAGAAAAAAATAAAAAATAGAAATAAAATAAAAGTGGGACTGGTTTGAGTAAATATGTGTGATAAGATCAGAACTGGAAGCTAATGATATTTTTGACAAGCTCTATTTTCGTTTGAGAATGTATGTTGGTGAATGGAACTTCAAGCAGGCCAACCTCATTATATTTTCATATGGGTAATACAAGAGTGTTGTGTTTGTTTCTTAATTCTAATGCTTATACTTATGAAGAATATTTCTTATCTTCACCCCTTTATGCCTTGAGAAATTACAGAAGAATCAAGCTCTTAACCCAAAAGATTTTCTGCTTAGATGATAAGTCCCTAGTTTTCTTTACATGCTATCAAACAAAATATGACTGGAAAAGAAGATGCTATGTAATAAAATATCCATTAGAGCCCAGAAAATTGACAAAGAATTTATAATTTCTTTAGGACCATAATGAATGACTCAATTGTGGTGAAAACTTGTATGCCCTGACGAAGGGAGTTGATTGATAGATCCTTTAGAAGCAGGATAAAAATGATATGCAAGAATAAAGAGCAGAGTGTAACTTTAATTAAAAGAATTAAAAGGAAAAGAAAACAAGATGGAGTTAACTGCCGCATTATTTTATTGTTGAGATTACTGAACCAGAGATATAGTTAAGTGTGGAAATGCATTGAAACCCAATTGATCTTTTTCCTTCTTCCTCATGCAATTTAAAATTTCATTAGTAGGTTCTTTCTTATATTGATTAGAAACACTTATTACATGAAATAAGATCCCGGTTGTATTCTCTGTTCTTTCTCTTGGTGTAGATGAGAGTGAAGAAATGGATGCCTTGTCTGCCATTCCTTTGGATGATGGTATGCCAATTGACTTTGCTGCTATCGAGGTTGTTCAATGCCTAATGGAACAGCACAATGCAATTTTCACAGATGCAAATGAGACTGTATGGAGGTGACTTACCATTCTGTGTGATTTCCGATGCTACGGTGAATTCATGAAGCTTGACATAGTAACCAATATCTCACGATTGGTTTCTAAATTTAGTTGAGGTGCCGCCTGTGCAGTAGCTGCCGATATTGTGTTCTTGAAAGACGTTGGAGGGTTCGGGGGTATTGATTTGTAAATTTTAGCGATTAGAGAGTATCTTATTGAAAATTATTTCTAGTTTAGATATTTTTGGTTGTCAAATATTTGTTGCTTTTGGGACAGAAGCTGTTGCTTGGTGCAAATAAGTATTGTAATTTTCACTCGGTTTGCTTTCTAGAAAATTGGGTGATTTTCGATTGTTGCTTCAGAAATTATAGAAAGGCTTATCCATTGTGACGATGTTTATATACAGAACACTTCTTGAGTATGTTTATATATGTTAATGCACTTTTTTTTTTTTCATTTTGGACGATCACATTAATGTATTTTAGTAGTTGAGATTATGATTCCATGTCAAATGCACTTGCATGTATGTATTTTATGCCAGTATGTCGAGAACTCAAAATATCATCGGAGCTTGTTGACAGATAGAATAGAATATATTTTAAACAAAATAATTAAATATGTTGCAAAATGAAACTATCAAAGAGTAAAGCGTGAGCTCTAGCTTCAGTTTTTCGTTTGTTAGTTCCATTGCCGGTCCAAACGGTAGCCCCTGTTACATTCAACAATCGCAAATAATTTGTTTTCACGGGCTCCTCTATGTCCATCAAATTGGTCTTTCTCTTCATCTCAGTATCTTCCTCGGTAATTGCACCGTCAATAATCAAACTTAATTCTTTATGTTTTTAACTAATTTCACCGTTTCTGTTAATTTTATTTCATGGGTTTGGTCCATTTGGCATATTTCCGTTCCGTAACTTACAATCTTTTTTCCCCTTTAATCAATCAGGTTTTAGGAAATGGAGATGGGAATTCAGGGAAGTACCCAATAGTTGTGAGCACGTGGCCTTTTGTGGACGCTGTGAGAGCTGCTTGGAGGGTTGCTGATGGTGGGTTTTCAGCCGTCGATGCTGTCGTCGAGGGTTGCTCTACTTGTGAGAAGTTGAGATGTGACGGTACAGGTGGGATTATAAAGTACTTGCGATTAACTTTTGTTTTAGTGCCCGCTTTATCATTGTTACTATTATGGGTTGAATTTGCGTTGTAATTTTTCAAGTGTATGATACCATCTTTTCTTTAACCATCAATTGCTAGTTGCATTAGTTTATATAAGGCTTCCTATGACATATTTGTATTCACAAGGTTTTAGCTGCATTGACTATACATGAACTGTATTTGAGGCTGTAATATGAGCATTCGATCTCCACTGGGATATTTAAAGACCTGACATAATCCGTTAATCTTTTACTTCTCATACTATGGGTTATTGGAGATACTGCAAGAATGCGGTCTCATTGATGATATGAATTTGGTGTGAACAGTGGGGCCTGGTGGAAGTCCGGATGAGAATGGAGAAACTACAATCGATGCCCTGATCATGAATGGGGTAATGACTTTTTACATGCTCCTTTTGTTAAAATAATCATTTTCTTACTTCGCTGAGTGGTTATTTATTTATTAAGAATGACAATCTATTATCTATTTTGGTAAGACATGTGTAGGCCACAATGGAGGTTGGAGCAGTAGCTGCCATGAGGTTTGTGAAAGACGGCATTAGAGCTGCAAGACTAGTTATGCAACATACGGAACACACTCTCCTTGCTGGGGAGAAGGCATCAGCCTTTGCCATTGCAATGGGTCTTCCTGGACCTGCAAACCTTAGTTCGGCAGAGTCTATGGACAAGTGGACTAAATGGAGAGAGAATGGATGCCAACCAAGCTTTTGGAAGAATGTTGTACCTGTAGATGGTTGTGGTCCATATCAACCAAAATGCAACATGGGCCCTAGTGAGGGGGAATGTCCTGCACCCAATCTGATGGGAGTTACTGAATCAGGATCATCTCATGTTGGTCTCCACAGCCATGACACCATATCAATGGCTGTTATTGATAAAGTAAGTCCATTAAGGCACAAGTCTTTTCTGTATTTTGCATGTATTTATGGTTATTTTCATTCAAAACTTCTTCCTTCTGTAGATGGGGCATGTTGCTGTCGGGACATCAACTAATGGAGCCACCTTTAAGATCCCTGGAAGGTAAGGACATCAATATTACCCCTAGATGAGATTTTACATTGATTATGACATTGAGTAACATTTGTCTTGATAATTTTACACTGATTATGACATTGAGCAACAATTATCTTGATAATCTTTACTTTTTTTGAAAGGAAAAAGACATTCAGGATCTACTTATCTTAAAACCTTTTATACCATGTTTTACTGTTGCTATTACATAGCTCATATTTGTCGTTTGGTAAATTATTTCTCTAAGCCAATATGGATCACGTGGGATCAGATTATGTTTCTCCAAAAAATAATTTCAGTAAAAATGCAGTTCTTATGTTTTGTGAAGCTTGGAAAGATGAATCCGGAAGTTGCTGATACAGGAAGAGGTAATTAGAGTACAGATATTACTGATCCCACTACCAAAGCTGCTTGCCATAAGCAGCAGCTTTCTCTTCCACTTTTGGAGTAATATTGGTTTCAAATATCCTTGTGAACCGAAATAGAATGGGGTCACATTTTGCCTCTGTAGAAAGCAAATATATGGATAAACATGAAGTTGTGGATATTTTTTTTCCCTTTCAGTCACTCGTACCGATTTCACTTCAAGTTGTTTATCATACATTTTGAGTTTTTAAGGCTTATTTTGTTGAAATGAACAATGAGCCAATCATAAGTACCATTTTGCTTTTAGTTCATTTATTCATTTCAAGACCATGTTATGAAGTTTCTTTTGCTGGTGGAAGGGTGGGTGATGGACCCATTGCAGGATCTTCAGCATATGCTGATGAAGAAGTTGGTGCTTGTGGTGCAACTGGTGATGGTGACATCATGATGCGTTTCCTTCCCTGGTAATGTATTACTTGGGACTCAAAAGTTTTTTAACTTGTGGCTTTTCGACATTATTGGTCCTTGCCATTTTGAGGAAAACTCGTACTGTGTGTGATGATTTGAAAAGCCTTTGTTTTTTGGTCTTGAACTTGTAGTTTGTTTAGTCACATATAGCACCTCTACCATTGTTGTCACCCTTGTATTAAGCCAAAATTAGGTGGTTGTGAGTATGCTTGGCTAAGCCAGTCTGAGAATCTGCTTGCCTGCACCTTTGATCCTGCTGAGTAATCTGCTAGCTTGCTTTACCTTTAGCTAACCTGAAGATTCTCCCATATTCAACCTTATTTCATTTTCCTTGTATTTTTCCATTAATTAAATCTTATCCATGTAAGATCTGTTTTCAGTTATCAAACTGTGGAGAGTATGAGACGAGGAATGGAACCAGAGCTTGCTGCAAAGGATGCAATCTCTCGAATTGCAAGAAAATTTCCAGATTTTGTTGGGGCTGTTGTTGCCATCAACAAGAATGGTGAGCATGCCGGTGCTTGCCATGGATGGACATTTAAGTACTCGGTGAGAAGCCCAGAAATGGAAGATGTGAAGGTTTTCACCGTGCTACCCTGAAATCAGCGCTCCTGCAATGAGAGTGCTTTGGATAATAACTCCATTGTTTATTGTACATTTCCAGTGATCTGGATAACTTTGTAACAATCTTTCCATACATATTAATTTCAAAGAAATTTGCAGCTGCTATTAATACAAATTGCAAAAGTTTGCTAGTGTTGTATGAGGAGAAGCTGCACCCGCCTCCTAAGGGCCATTTAGCAGGTTCAATGGGTCCCACAATGGGATAGCAAATTTTTATTTAAGGAATATATAAAATTGTATCATTTAATTTGTGAATCTCACTGTAGAACTCATTAGACCTGCGAACTGACGGGTCATTAGTTAAACGGTGCGCTAGTCTATCATAAGTTTCTCACTTATATATATATATATCTAAATTTTAATTTGATCATTAATTAAATTTGGGATAAAAAATGGGGTTCAACCACGATGCCCTAAAAATATCATAGCCCATTGTTTGGGCACAGTTAGATTCTCACTTGCTGCATCCAAATTTTAGTTTGATCATTCATCAAAGTTGGGATGGAAAGTCGGGATTAAATTTCGGGAGAATTGCGTGGGATATACCCCATTTTTTTCAAAATATCCAATATATATTTAAAATTATAACACTCTTAAATTTTACACATATATACTCTAAAAAATTAGAGAAAGTACAAAAATAATCACGAACAAATCCTCATAAAACTAAACCCAACTCCTTGAAGTCAGGTAAATAATCGAGAATACTCGACTTCAACCAAATCATACACTAATTTAGCATAAATTCTCGATATTTTCATGTTAGTCGAGAATATTTGACTTTAATTAAAATAAAAAATTACCTGAAAATTTCTTGATTTGTTCAAATAAGTCGAGTAAAGAGTTGAGAATACCTGACTTTAATTTAATCTTACCTAATATTCATTCAACAAAATTCTTAATTTTTCATTGAAATTCAGTAATTGATTGAGAATACTCGATTTAAATTGAAATAATTTTTTTTTTAATTAAGTCAGATAAAAAGTCGAGTATACTTAACTTTGGTTGTATTATTATATAAAAGTCATAAGAGTGGAAGTAAACGTAAATAAATAATTTTTTAAAGTTATTTTTTTATTTTTTACACTTTCACGAGATATATGTTTGTAATAGGGTATAAATTTAATATTTAAAAACAAATGAGGTATATTTGGGTACGGTGAAATGATCAGAAAATCAATAAGAATTAATAATATCAATATTTGATGATCTGATGGTGCCCGGACGATGAAATACATTAGTCAATAGTAGCAAAAGAAATCAAAATAAATAAATGAAATTGTGGATAAAAGCCAAGCTACCGCGATTGGCATTTACTATTTTTATAAAAAATTTTAACCTAAAATGGAGGGTAAAAAAAAAAAAAAAGTTGGCGGGTTAGAGAAGTTATTCGAAGTATCTAACAATACGATGTTGATAAGTCAAAGGCGGGTAATAAATTATAATTTATCAAAAACAAAAAACCTGAAGCAATCTGGTGAATTCGTTGATCTTTGAATTTCAGCTGCGATTTTTATCAAAAAAATTCAGATTTTTCTGGATTATAATACTCTCAGATTAAATGGACAGAAACAGCGACGACGACGACGACGGCAACGCCCTCCAAAACGCGCCGTTTAATGGAGAAGCGCCTTTTTTGAGCTCGAATCTTTTCATGGATCAAGTTGGAGAAGTAGTTCTCACCCTTAATTCAGATGGGTTGTCTTGGAACTCGCTTGATTCCCCCGAAAATGTAATATTTTTGTCTCCCTCTCTTTCTTTAACCCCCCCCCCCCCCCACATTTCAAATTTACGGAGTTGCTTGTTATGTTAAACAGTTATGTGTTGTTATTTTTTTTTTTTTTGAGTGACAATTAGTTGTAATAGACGTAGCTTTTATTAAATGATCATGCAAATTGCAATGTGCCATTTTGTTTATCGTGTGGTTGCAATTTGTAGATCATCGTGAGGCGTGGTGATATTTGATCTTTTAACGTTGTTGTTTAGGAAATTAATTATCCAGGGTTACTCATGTTTTTATGAAACAGGGTGGGGCTTCTTGTTTAGGCATTAAACTTGAGAATGAAGTTCCAAATGAAGTCAAATTGTCTGATGTCTATGCTGTGGAGTTAATAACCAAAGGTGCAATTCATAAATCCAAAATTCCAAAGGCTGGAGCAGTTCTTTTGGGACTTGAGCCTTACGACTCTGAGGTTTGATCTTATTCTAATCCTTGTGAATGTGCTCTTACTCTTCAGTTGGTGATTGTATGCGAGGCTGACACATGTTTCTGCTTTTTTGGCAGATGTACCGCTTTACGGTGCATAGTTTTCAGAAATCAAAGACTCAGCCAAATCTTTGGGTCTTGGCTGTGTACACCTTTGGTCACAAGGATTTGCCAACATGTGAGATGTGGGTGAATCAAGTTAATGCTTTTCTGAACATGGAAGTGGGAAGGCCAAAGAATCTTTTGGTATGTTGTGTAATCGTTTAAAGGCCATTTCTTTGTTTGTTTAGTTTCAGGTTTCATTGATGAAATGAATGGAAACTATAGTTTAAACTTTCTCCAGAATTTATTTCTGATTGGTAGATTTTCATTCACCCAAGGAGTGGGAAAGGCAATGGCCGTAGAACCTGGGAAACTGTGGCTCCTATTTTTGTACGTGCTAAAGTAAACACAAAGGTAAGAGTGCATTGTTCAACACTAGTGGGCTTGTAAGTTAGATAGTGACTTACATTAATGGTTCAACTTCTTCATCAGGTGATTGTTACTCAGAGGGCAGGACAGGCTTTTGATGTGATGGCGTCCACTAAAAACAAGGAGCTCAGCTCATATGATGGTGTTCTAGCTGTTGTAAGTCATGAAATCCCTTATTGAGCATCTTTTTCATAGTTAAGAGTTCTAATAGCAGCATGTAGTAGCCGAAGGCTAATCAGTTAGTATAATCACAAAACCATGGCAAACTAGTGTTAAGGCATTGGATCCACTTTCTCTAGACTCAATGTGATATTTACTTCTTTGTTAGTATGATGATTTATGCAATGTATTTGTGTGCTCCAAAATGAAAAATAAAAGAATCCTGCCAAATTGACTGATTTGGTGACAAGCATATTATGTAAAATACTTACTGCTTCAGTAGCATCTTAAAACAATTCTGGTTAAACTAAGTAATTAGGAGATTTTCTGAAAAACTCTATCTGCTTTTATTACTCATTATAAACTTGGAATTTTTTATTTCACTCAGGTCAAATAACAGAACAGAAAACTAAGGAAAGAATGATGGACAGCCGTCTGTAGTGTGAAATCTACTAAAGTTTGGCAGAAAATTTCTTTGTTTTAAATAGCAATTTTAAGAAATAGTTATCTGGTCATGCACACTACTGAATGCTGCTCTCCTTTTGCAAATTGAGATTCATCAATGGAGAACGAAGGAGATAACAATTGCTTAATTCTCTTCTATTAGCTATGTGTGTACTCACCTTGACAACTGCCTAATGACCACTTGATGTTAACTTTCCTACCCAAATAGATTTATATTGACCAAACTACAATAATTTAAAGGCACTGTAGTGGATAAAAAACCTGAAGGTCAGACCTTGTCAACAGTGTTGTTGAAGCTATTATAAACTTCGTTGGTTTAAGAGGTGTGAAATGAATCAACGACATTTATTCCCAGGTATAAAACCATTCTAAAAACAAATATTCATATCCGAGTATGATACTAGGTGGGAGTCGTGGAAATTAAACCTTTCCATGAGTCTGTATGAAATTTGGTTTTACATTTGCCATGTGCTTATTTATTATTCTGCAGTTGCCATTTACAATGTGTTTCATTTTTACCAACGCTCCTAATCAGCCTTTTGAATTGTCACAAAGTGTAATTCGTGGTTGACGGTTTTTTAGAGCAATGCGGCTATTACCTCGTTTCAGGAGTATACCTTTTGATGTGTTATGGTGTGGTTTTTCCCCTTTAATGGGCTTGTATACATGTGTTGATTTTAGATTTAATTTGTTTCTCTTGTATGTGCTGTTACAAGTGTTCTTTTTCCCTTCTGAAACTACTGTTTGTTGCTAATTATATGGTGACAGGGTGGGGATGGTTTCTTCAATGAAATCCTTAATGGTTTTCTTTCTTCAAGGTATAAAGCTCCTTATCCACCAGCCCCTGCAGGTTTTGTTCATCCTGTTGGGAATGATCACTGTTCTTCAGATCATGATTTGAATGAAACAGTTACTGAGACTTCTCAACATGATGAAGACCAGTCTCATCAAGACCAGTCTCCTCTCCTTGGAAGTGAGCAATATCATGGATCAAGATTACCAAATTCCAGTACGTCTTGTAGAACTATATCACCTGCAAGTTATGCAATTAATTTGATTACTAGTTATGGTTGGTGGTTATCTGACACTAAATGTATCTGGAACTAGAGAAATGGTTCTTCTAATCAATTTGAGCCATTCCCATGTCATCTTCAAATAAAATAATTTTTTCAGTTGATTATCTGTTCCCTTGTAGTCTATTGGAATTAGTTGTCTGTTTTCTTGTTCACGATATCTTTCAACTACGTAACTACTTTTTGCTGATGACTGAACAGACCAAGATACTGACTTTCGCATCCCCAGTGAATGCTTTCGGTTTGGAATCATCCCTGCTGGTTCAACTGATGCTATAGTGATATGGTATTTTCTTGTGTTATTTTGTCTTTTGGTTTCTTTTGAGGCAAGTCTGTGAACGTATGTCAATGTTCACTAATAGGGACTTTTTATGAGCATATATCTACTCCTATATGTTTTATTGAATTTCACCTTGCTTTTATGCATGAATAAAATTACATAACATCCATCTTGTTCAGATAGTACGTGTAAATATTCTGCTGTCAGTTATTGTAAATGCGTGAAATATTTGAGCTTACTGGCAAGATGTCTCTTAGTTATCCTATTTGTATTATGCTTTATCTTGCATGCCAATTAAAGAAGTTGCATTTGTAATCACTCTCATGCTTGCATTAAATGAACTTTCAAATTACATTTTATTTTCATTATCATATTGTTATGTTGGCTTTCAAGAGATCTGGAAGACCTTGTTGGGGCTCATAGCCAAATTTCTTAAACATCATTTCTATTTGAGCTGTTTACTTTCCTGGTCATTATAATTTGCATCATTCTTCAGCACCACTGGAGCTCGAGATCCTGTAACATCTGCATTGCACATTGTCCTGGGTAAAAGGGCATGCCTTGATATAGCTCAAGTTGTTAGATGGAAAGCAACAGCTACTTCAAAGGTTGAACCTTTTGTACATTACACAGCTTCTTTTTCAGGGTAATTTCTTATGCTATGCTACTATCACCATATTTCTACTCTGCTATAAATGTTCTTTTCTTTTCTTTTCCTTTTTTTCAATGGTTGCTTTTGCATCGCTTTTGCCTTTATATATATAGATTATACTAAGCTATGGTCAGCTTCTTGCTGGTAGACACAGGATCTAGATAGGATTATATAATGTTAATCCTGAAATACACATGGTGCAACAATAAAGCATGTGGATTCTGCTCATAAATTAGTAAAAATTTAGTGGCAATTATTAGGGGGCAGGTGGAAATTGTGTAGTTAATGCTTCTAACATAAATTATTGAGCATCTTGTGCCTTGTTTTTCCCTATTATCGCCAAATCTTCATGTTTGGCCTTAGCCTACTCTACAAATAGTCCTTCTATATCCTTCCATACTCTGGTCTCATAGACATTTTAACCTGATCCATATTCTAGTTATATGTCTCTATTTTGTGGAGTTGTTTTGTTATTTTCAAATGAAATAATTCTTCCCTGTTTACTTCATGTTTAAGACTGGCAGTTACCTTATCTATTATTGTGCTCCTGGCATACGTATATCTTCATTTATCAATCACTTCATCTTCCTTAATCATCTAAATATGTTCTGTGGGTAGTGGCATTATTACTCATTTTTCATGTGCTTTTCTTTTTTATGGGATCTATCATGCTTTATGTAGATGGTATCCTCTAACTCCTCTGCTTCATGTTTATCAGGTATGGGTTCTATGGAGATGTCATTTCTGAGAGTGAAAAATATCGCTGGATGGGCCCCAAGCGATATGATTATGCAGGAACAAAAGTGTTTTTGAGACACAGGTAAATTCCCCAGTAGGTTTATATTTCTTAACAAATCCCTAGAACTGCATATACTGTCAATGGCAGGTATATATAGATTTGCCTCTAAAACTTATGAAAGCATTTTACTTTTGGCTCTGGTTTTGGATTAAAAAAGAACTTGAGTTATAGAAGAGACATGGAAGGTATAAAGCTGCCACCTTCGGTTTCACAAGGCCTTTGAAATTCATTCAGGGCTAGTTATGAATTATTATTTTTTTGTTGGGTGGTATTATATTGTATCCGAAAGAAATCACCCATATTTTCATGTAATTTGAGGCAGTGATAAAGAATAAAATTATAATTAGATAATTGAGGGTCTTGATAATACCCTTTAATGTGAATGGATCTGAAACTGCTTATTGAATCTTGTTCTGGCCTTGAAATTTGGGTGTCTGGTGGGTCTCAAATTATTATGCTGATGTCTTTTTGCATGTGGACAACTGATTTAAAATTTTCATATATCTTGGAGGATGGTAAGTCTCAAATATTTGGCTTTACTACATTCTCTGACCAATGCTTTATACAGTTTACTCATGAATCTCAACAGCTTACACTGTTTTCTGGGATCATAATAAATGTATCTATATATTTTTTTCATTTAGGTCATATGAGGCAGAAATAGCTTACCTGGAAGTTGATGCAGAACACACGAACTCAGTATCTAATAAGGGCTATTCATGTAGTAGAGCACAGACATTTCGCAATTCAAATAAATGTGAAAGAGTGATTTGCCGCAGGAATTGCAACATCTGTAACACAAATTCAGTTGACATGTCTTCGAGTGCTACCAGCACAACACCTTACTCCCGTCCAGAAGAAGCAAGGTGGTTAAGATCCAAAGGGCGTTTTCTTAGTGTTGGTGCTGCAATAATTTCTAATCGAAATGAAAGAGCGCCAGATGGGTTGGTGGTTGATGCGCACCTTTCAGATGGCTTTATGCATCTCATATTGATTAAAGATTGTCCTCGTGCTTTGTATTTATGGTAATAGACAGCATCCCCCACTCTCTTCTCTCTCTTTCCCCAACTTGGTTGATTTTTATTGTGATATTAATATATTAAGGATGCATATTAATCAATGAAATAGTTTACAGTAAGGATACACATTTTACTCATTTGATCTGCTTGTGTTTTAGGAAATATCCTGCATCTAAACATACAAATAGAAATATGTTATGACTTCTCACCTGGACCCTGGCAGCCTTTAGATTTGAAATCTTTATCCATCAATTAATTAAATTGTCTTGTTTTCGCAAAATCAGATGATCCAGTTGTATGCATCTAAATAATTTAGTAGGCAGAACAACTATATTATTTTAGTCTTGTGTTACAAAATTATGTCATGTCACTAATTATGTCTTTTAAGTTCTGCAACACTGAACATTTTAGGATTATCTTTTGTTTCATGTCATAACTCATAAATCATGAATGATAATACAGGCACCTTACTGAGCTTGCAAGGAAAGGCGGAAACCCCCTTAATTTTGAGTTCGTGGAACATCACAAGGTATATTTGTCCTACGGCTTTCATGTTTCTTTGCGGCGGAAATATCTTTGTTTAATTATATTTTGAAACCGTGCAGACTACTGCTTTCACATTCACATCTTCTGGAAAGGAGAGTGTATGGAATCTAGATGGTGAGCTCTTTAAAGCACATCAACTCTCTGCTCAGGTTTTCCGAGGCCTTATTACCTTATTTGCATCTGGTCCCGAGGTTTAGTAGAATACCGTCTAGAAGAGCATAGCAAGCATACCTGTCTACAAAACTCAGCTTGATATTCAAATAACATGATTTTGTAAACTATTCAGGGGCTTCTCAGGCGACTCATGACCTTGATTTAGGAGGTCTTGAGTTGTAGTCGCCAAATGCCATTTTTGTACACAAAAGGGTAGATTTTAGCTCTAGCCTCTAGGATTATTCCACAATGACAAAAGGTCAAGATAAATTATTCCCAAGAGGTTGTATTCATATGTCTGCGCTTACACAGGGGAATTAGGAGAGTATTAATGAATTAAGAGAGTATTAATAAAGTGATGTTAACAAGGAAGTGGTAACTGGATTACATTTTTTATTACTCGCTAATTGTTATACATTTAGAATTATCTCATAACGTGAGCTTTTCCGAATTTTTAAAGATTTTGTGTCGTATGTTTATTAGTAATGGTGTATGGGTAAAATTTAATTTAATTTTTTTATTAATCATCAACCACTTACGTGTGTTTTTCCTCATGAAGAGTTTAGATCATGAAAAAATCTCTTTTTGAATGTATGATGACTAATTTTCCTATAAAATGACTAATTTTGTGAAATTGGGATGCAAGCTAATGAACTTCACTTAATTTTCCTATAGAATGACTAATTTCATAACTTTAACCCGTTCAAACTTCGTTTGGAAAAATTATGCCCGTCACATGCAGCAAATCCAATACTGATAAAAGGGTGAACTTGAGAAGAGTTGTATAAGTTTCGATGTACTGACTTGGATAAGCTAAGATAGCTAGTGGAGCTTATAGATTTAGGCATGGTTCATGTATGACAAGAAGAAACTCCGAGCATGGAGACAATTTTCCACAAAAGTTAACGTTTAATTGGTCACTGAAATGAAGACTTGGAAATTCAGGCTCTTTCTTCTTTTTTTACATTAAATCATGGGATTACGACAACCCCAAAGTCTTCTCTTTGGAATTGTCACATGCCAGCAAACCGAACAACACGTACACCATCCAACACAACTTACCCTAAAGCTTCAGTCTTCAGGCTGCCAAAAGACAAACACACAGATATTGCAATGTCTACCCCAGCAGAGTAATCACATCTCTTTTTCTCTGTTACTGATTCTTTGTGGCATTTTTTATGATTCTGAGAATCTAATAATGTGATTATTCTGTGTTCAACTTTTTTTCAGATATTACAATTCTCTGCCACCGGTGAGCAAGACATATGGGGTGGCATGTTTGATGGCCACAGCTGCCTTTTATTTACAGCTTTATAATTCCCACAATATTGCTCTCAAGTATGAAGATGTAATCAAACGTTTCCAGGTAAATTCCTTAGTTTCCAATATATGGATTTCTTAGAGGTTAAGTTACATGTCATCTGATCAGAAAATTTTGTTGGCGTTGCAGGTTTGGAGGGTTGTTACCAACTTCTTCTTCCTCGGGCCATTCTCAGTTCGTTTTGCATTTCGTCTCATAATAATGTAAGACATCCTATCAGTTTGCCTATCCTTTGATTTTACATTTTGTTCTGCTATATATGATAACTCTATTCTCTAGGCTCTAGTCTCAGATTGCGAGAGCTTGAACATAAACATGACAGTAGCCAGACCATCGTATATATAGACACGATAATTAAAGTTAAATAGATGATAAATATGAAGTCTCTTGCTCTACATTTAGGTCATTTTCTAATGTTAATTTCAAATGGTCAGACCTTCTATAGTGATGCAAGAGGTTTGGATTCAATCTTATCTATACCAAGGTCGTTTAACAGAAACATACACAATCACCTTGAACAGAATTGGTTCTTGTAATCTTTTACCGTCTTAATAGCATGGTTTAAAGTTGAGTTATGTTTCCACGGTAACTAATAGTTGAGTTAATAAATTTCATAGAGCAAAATATGGTGTTTCACTAGAGAGGGGGCCTTTCAACAAGAGGACCGCAGACTACTTGTGGATGTTAATGTTTGGAGCACTATCACTCCTGGTCAGTCAATGCACAATCAAATAAGCACAAAGCTCTATTTGTTGTTCTCTTTTGAAACATATATAATTCTGCATACTAATTGCTTATAGGTGATGGCTGCAATACCACCTCTGCGGACTCCGTTCATGGGACCTTCCTTAGTGTTCATGATGGTTTACATTTGGGGTCGAGAGTTCCCAAATGCACGAATCAGCATTTATGGTGTTGTTTCATTGAAGGTGACAACATTCCTTGATCTTCAGTTTTATATACACATACGCGCCACTTTCCTTTTAGCAATAAGTTGCCATGATTAGCAGGTTTAAACAATCATTTATCTCGCATTTGTATCTTAGTTTGCAGCTAATTTCGAAATTATATGCACAGGGCTTCTATCTTCCATGGGCAATGCTAGCACTTGAATTGATATTTGGGAATCCTTTATTGCCGGCTATTCTTGGAATGGTCGCGGGACATCTTTATTACTTCTTAACTGTTCTTCATCCTCTCGCCGGCGGAAAGTACATCTTCAAGACTCCTCTCTTTGTGTATCCTTCAAAAATCTTGGTCACTCAGCTTAGCATATTTCATGCATACAAATTACTTTTAATTTACAACCTCAATAATACGGTTACTATATAACTTGACAGTGTTTCTTCTTCACAACTTTTTAAGTCACAAACTAGTTGCATTTTGGGGGAAGGGGACTCAAGTAAACTCCCCCGTGCCAAGGAATCCACAGGCCGGCGTTGCATTCCGCGGCAGAAGCTACCGCCTGAGTGGTACCCGAAGCACCGCCCCATCCGCAGAGCAGCCAGAAACTAACACAACAATTCCTTCTGAGCAACCCAATGCAACAGCTGGCGGAGTTGCCTTCCGGGGCAGAAGTTACCGGCTCGATGGCCAATAAAATTAGCAAGCCACATTGTTACGCCATATTTATATGTGCAAACAGTTTGTGTGGCTCTAGCATTATTCATAAATTAACGAAGCAATGACATTAATCAACTAGACAGTGTATTGCTAATCTTATTTGTCTTCAAAACTTTGTCATTCAACATCTAACTTTTGAGATGAGATGTGTATATGATGATATTATATAATTATCGTGATTATGTATGTGGTTAAGGGATAAATACCGGCTCAATTAATTGTATATTATTATGCATATAAGTTTATCCTCCTCTTAGTAACCGGATGGAAGTAACATCGCAGTTGTCTTCCGTAGATGCCGTAATCGGCACGCCAATAAATAAATGGCACGTGGTCATTTCTCGTGATATTATGATGTCACCAAAATCCTATCCCACTTGATTGTTGGAACGTCTTTGCATATACATCTAATACGCTCTCGCATTCATGGTTTGTTTTTTTTTTTAATTGAATCATCTCATATTTAAAGACCACGTTGTAACCCCGAATAATCTAAATTGAGCTAGATAATATCATTAGAGCGGCAAAATTTCCCAACAAGTATTCAACGCAATTACATTTTTAACTTTCAAACCGAAACGAAGACCCTAATTAGGATAATATCCACTGATCTACGCGTTTGTTGATACTAACATTAAGCTTGTGGAAGGAAAAAAGGACTCCTTCACCTCTTCTGGAAGAAATATAAATTTTTATTATAATATTTTTGGCTAATTAGTAGTTAATTGGCTTTTTTTCTTTGCATTAAATAATAATTTGTTGGTTTATTATGTGTACCACCGCTGCCGATGGGTACATTGGGTGCAATTCATGCTACAACGATCGACGATATATTTTAAAAGATTAAACACTGAGTTAATAATAATCAGGCAGCTGCTTCAGATTTTACTCAGGATTAATTGATTAATATAACTTTATTCTATTCTAATTGTTCTTTTTTTTCTCAAAGAAAATTCGATGGTATCTTCGGCTCAGATGTTTTAACTGCTCTGGAGGTGGTGGCGGGGTTTGCAACTTCGCATTTGGTGGTGCTGTTCATTTTATTAATCACACCAAGTATTTTAAATATCTATTAATTTGACTAGTCCAAGTATTTCGAGTGCACTTTAGTTATATTGATTTGGATTTGTAGGATTGATTGTATATTTAAGTGGGACTTACCTCTTTAATTTTTATTTCATCTTTAAGGCCAAAAATTTGAACTTTTCTATGGGTGTGAGAGTTTATATATTTACAGGAACCCTAAACGGGAGCCATATGGGTATATACGATAAATAAAATTGGTGACAATAATTGAAGTGAATTAATAATTATCGTCATACAACTGGTCACCTAACACAATGACTAAAATCCCTCAGAAGAGAATAACTCAAAAGCATATGCCAACGTTCTAAGACACCAAAACATGTGTCAAGTGTTCATTAAGTTATCATGAAGAGTTAAGTCACCGAAAATGTCTTTTATCTTTCATCATCAGGCTTTAAACGAAATCAAAATAAACAAATTATCGTAAAGCACTTGTGATACTTGAGGAAGAAAAGTCATAATGATCAACAGTTAAAGAAAGAATTTTGACAAAGAGTAATAATAATAATAGAGTAATAATACAGCTATAAATTCTTATATAAATTTATTTTGTACAAATTATTGTGGTATGATAAGATTGGTTGAATTAAATATCACTTGACCTACATAATTTATTTTTATTAATTTATATTTTCATTCAATTAATAAATTAATGTCACGTCGGTTTGTATAAAATAAATTTATACAAGAGTTTATGACCGTATCATTATTCATAATAATAATTCTAGTTGAGCTAGGATTAATGTTGAGGTAAAAGAATTAATATAGATTTGTGTGTAATCGAGCTCAAGATAACTATCTTGTGATATCATAATCTCTAATCTCAAGATGAAAATAAGATTCTAATCTCAAGATGAACGTAATTTTATCTTTTTTTTTTAAATATTCTTAGTTGGAAAAAAAAACAATGTTATCTTATAAAAAGTTTATTTATTTATTTGTTATAATTAAATTAAAATTTAGATAGGTGAGTGAGAAGAGTCATAAAAAGCAAGCTGCATGAAGTGAAGACTTTGACCCACGAGATTCATATCTTCACTAATCTTTCAGTACGATGCATGTCCCATTCATCATAAAATTGCCAAAACATTGCATTAATTACGCAACCAATAGTCATTGAAGAATTTTTAAAATTAAAATCTGCAAAATTTATGAAATTAAACCCACACCACAAGTTAATGTTCTAGTGTTAAATGAATATAATTAATATTACGTCCCATGTTCGTTGAACCAACCTTCTATTTATGCGTGTCTTATCACCTGTTCATTTCTAGTCGTTTTATATATTTTTGTAAAAAAAGAATAATAATCATATTAATGATTGAGATTTATTAGCAAATATAAATTCATACTTTTGAATTCATAACAAGATTGATTTTGTAATCTAATTCAATCAAATTTCTCTAAATTTGAACTAGCTAGATTTTATGGTTATGGAGAATCTTGCTCAACAAATTAATTTATTTTATCGGAATAAGATTGCGTCAAAGTAAATAGAAAATTAAAGCCTCTCATTTAAAAAAATAATTATCTTACACCAGAGATACTACGTCAGTCTTATAACTATAATTTATTAACTATCATATCACATATTTGTGTGCTTGTTTTATATGTGCGTTTAAAAAAAAAAAGCGTAGCACAATTTAATAATTACATCTAATCCATTGAAACAATACTTTTATAACAATAATTTATTAACTATCATATCATATATTTGTGTGCTTGTTTTATACGTGCATTTAAAAAAAAAAAAGAGTCGCATAATTTTATAATTACATCTAATCTATTAAAAATAATATTTTTTATAACAATAATTTATTAACTATCATATCATATATTTGTGTGCTTGTTTTATATGTGCACTTTAAAAAAAAAAAAGAATCGCACAATTTAATAATTACATCTAATCCATTGAAACAATACTTTTTATATAATTGCTCTCTCTAGTCTTACCACCGATAATAATTAAGAGTTAAGACCTCACTAAAGTTAATGTTGACAAAATCTTCCGAACTTTCTTTAGCTTGTTTTAATAATTTTTTATTAGCTTTCATGGAAAATTCTCATAAAATCCTTAGGCAAATTACTTTAAGAAAAGAAGAACCACAGCATATGCAAAAAAAAATAAAATAAGTACCTAAGTGGGTCCTTTTGACTGCCTGACACCAACCAGAAAAACTACCATAAAATAATAAAATAAATGAATAAACTAATTAGTAAGTACAAACAAAACAAAAAATCTCTTTGAAAAATACGAAAAGACTTTTAAGTCTTTAACAGAGTGCCAAGAGTTAGAGAACAAGATAATCCTTTCTGAAGAATAGTAGTCACGTTACAACTTGGAATTGGATACTTGTAAAATAAAAAAGAAAAAGGAAAATTAACCCATTTGGGGAAAAAAAATGAAAAACAGAATTAAAAATGTAATTAACAAGATGGTCAATGCGTCGCGGCTCAGTTGCTGACTTGCTGCCTCGAAGTTTTATCATTTTTATTAGCAGCAAAAATGAAAATGGCTCGTGTGCTAGTGGGGCACTGCACTCTGTTTCTTTGATATCCTCTCTGCTTCTTTCATACCCAACCATAAGAGTCCTTGTACTTTCAGTTAGACTTAGACGAACACAAAAAAAAAAAAAAAAAAAATTCGACTTGTAGGGTGGCTTTATAGATATTGAGATACGGGTTCTTCTTTTTTTAATTCAGTCATTTGAGTTTTGATGAGTTTTTGTCAACTTAAAAAACTGGTATGCTTTTGCTTTCTGTTTTTCGTTTTCAAGTTTTGCTTTCTGGGTTCTTGTGGTTTTGTGTTTCCTTTTTGTGTCTGTTTGTCAAGTTTGAGTTTTTCATTTACATTTGTTTTTTTTATTTTTCTCATTCATTTGGATTCTGCAGAAATAAATATGGTAAAAGAAATAAATGCATAATCTCCCATTATTTACTTATCAAATGTTTAACATTTTCCTACCTTACATCATTTAATTACCAGCAAATTATTTCGTTGGTGATGAGATAAGATTATCTGGGATATTTCTTGGTTATTTATTTATTTGATTCTCTAGTATTGTCTGCAAAGCACGAACATTTTTTCCCCCCTTTTTGTTTTAGGTGTTTTTACAAATTTGGACAAATTGAGAATCAAATCATTGTTTATGATCCTATGGTGAATTCAAATTTTTCTAATTTGTTATGGTGTTTTTGGTGTGGTGATGCAGAGCATCCTGCATGTTCATGAAGTAGCAAAATAATGGAGGTAAAAGATATTGTTGAATTGCCAAATTCTCCTGCTTTAAGTGTTGCAGTTGCTGTCAAGGGTAACAGAAAGAGTAGGTATGCTGTGTTATGGGCATTGGAAAAGTTCATTCCTCAAGGAATCAATCTGTTTAAGTTATTACATGTCCGCCCAAGAATTACTTCAGTTCCTACAGCAAGTAAGCAAATCCCTTTGGTAATTAAGTCAAGTTTTAAGTTCAATCAATTTTTCCAGCTCGTTTCATGTATGCATATAAACACTAGAAGCTGAAATTTTTTAAACTGCTTTCGTAGAAGAATTGCAGGTAGTAGGTTCAGTCTCGCCCTATTTTCCAATCTAGCTGTCAAGTTCTATGTTACTAATGCATATAGCATATTAGAATGTTATTGACAGTTGTGGTATTGTATAGCATCTCAATAGTGATTTTGATACAAAAAGTTACGGTTTGGTGTTTGAAAAGTGTTCATGTGAAGATTCACAACGGGAACTTGATATGGCAAAAGTAGCATATCAAGAAGAACTTATGTAAGTCCTTAAAGTTAGAAATAAACTGAATGGTTATGATAACTGACTTATCAGCATCTCTGGCCATTGGACATCCAGTGGGAAATTTTATCCCTATTGAACAAGTACGTGATGATGTAGCAGCTGCTTATAAGCAGGAGGAGAAATGGAAGACAGACAGGGTTCTGCTTCCTTTCAGAAATATGTGTGCTCAGAGACGGGTAGGTTTTGCTTGTTTTTTAATTTTATAGTTTGCATGATTCCTGGGGAACTGGCATTTTATTTTTTTCATTTCTGTACGTAGGTGGAGGTAGAAGTGAAAGTGATTGAATCAGATGATGTAGCAAAAGCAATAGCAGACGAAGTTGCTAACTGTAATATCAACAAGCTTGTTATTGGTGCCCAATCTCAGGGCATATTCACATGGTATTCATCTAATGTACTGAAGGAATATGCAGCTTTTTCATTAATCTTGCTGTATATCTATCGTAAAATTGGAAAAAATTATTATATTGAATTGCAACTTAGGAATTTAGCCATTTATATGCTGTATTTTCTTATGCTTTTACTATTACATAATTTCAGTCAGTAAAATGATCATTTTTGTAGGAAATTTAATAAAAATAATCTGTCCTCGAGAATCTCCATATGCGTGCCAAGCTTTTGTACGGTCTATGGGGTTGAAAAAGGAAAGTTGTCATCTGTCCGCCCATCTGATTTGGGCTCAATTGGGAGCACTAAAGATAATAGCAGTGACACAGGTTGCTCTAACAGCAGTTCCTCAAGTCATAATTCTAGCTCACAGACAGGTAATGTTTCTTTAGTTCATGGTTTAATTACTCCTGCTTATTGGTATGAACACCAAATGATCTTGATACGATTAAGATGTGATGACTTGTTAAGATTCACCAAGTGCATCTCAATGTAATGAAATCAGTGAGATTAAGATTTTGCTTAAGAGAGTGTTAAGATCTTACTTCTACATAAATTCTGTTGGTACACAATAACACAAATTTTCTTCTTTTTTCTGGAATGTGCAGATCTTGGGTCAGCTGTTGCTTCATACTCTCATTCCAGTTCTCCCTCCCTGCCAACGCAGCGTTTGCAAGCTCTTTCAGCCGTGAACAAGACCCTTCTTCATTTAAAACCAAGTTCCACAGAGATCAATCATTCACGATGCCAGTCTTTTGATGTTGCGGAACAGAAGGATGCCAGCAGTTCTTGTCTCAGTGGTCCAGAAGTTCGACAGACGGTCAGTCGAAGTTCGAGTTACAGAAGCGTGGAAACTGAAAACCAGGATTGGTCTGATCAAGCTTCCACCACGGATGTGCTTCCCTATGATTCTTCTTCTGAAAGCCAGGTAGATTTTCCATTCTCTTGAGACTCAATTCTAATGAACATCAGTGGGAAGTGATCTGCCATTTTCATTATCTGCTTGTTCGACATGTTTTATCTTTCAGTTCAGTAAACAGAGGTTAATAAGAAATCTATATGCATCACTGATCAAATATCTTGATTTTATAATATACGCAGGTAGATGTTAACTTTGAGCTAGAAAAGCTGAGAATTGAACTCAGACATGTTCGAGGAATGTATGCAATAGCACAGAATGAGGCAAATGATGCTTCTCGAAAGGTTAGTCTAGGCATCCTTTTGGAAAAAAGTGTATTGTATAATCCCTTTTCTCATCAATTCTGCTAGCCAAATGTTAATTGTACATTTTTCTGTGTCTTGGATTGTAATTGATAATAGCAAGGTTGATCTATTTCCATTTCAATGATGCCTCAGTTGGTAACAATTCTGAGTCACAATATTGTTTGTTGCTGACTTGATAACAATTTGAGCAGTTACCAAAGACTATGTTCTTCATAATATTTGATTTCTAATATATATGGGAGCCTTCAAAGATGGCATTCATTCAAGTATATTCATGCCTGATCAGACAAATAGCATATTCTAAACAAAGGGAAAAAAGTTTGTCACGAAGCAAGCAAGAAATAACCACTACTAGAATAATTCTTTGCATTTAGTACCCATGCTTCTGTTTACACTTAGGAATCAGTTTTCCACTATTGTATACTAATATATTCCATCTACTGCTTTTTCAGGTAAATGATCTTAATAAATGTAAACTAGAGGAAGAAACAAGGCTCAGCGAAATACAACTTCTGGAGGAGAAGGCCATAGAATTAGCAAAGCAGGAGAAGGAGAAATATGAAACTGCAAGAAGGGAAGCTGAATCTGCTAGGGCGTCTGCTCAAAAAGAAGCAGCACAAAGACAAGAAGCCGAGATGAAAGCTAAACATGAAGCCAAAGAAAAAGAAAAGCTTGAGAGGGCGCTTAATGGTACGTTCCAGCGGTACAGTAATTTAACGTGGGAAGAGATTGAGTCTGCCACCTCATCATTTTCTGAAAACCTTAGGATTGGAATGGGAGGATATGGAACTGTCTATAAGGGCACTTTTCATCATACCATTGCTGCAGTGAAGGTTCTCCAGTCCAAAGGGAATATCCAAAATAAGCAATTCCTGCAAGAGGTATGAAAGTTCTTTTTTATTAACAAAGGCACATGTTCGGTATGTGTACTAAAACCTCCTGATATCGGCTGCTGGATTAATTAAATGGCGTTTGAGCTTTGATCATATCTTTTTCTGCACTGTTATTGTGCTAGAACAAACTATAAGATGGGTTTGTGGTAATTCTCCGGGCTGAATACATCTTTGTTTTCTATTGGTTTTTAGCTTGAGGTTTTGAGCAAAATTCGTCATCCACATTTGCTGCTTCTCCTTGGTGCATGTCCTGATCATGGTTGCCTTGTATACGAGTACATGGAGAATGGTAGCTTGGAGGATAGGTTGTACCGTAAGAACAATACACCGCCCATCCCATGGTTTGAGAGGTACCGAATTGCATGGGAAGTTGCCTCAGCTCTTGCTTTTCTTCACAACTCAAAGCCAAAACCTATCATTCACCGTGATATGAAGCCAGGAAACATCTTGCTTGATCACAACTTAGTGAGCAAGATAGGTGATGTTGGCCTTTCCACAATGCTGAATTCAGACCCTTCCTTTGTGTCCACTACGTACAAGAACACAGGGCCAGTTGGGACACTATGCTATATCGATCCAGAGTATCAAAGAACTGGGTTAATTTCTCCAAAATCTGATGTTTATGCTTATGGAATGGTAATTCTACAATTGCTAACTGCAAAGCCAGCAATAGCGATAACCCACAAGGTGGAAACAGCAATTAATGAGGATAATTTAGCGGAGATTCTTGATGCACAAGCTGGTGATTGGCCTATTAAAGAGACAAAGGAACTGGCTGCATTGGGACTGAGCTGTGCGGAGCTAAGGCGAAAGGACAGGCCTGACTTAAAAGATCAAGTACTTCCTGTTCTGGAGAGATTAAAGGAGGTTGCTGATAGAGCTCGAGATACTGTCCCAAGTGTTCATCCCGCACCTCCTAATCACTTCATTTGCCCAATACTTAAGGTACACCCAGGCCATAAATTGCTAGCTTACTAGTTTTGAATCTCCATCTTATACATATTCTTTTCAGGAGGTAATGAATGAACCTTGTGTGGCTGCGGATGGTTACACCTATGACCGCAAAGCAATAGAGGAATGGCTTCAAGAGAATCACAAATCACCAATAACTAACTTGCCGTTACCAAACAAGAACCTGTTACCAAATTACACACTTCTTTCTGCAATTCTTGATTGGAAGTCCAAATAACATTATCATCTGTCTCTCGTCAGTCATGGTTTAGGCTCAACACTAATGGGCATGATGTTTCTTTTATTTCCCTTGAATAAAGACTCTTGCATTCGGTAGTGCTTAGATGCATCAATTTAGGCTTTTAGCTTTTTTTCCAGATAGGAAAGCCGGATTAGTTAGCATGCAGAGTTGAAGTTGTATATAATCTGAAACTGCAGAAACTCTTGATTAGATTGTTATTTGCCTATTTTCGAGGGGTGCTTATATGATTTCATCAGAAGCTCAAGTAAATTGAATTCCATAATGTGTTTTACATCTTTTCTTTTCTTTCCACTTTCTTAATGATTCGGAATGGTTTTATTTGCTCGGTTTCATTCTTTTATATATACCTTTTTCCTAACTAGTTTCATCCACGTTACGTTAAAAATTATTGTTTTGTAATAGCTACACATTGTCACATTATAAGTTTTTCATAGTATTATATTTATTTTAGGGGTGAAAAGAGACAAGTTCAATGAGATTAGGACAATAATTTTATTCAACAATGATGAGGTAATATTCTCCATAAATTAAATAAAAATGTACGAAAACTATTCGATTGGACTTTGGAAGCTCATTTTAGATTGTAATATATTATTCTCCAAACTCTTAATCACTAAGAAATTTAGACAAAAATTTAATGCAAATGGCCCGTCAATTTGTCATTGAGTTTTTATTAATCCTGATCTATTTTGTAATTTTTTTTCTAACAAGTACGCGTTCAATAATTTTTTTTCCCATTCGTGGCTTCGCGCATTCTCCCGGCAAATCTCCAGCAACTTAATTGGATAATGCCGGGTTCAATCTCCTCCCGGCACGTATCAACCCCAATACTGCCCACTCAGATCTCGCCACGTAAACAATCCCGACCCCACACGCAACCTAGCAGATGGGTCCCACTTTCCCTCTCTACAAAAAGAAACCAATCAACAAACCCCCCCTCCACAGTCAGGAAGCTAGACCAGAAGCAGAAGCCCTAAACAAAATCCAAACATTTCAGTTACCCTCTCAATTAATTCAAAATCCGTTAGTTACCTTAACTCGCACGCTAACACAATTCGCAAGGAAAAAACAAGAAATCATACCTTGTTACTGTTTCAAAGTTTCTTCTTTTCTTTTCCCTTCATTTTCATTTTCCCAAATGCAGAAGGGAACAAGATAAAACCAAACAAGTCCCTTTTGGCTTCTAATCAATAACCATTTGTAAAAGCCCACAATGCCTTTTCTTCTTGACAGCTTTAGATCAATTTCAACGATGGGTTTGTTTAGGATTGTCTTGTTATTCTCGTTGTGTTCGTTAATTTCTCGTGCCTTTTCTCACGAGACAGTCAATGCTCACAACAATCACATTCTGCCCAGGCCTTTGATTCTCAAGTACCCAGATAATTTAATCGAGACCCACTTGAATCAACTCAATGAAGAGGTGAAACTACAGTGTACGACCTGGAGGTTTGCGGTTGAAGCTAATAATTTGAATCCCTGGAAGACGATTCCGCGTGAGTGTTTGGAGTATGTGAGGGATTATATGATGGGTCGAGGTTATGGACTTGATCTCGAGAGGGTTTCGAATGAGGCGGGTGTTTATGCGAAGAGTGTTGAATTGCGTGGTGATGGGAAAGATGCGTGGATTTTTGATATTGATGAGACTTTGTTGTCAAATCTTCCTTATTATCAAGAGCATGGTTATGGGTAGGTTTTTTTTTTTTTTTCCCCTTCAAAATTGATTCTAGGAAAGTTACATGGTTGGTTTATATTGGATATACAGGTTGTTTGGTTGCTGAGAAAGTGCAGAGGAACAAAAAGTTTAGAATGTACATAAATTGGAATTAGTTTGCAAAATAGTTTAGATTTTGAGGATAAGGTAAAGCTTTAATAATTTCTTATGAAAGAAACAAAGCTAAGATATTAACTGGACTGGATGAGTTGTGAACGAATTCAGAAAAGTAGAAGCATATGAGAGTTTTTATCTCTAGAAGCCATAATAAGGTCAAATTTAGGGCGTTGTTAATTGCATTGATTGGCTCTGATTGAGATATTTATCCTTGTTGATATTTGTTTTATTTAGAAGGAAAAACTGATTTCTGACATGGGTTTCTTTTTGGGCTATTTGTAGATTGGAGATTTTCGATCCAGTGGAGTTTGATAAGTGGGTTGAGAAGGCCATGTCACCGGCAATAGAGGCCAGTTTGAAACTCTATGAAGAGGTTCTGGGATTGGGCTTTAAGATTTTTTTGCTGACAGGGCGCAGTGAGAAGCAAAGGAGTATTACTGTTGACAATTTGATCAATGCAGGGGTTCGATATTGGGACAAACTCATTTTGAGGTGACTACTGCATCTTTTATGATTGGTGTAGCATAAATTATGGATTCCTCTGCGACATGCTTTTTGCATTATAGTGCCTTTTTAGCTTGTTTGTTGTAGAGCTCTAATATTCGTATCAAGTATATAGTGTGATATTTGCAATTTTGTTAGGTATTAGGTGCATTGCTAGTTAAAATTTAATAATCTCTGTTCTCAAACCTTTGAGAATTGACTTGGGGTTATCTTATGAATATATATTTGGTTTTTGTATAACTTTAGGGCGTTTGTTAAAAGGATAGACATAAAAAATTATCATGGTGATTTTTGTTAGGTGCTGATAGTATGAGGTATAATTTACTTTATCTAGTTGGAGAGCCTTTGTTGCAACTGTTCTGGAACTTATCATGTTTTGATGTTGAAATGTTAAGAATGAAGAAACTTTCTCTTTTGTGATATTTAGTTCAACTCTAATAATCTTCCAATTGGAGATATTCTAAACCCTAGGGAGGAAGGTTTTTAGTTTCAACATGCTTCAAAAGAGATTCCCCTTGATGCTCCTAAACTACAAAAGGAAAACTAAAATGTATCTTTCACCGCGTGGGAGTATGTTTGTTTGAACTGTTCTTCATGCCAGCTCCTATATTCCTCTTTGACTCTGTTTCATTCTTGTGTGGGGTTGACGAGGGTAGAGTTCTTGGAAGTTGCTTTGGGTTAGAATTTTTATTATGTGTGTGAAGTTAGAGCATTGAAATAATACTTGAGGATAGTGTGAATATATTTGTCCTTTCTGGGAAGATATTCAGATTACTTTGTCAATACGGTTTTATTTCCTAAGAATTCAGAGGGTTCCTCCTTTCCATCATTAGCATGGGTGCCAGTTATGGTTCCATCTAGTAGTAAGCCTTGAGGCTTCTCCTCCCTTAGCATTTTTGAGTAGCTGTTTTAATCTAGGCTGCTACCATTTTGGTTGGGCAATGATATGCCAAAAATCGTAAAGCATATTTGCATCTCTTGTAGTCTCCGACAACTAGCGTTTAGGTAAAAGAAAACAAATGTATATATGATCTCTGGTTTCAACTGTTTAGAATGGAAAAAAAAGAGGAGTCTCAAAAGTCTCACCTAGTGTGCTGCTTTTAATTGTTTAGTACTTTGATATCAAAGATTGTCTTTGAAGTAAGAAACACTGTTTACCCATCTAGAGATATTTTAACACTATGGCTGTTGCCTCAGCTGAAAGTAGCAAGGTTCTCAGCCTAAGCATAAACCAAAACAGTTGCTTTTATTTGGAAAAAAAAAAAAAAGGTGGTTTTCTGGGTAAGTGGGATTCCCTCATTTGGAGGGACAATTAACGGCTGCTTCCTTCAATAGCGATCGGTTTCCTCTTTTTGCATCCTTAGAATTTCATTGTCTGAATGAGTTATTATTCTTTTTCTTACTTTTTTCTTGTCTCAGAAAGGGGGGCAGTGGTTAATTTTCCTTTCCTTCTTTTCTCTGTTAATTTCGGGTTTTTTATTCAGATTTTATGGGATGATTGCTAAACAAGAGAGTGTTGGTTACTGTAGTTTTCCAAAATTTTATTTTGTCTGAGGTATCTGTTCCCTTATTTCATTATTATCATTGATACATATTTTGTTACATGTTTTATATTACCCAAAGGAAATAACTTTCTTTGGGGGTGAAAAAAAATCCCATTTATGTATTTGCAAAATGCTCGTATAAGCTCACATGACCTGCTATATCAATACATGGTGGAGTTTTCTATCCCCTTTTTTTCCCTGTCACCCACATGCTGATGAGATACCCATATACTCGTGATCCAGATATGATTACCAGGGTTGCATACCAGAATCATCATGCTTCGAATACTTTGCTTTGCTACCTCCAAACTGAATCCTGGGTGCTTATTTAAATGCAGGTCCTCTGATGACCATGGGAAACTGGCGATAATTTACAAATCGGAGAAGAGAAATGAGATGGTACAAGAGGGATATCGGATTCTGGGAAACTCTGGGGACCAATGGAGTGATCTATTAGGTTCTCCCATGCCCATTCGCTCTTTCAAGCTTCCAAATCCCATGTATTACATCCCCTGACTGGCGCAAATTGTTAATTTTTTCATTAAAACAAACAGGACCTTGTTCTTGTAACCTGAAATTGTATAGGCATTAAAAACGCAAATGTTAATTGAACACAGTAAATTTATGGTACCAACACAAATGTTTGCAATGTGTTGTTTCTACCAACCAAACGTGAATCAAAATGTACAACAGCTGTGGAAAGCAAGAATAAAGCAGCATATTTCTATTGTCAAAATGTAAATTTACTGGCCTGTTTGTGCTACTGATGACTTTAACGGAGCAAATTTCTGATGCTTTGTTACTTTATAACGATGTTATGTTATTAAAAGAGCAAAGGAAAAGGACCACAGTATGTGAGTATGGTACCATGTCCGGTTATTGGCAAGTGCTTGAACTTGAACATCATCAATATTGGTCCCAGCCTGTGCCTTGTGGTTGTGGCAACTGGTAACCACTTAAGCAAAAGCCATGTGTTTTGTTTTCATTTGAATGAGCGTTAACAAGCAAATGCACGAGAACTCTCTTATTTTTTCACTTGTTGTAATGAAATTCAATTTCCTTTCTAGTCTGAGTGAGATTGGGAGTCTAAAATTTTTATTTTTACTCCAGAGATTTTGCAAACCGAAACATGTTGGTTTGGTTGGCAATGTTTGATACTTTTCAAAGGGTAATTTTAATTTCTTTCTGTTGGTTAATTGATAAAAGAAATATAAATTTAGTGCTATGCAGTATAACCAAAAGAAAGAATAAATTGATAAAAAGACAGCTTACTAGGAATTTTCCCACCAAGAATTATAGATGTTGATGCAAAAACTATAATAATGAATTCTGAACTGTAATTTTAGTTTTGGAAAATCATTACCAAAGTTCGTGTAGATCGTGACATCTTGGAATGCTTTTCCTTCATAAGTATTTATTATTATTATTTATTAGTTAAAAGTGAAAGGTCTCTCGGTTTTACATATTAAAATATTAATCAAATTTCTTGTAGTTCATATAAAAATCTTTATGCTGAAAGTACATCGTGTCTAATTTGATTTGTGCATATAAGTAAGTCTTCTTGAGAAAAAAAATCTTCAATCTCATCTTAAATAAAATTAGAATAAATTAAAGGGGTTGTTACTTTTTCCCTTATAATAATCAATATATATCATTTATCTCTCTATTATTTTTATAATGGTCAAAAACTCTCCTGACAGTTTAAGTTTATAATATTACTCTTATTTTCAACTACTCTTTTATTTACATCTATTATAAATTAAATAAATCACATGAATAGAAATTAAGTATTAAAAATAAGAAATATATGTTTTGATGTGAGTAAAAAAATTAATAATTCAAAAAATTAATAATAAAATTTTTTTCTTGTAATTATTTATTTTGTGAATATTTTCTTATAATAAATATTTTGTTATATTTTAAAATTAAACGTAAAAGTATAGGCAAAATATTTTATAATTTATCTTATAATAAATTTTTATTTGTCATTCAACTTTTCTTATAATAATTTTTTATATTTTATAATAATTTTCTTATATTTTTATTGTAAGAAAATTTTCACAAAATAAATAAGTACAAGAAAAAATTTTATTATTAATTTTTTTACTCATATCAAAATATATTTTCTTATTTTTAATGCTTAATTTTTTATTTAGTTTCTATTCATGTGATTTATTTAATTTATAATAAATATAAATAAAAGATTAGTTAAAAATACAGGTAATATTATAAACTTATGTTATCAGGGGGGTTTTGACCATTATAAAAACAATAAGAGAGGAAATGATATATGTTAATTACTATAGGGGGAAAGTGACAACCTTCCTAAATTAAAAAGTGTGTCAACAACCGATTTTAGCCCCCAAAGAAGGCACATTTTCTAATTCTTTTAGGCTGTGGATTTGTGTGATATGGCTCCATGAAATCATGATACTGCCTTTTTCATGAAACAATTAGAAGGAAAACAAAAATCAATTAGACAACAAAAATGGTGATGAGATAGATTCTTATTTATTTTCATGAGATATTGTTGGTGAAGCAATTAGGTGAGGTGTTTACTTTGTCCCTCAAGTGGCATGTGCTTTTGTATTTTAATGATTTCTTTTTCTCTATTTTTAAAGCCATCACTTTACCAATTATTCTATGTTAAAGTGTCCATTATTCTAATTTTTCAATTTAATTAATACTTTTTTAATTATGTAAGGAAGATTTCGAGGACGTACTCCTGAGTTGGACATTTATAATCTTTTTGTTTGATTATATATTTTATGTACAATAATGTGGACGATCTATCTAATACAATATAATCTCTTTGTTTGATTATATATTCTATGTTAAAGTGCGCATCAAGGAATTTTGCTTTTGTCCCGTCTGTCTTGGCGGATTTCAATTTATACCTTGCGAAGTTCAAAAACAATTAATTAATTAAAGAGAATACAAAATTAATTAAAGAGCATATGTTTACAAGTGATTGATTAGTTGTGTATACGTGAGATTTAATTTTAATCTAACTATGTTCAAGGTGAGAACAAGAATTCTTTATTAATTAAATAAAGAAACTAAATTTCCATTCATTCCAAACTTAAAGAATACCAATAAGCAATAACAACTCTAAATTAAAATGTAAATATGATGATGCGATTTTGGTTTTAAGTAAAACTAGAACAATTATGTGTTTTTTTTTTAAAAAAAATTGAACTAGCTTCTACATGGAATGCAGAGATCGTTTGCTAAAATATGTATAAAATTAAGATGGCAAAATTGTTTCAATTATCTCACCGGATTATGGATGCGTTTGAGATTGAGGTGCTGTAATTTTTAAACTACAAATGCTATAAAAAAATTGTAAATATAAAATAAAAAATAATAATATGTAGTAAATATAAAATTTAAATAATAGTTTTGACAAATTATTAAAGATATAATAAATTCTCGATTATATCTCTATTATACAAGTGAAAAATTATATCAATATAACTTTTAAGATATAGCGGCTATGTTTACTAAATATTTTACTATTATAACTTAAAAGTTACAGTTATCCAATTTCAATCTCAAACGCACCCGATGTATACATTCAAACTAATACACAATTTTTAAATTTTTTTCCAATAATTTTTATAATTTAATAATTTTCATGTTTCATCATCTGATCATCATATATAAAAGTAATAACATTGGATATTATTGACTTAAAAAGAGTACATTTCAAGTGATATACCAACTATATACATCATTGGATCTTTTATTTTTAATAAAAAGAGGGAGCATTTAATAAGATTTTGCTACAGTATTAGCCTATTATTATTATTACTTCTTACCTTCAAATGCCGGAAATGTGTGGCTTGAATTTACCTCAAAGCTCCTTCTTGGAGTTTGATGGAGGAGAGTTGGTGGCGGTGGCTGCAAAGGCATTTCCACGTTTAAGTCAGCTTAGAAGCTGTGAAAATGAGAGGAAGTTGTGTCTTTTTCTGTTGAATAAAACTTAATTAGATTTATAGTTTTGCTTTGGGAGTAAAATTTGAATGTTTCTACTTGACTATCAATAGCGCCAAAGATTAGATCTTTTAAAAATGTAATCTCCTCTTTCCGTTCTTGGGATTAATTTTGAAAATTTGAATTAATTTAGAACTTAATAATTTCTTAAAAATTTGAATGTTTTGAAAGATTTAACAAGTGATTTTAGAAATTAAAAATTAATTTAGATGTTTGGTAAATTTTTTTAGGAAGCACTTTTGGTAAATTCACATTATCTTATAGTGAATTTTGAAAAGCTACTCCTTTTTTATTTTTCAAAATGAAAAAAATTCATAATTAAGAGTAATAAATTCTATATATATATATGAGTAGTTTTTAAAATCTGATTTTGAGAAAGGAGTAGTTTTTCAAAATCTGATTTTGAGAATTATTTTTATGCTTAATACAATTCTATATATATATCCTCATTTTTATTATTAAAATCTAAAATTATCCTTATTAATTAGCAAATAAAATCATTGATTTTAAAGAAATTATTATTAGTACCAATTAAATTGAGATAAAAAATAAAAAATAAAATTAATAATATGAAATATTATTTTAGCTATTATTTATTATATATACACAATATAAAAAATTTCTATGTACATATCTATAAATGTTTAAATAAATTGTATTCAACATTATGTCCAATTTAATTATTTATATTCTTATAATAATTTAACAATAAGATTTACTAAATACATAACAATTTTATTGTTTTAGAAGTAAAAATATAGAAGTTCATATTATTAAATAAAACCCTAACTCAAATTGGAGATGGCCAACAGATTGTGCCGGTACCAGAAGAAGGCTCATGAGAGCCCTTGGTCGACACAACATGGCCCACCATATGCTTCATGCGCCTAATTTTTTTTTTTTTGCTTAGGCCTGACTTGAAATTGCGTGCCGTGTCATGGGTTATGCCTAAAAAAAAAAACATGTCATGTTTTTTTTTTTTTTTCTAAAGGCATGTCAAGCTATTAGCGTAGTTTTCTCAAGTCGAATTGTGTTATACTTTTAAGACCTACCTGCCTAAAATTCTCAGCCCAACCCAGCATAACTGCTATGACATACTCCTTACCCTAGCAGTACATGTTGTCCGGCCCGTTAGCTATCTCTAACTTTGATGATGAAAAAATTATTTTGTTTTCAAGTCGCACACTCACGTCAAAAGTAATATTGAGAATCCATGATAGATTTATATTTAAGAGTTTGGGAGCAATTGACTCCATTCAAAAGTATTTTTTTCTTGTTATTAACTTTTAGAAAATTATCTTTGAGTACGGATAATTTTAGAAATAAATTTTGATATTAAGGTCAATTTTATGAATTATTATATTTCATTATGATATTAATCCTTATGAATCAAGTCTCCAAATCATTCATCCCTGCCAAGAGTCCTTTGGCCATGGCCAATTGGCCATTGTAAGCGTAAAGGTCGGGACGTATTTGATGCAAAAGTATAATACATGAAAGACAATTGCCCGAAGATGCACGTTTCGATACAGAACTGAAGCATAAAGCAATGCGGGTCCCCCGAAAGGCCAATTGAATAATTTAATTTTGATGATGAGAGTGGGGGCCACATCATTAACTCATCCATCTGCGCCGTCAATTAATTTATCATGCAACTGTGACTCAAACTACCAATCTAGTCTAATCATGGGTATAGTGTAATGGACACGTGGCTCATGTCAGAAAGTTGACATGTTGGGAACACTTTCGGACACGTGGCTGGTCTCCGTTGGCTTTGTAACATTTAGGGAACCTAGTTAAAATTGAAACGTCCCACAACTTCACCATAAAATCGGACGGTGCCCTCCTGTTCAAGTACACTGGTCGTTGGCATTGGTGGGTGGTAATGATACATGATTATGAACAAGTACAATGAAAATTGTGCATTTTAAAAATAATAATAATTGTGTGTATTTTTTTCTTTTTAATAAAAGGCATAAAATAGAACCGAAGTTTTTTTAATTAATTTTAATATTAATGTTTGAAAATGATATTTCAACCCAATGTACGAGTGTTGATAACGAGTTAACAATAGGTACAATGTAATGATTTTATGTGTATATAATTATACAAGGTCCTTTAATTGATTAAAATTAATTATGAAGTTTTGCCCAATCTTTTGACGTTATTCTAGATAGACAACGGAAGGTATAAAGTCATCGTCCTAGTCCCTAGACATGAATTTATTTTATAAAAGTAAGAATATTAGTACTACTTTTTTTTTTCTTTTTTGACTTTTTCTATTTCAATTTATTTTTTTATCATTTCAAAATCATCTTAGCGCAAATAATTTTTTTTTCTCCGGAAGATTAAATATACTAATTAAAACTCATTATTTTTCTTATGTAAGTTGTTGTAAATGCGTTTTGCAATTATAATCATCTTATAATAGAGATAAGAATCATTATTTAATAGGCGAAAATTCTCATCTTTATCTAAACTTTTTAAAGAACGAAAAATATTAAAACTCATTATTTCAAGCCTTTAAATTCATGCCATCTGAAAAATTATTTTTATTTGACTTCAATTGTTTATCAAATAAATGAGATCATATAAATGTTTGGATTTGCGGTTAGATTTACATTTGGATTTAACATTCAACGACAAGACTCATTTTTATTTTGTTTTTTTTTCCCCCAATAGATCAATATTTCAGAAGAAAGTCAAGATCCACTTGTACCTGTATTCAAATTAGTTAAATTGAATTCATAAACTTAAATGAATTTTAGTCATTTTGAAAAATCTTTATTTATCAAAAATACAAATTTTATGCGAAAGTCTTGTTGTCCAATATTACCCTCAAACTTTAGAATCAAGGACTCATGATGATGATGCTTCTTTATAAAATGTTAGGTACATTTCTAGAAAGGCTTTGTGATTAGACACATGCAAGCTTTTTACGTGTATAAAACCTATTTCCACCAATCATGCCATCACGTTGTCAATTCTTAAAGCAACTTTGATTGCAATTCTTGTGAAGTCTCTTCCACGGGAAAATTCTAAGACGAACAGGGCAAGCGATTAGGATGTCTTGGAATTGTTTTGTTTTTAAAGCCTAAAAATGAAAATCATCCAAACTTTAAATATATCTAACAACCACAAATATGAGCTTCTCCTATGATCCATAAGAAAGGGGGTGAAAATGAGGAAAATTCCTTAAATATTTCTCTAATATTTGATTAGAATACAGACATATTTTTAAGCTGCCCCAAACACTCCTTTAATGGTTTAGTATTTTAATTCATACATTTAAAACATCATTTAGACCTCTTTTGAGATAGTTTTGACATTTTTGTAAGCATTACTAGTTGTAAAAACCCATCATGCAAATTCATTAATAAAATTAGTGTGAATCTTGAACGATTAAAAGAGTAAATGTTAAAAAAAAATCACTACTATAGTATTTAGTTTATTTTTTTAATATAATATCATCTAATGATATTGGATTATCCTTTGTCATCTTCAACAAAGAAATGGTAGTGAACTACTGTAATTTTATAGCATATCGTTAATTTTGGTACAATTTTGTAGCATTTGTCAATGATGTTGAAATTATGAATTAACTAGACGAAATTGTTGCTCGCTATAGCTTTAACAACTTGACTCACGAAATTATTTTGAACTAACCGGAAAATTTGTTAAATGCATAATCACATATAACATCGTCAAATAATGTCGATTACGAAATTGCAACCCAAAAAGAATAATGTTGCTTGAAGAAGAACAAAAGTTATGGGTTATGGTCCTCTAACTTCTTATAATCCTTTTGAGAACCAGACAGTCATGGCGTGAAGCAACTTTCACTTTCTAACAGCACCATGCAGCAAAAGCAAAGCAGTCAAAAATAAGATAAAACAGCACATGGCCTGATCTGTCTTACTAGATTCTGCGAAGTATATTTGTTTTCCTCTCCCTTCTCTCCTCTTAATCACTGCTAACTTGCATTTGCATCAGCTTCTCTGTTTCTCTCTCTCTCTCTCTCTCTCTCTCATCTTTCTTGATCCAAACCGCAAAGTCCTAACTACTCACGTTATTTTTTTTTCTTTTTTCGGAATTAACATAAAATCTTGGGTTCCGCACCCCTGCAACAAAGTTCACATCTATCCTCATCAGTCATCTCCTTGTCCTGTTTTATTTGATATCTTTTTTCCTCATAGCTCAACTCAAAGCTTCCACTTTTCAATCTCTTACACATTTCCCAGATCTTGTTTCTTTGTAAAAGTTTTGAATTTGCATGAAATGAGACATTCCCACATGCTGAAACTAGTTCTAGGACTAGCTTTAGCAACTCTTTTGATCATTTTGATCCTAATCTTCTTCTTTTACCGCAAAAGATTACCCAAAGAGCATGACCATAATGACCTGGAAAGCAACCAACAGAGCAAAAATGGGGGAGAAGAAGGAGAAACAGAGGACCTTGTGACTTTTCGAGGAGGTGAAGACCTTACAATTTGTGACATTCTTGATGCTCCTGGTGAAGTGATTGGTAAATCAAATTATGGCACTTTGTACAAGGCCTTGTTGCAGAGGAGTGGCTCAGTGAGGTTGCTGAGGTTCTTGAGGCCTGTTTGTACTACCAGAGATAAAGAGTTTGGTGATCTGATTGAGCTTTTGGGGTGTATTAGGCACCCCAATTTGGTGCCTCTTTTGGGGTTTTATGCTGGCCCTAGAGGCGAAAAGCTGATTGTTCATCCGTTTTATAAGCGTGGGAATCTGGCTCAGTGTATTAGAGGTGAGGTTCTCAGCTTTTGTCACTTTCATTATCTGTTTGGCTCCTAAGAAAGTGGATTATTATTTTTTTTTCCCACTCATTTCCTCTGCAACCAACCAGAAGGCTATGATTTTTATCATCTGAGTAATGCCTTGGATTGGATAGTTTCTGTTGTTTGTGGCATAAATTAGAATAAAATGATCAAATCAGGATAATATTGCTTGATCTTTACTAAAATTTAGATTTTTTTTTCTTTTTTTTGGTAGATTGCTCCTGCAAGATCTTAGCATTTTGGGACATTTTATCTCTGGGATTTTGCTTTTATTTTCCAAGCAAGATTGATTGCATATTTTGCTTTATCTGGGTTCTTTCCTCTTCCCCCCCCCCCCCCCTTCTATTTTTAATACAAAATCTGTAACGTCAATTAGCTAGTGGTTGCTTATTGGTGTTCATTCTGGCATCTTTTAACTACTGCCAAATCATGAACTTAACTCAGTTGTTTGCTTCATTTAGATTTCTAGTTATGATGTATGTAGCATTTTTGAAGTCTATTTGTGTCTTCTTCGTAGCATCTTTAGCCTGAGTTCATAACTTGATTCAGACTGATTTGTCTTCATTATTTAGATTTCTTCAATGCTTATAGTCAACTATAGATGGTCTCTTTGTTGCATAATTTGCAGTGTCGGTACCTACATATGTTCTTTTCCCTTCCCTTTCACCTTTATTTAAAAGTGATGGCACTTGTTCAAATTAATTTCCTCCATCTTTTAAATTTTTGCTGAAAATGGTTAAGGTTTAAAATTAAAATATCTAAATGCCTCTTGAGTTTCAACTTTCTCATTCATTGCCAAGTGGAACTACTTTTCCACTCAATTTTAAGTTGCCATTTGTTACATATTGAAAAGGCCTTTTTTAATTGGATAGGTGGAAGTGGTGAGGCTCACAAATGGTCCATAATTTATAGGATCTCCATCGGTATAGCTGGAGGATTAGATTGCCTACACACAGGATTCCACAGGCCTATAATTCATGGAAACCTCAAGTCAAAGAACATATTATTGGATCGGAATTACCAACCATACGTCTCTGATTTTGGTCTACATCTGCTGTTGAATCCTACTGCTGGGCAAGAAATGCTCGAAGCCTCGGCATCTCAGGGTTATAAAGCTCCTGAACTTATCAAAATGAAGGATGCTACTGAAGAGACTGATATTTACAGTTTTGGGGTAATTATGCTTGAACTAATTTCGGGGAAGGAACCAATCAATGAGAATCCAACTCCTGATGAGGATTTCCATCTGCCAACTTTCATGAGAAATGCGGTTCTTGATCATAGAATCACAGATTTGTACCATCCAGACATGCTTCTATGCAGCAACAGTAATCATGAAAACCCGGTTAGTGAAGAACGAATTCTTAAATTCTTTCAGCTTGCAATGGCTTGCTGTTCTCCTTCACCTTCTCTTAGACCAAACATTAAACAAGTCCTTCGGAAGCTTGAAGATCTTGGAAAATAGGATCTTTTGATTTTTGCTAAATATTGAAGTGGGTATTGGTTGTAGGCCACTTTGAGGTTGATTGCCTCATCTTTTATATATTCGATTTTCCGACATCAACATGGTCAATGGTCACAAAAATAGTGATGACAATGAAGACAATGATGTATAAGAGAAAACATGAACGGGTATCTTCTTTAGCTAATAAAGTTGAATTCTTTGGCTATAATGCAGCAACCGGACTTGTAGAATTGGCGATGTTGACATCTATAGAGAAATTTGGTTACAGGGTAGTCTTTGCTGAAAGTTGCATATATAAGCCATCCAACAAAGCACTGCAGAATTTGGCGATTTTGTTTGTTGATTTTCTGGATCTCTTTATTGCTTTAGTATCAGCACAAGATTGTGGAGCTTTCCGGTCCCAGCTTGGATATGTGGAGGCAGATAAAATATATGAGAAAGAGCCAATTATCTACAGCTAAATTGTTTCTTTTGTTGGACCTCAGCAACCGACCTGTAAAGTGTTTTGGTTAATTGCTTGAACTCGCTGGAGATCACTATGGCTCCAAAAATTGACAGGGACCTCATGTTGAAGCTGGACCTTCTAATTTGCAGTTTATAACTAAAGGTTTGGTTCATTCATTTGGCGCATTTCATGAATCACAGTGACATAAATTTTCAGTTTTGTTCTCACGATGGCTCCAAAACAGTTGATTGTATATTTAACCAAGTACATATCCATTAGAGATATTGTCAAAATTTTCAGTCTTTTCAGCATTACATTCTTCTGTTCACTTCCCTCTCTTTCTGTCCTACTTCGGCAAATCAATTGTCTGCCTTCAAACGTTTAGCTCGCCTGGAGAATTAATGGGCAGTTGGTGGTGGGTGTTTGTTGAATAAATAATGTGGTTGGATGACAAAATGTTTATATAGTTTAGTTTAGTACAATTATAAATGTCAATGTATCCGAAAAATAAATAAATAAACAAACAAATGTTAATGTGGGGCTCCAGCCTCGCAAAAGTCAATAGAAAGAACTTATCTTGGGCCTCAATCAATAATGGCAAGAGGAAATATTGCAGTACACGCAAACATGAAACTGACTTTAGTTTTACCATCATTCTATTTTGGTGTAAGAAGAAACTATACACTGGCTACTTCTTCAGGTGCCATAAAGCAGAGGGCGTCACTTCAACAGAAGTTTGGCACATAAATGAACTGCTTTAACACCTGCCTCTAAATTGTGTAAGCTAGCCTATTTCTAGGCAGATTTGCTGAACGAGTCCCGGGATTTGCACACACCCCAACCCCACACCCTCTCCCGCGGAGGAAAGGGTTCTCTTGAAATGGTAACCAACTGTCTGCTAGCAAGGATGTTAGGGATGTCGTTAGCCCATTCCACATGAACCTCATCTAATAATAATAATAATAATAATATTTTATATTTGAACTTGATAAACAATGAACTCGAAACTCAAGTACTACAAGTCGTTTAGAGGCTGAGATGTCAGCTGACTTGTCGTTTGAGGGTTCTTCAGAGCGAAACCGACATCCTTTCTGCTGTCGTTCAAAGCCATAAGTAAAACACGTGATTTGCACGTGTTTAAGAGGAGAGTTGCTCTTCTGGTAATTTGGCGGGAAGGTTTGTTACTGTTAACAAACCCAGAAGCAGAGGTTAAAAGGGCAGGGGCTCTGTCATCTTCTTCATCATAGATTGGGAAACACTGAGAGTAGAGAGGGACTGAGAGAAAGAAAGGGGTTTTACATTTTCTTGTTCTCTATAACTTACTATCTGCTCTTGTACTGTTTTCTTAATCTTGGAATAGTGAAAAACTGGTTGCTTTGTTTCCAGTGGATGTAAGCATCACTCCTTGATGTTGAACCACTTACTTCTTGGTGTCATTTTATTTCTTTAATGTTTGCATTGATACTGTGATTGTTGCTTGACAAATCTGGGTTAATCATTCTTAAGCCATTGATCAGAACTAGGGTCTTGGGGGGTTTGGTTAGTCTTTCCGCAAGCCAAATTCACAACAGAACTATATTTGAAGATAATTAAGTTATGAATGGTAACAAAAAAAAGGGAATATATACGTTGTACTGAGGTCAATTGAGTTAGGATCGGGAGTGCCCTCTGTTAAAAAAAAAACACTTCTTTTCTCAACACATCGATAACAACAAAACCGAGCGGAAGCTATAACACAAGAAAAGTGGAATTTATCGCTTCCTTTCCATTTAGATCTGGGAAATCTTTATGCTGGGCCCTAGGATGTCTAAAATGATGATGATGATGATAACAATAAAAATATAAATTATCAAATATGCTAAAATCAATAAAGATAGTTAAGCATAAACTTGAAATTTAAAATTACCATAATAAGATTGTATTGCATGAGGAAGAATTGCCATTTTTTTGGCATTCTTTAGGCACTTGCAAATTCTATTTACTTTGACAATTAAATTTTCTTTTGAAACTAAATTTGTGTTAAAGTTATCGTACATAGGATGTGTAAACCCCAATGGTTTTACCTTTTGCGGTAGGGACCATGGAAGCATACAACATCTTGAAATAGTGCATGCACAATACTAAATATATGTTGAGTGCTGGAGAATCTATATTTATATAGGGTAAAATTATTATTTTTGCACTTCAAGTCTCGCTAGACAAGTCGCTTCGTAATATACCCCCAAACAACAATCTTCATGGTGTTCGTATAGTTTAGTAGGTCAAATGAGTTATTGGTTCATGTAATGCTTTTTGTTTTGCTTGTTGAAGATAACACCTATTGAATGTTGTTTGTAAAAGATTCAAAGTTGAGAAGCCTATTTTTAATATATGCTGTTGATTTTTGTGGTTCTCTGAGAGCTTTAGCTTGAAGATATAGGAAGCCTCAAATGCAGAGTTTACTTGCATTAACTGTTAGAAACTTCGAATTTGGCTTATGACCTTGATCAATAGGCAATGGAATTAAGAAATAGTGTAGTGTTTTGATCTGCTATATACTATGCAAGACAAATCAAACACTTCCCAGGATCTTTGACAAAGAACTATACAAGATGCATAGATGAAGAAGGAATCTAGGCAAGTGAACACAACGTACCCAAGAACTAGAAAGAATAAAGAATTAAGAAACAATCCAATCACAGATAACACGATAATCAATTAGTGGTTCAATTGCACTAACTGGTACAACTTACATCCACGGGAAAAGCTTTCTACAGAGCTTTCATTACTCAACAATGGAGGAACTTTCTTTACAGAGTTTGGTTTACAAGATTTCCAAGAGCTCTTAACCCTTCAGTGAAAGCCTCTTTAAAGAATTCACAAGCTTAAACTAATTTGATTCGTCAGCCTGCTCTTATAGTTAACAGAGCAACTAACCAGCTATTCCCAGGTGAAACAGATTGCTTACACGTGGTATAACAGGTTTAACGAACTGTGATAAGCTCCTCACGCGACAGTCGCGTGCATCATTTATAAGCTTCCTTCAATTACCAAAATGACACCGTTTGGTTATGCTGAGTTTGATTCACCAGCAAACCTCACCATTCTCCACCTTGAATCAATACTCCTCTACATACTCCTTCTCCAACACTAAGTATCATTTAGACAATACCTAGTCCTACTAAGTCCAAGCTTAACTCAAACTTAGCTACAGGAACAGTCTTTGTAAGTCTATCTGCAGGGTTTACATCAGTATGGATTTTAGCCATTTTGATATCTCCCCTTGAGACTTCATGCCTTATGAAATGCAGCTTGATGTCTTTATGCTTTGTTTTCTCATGGTGTGCTGGATTTTTGCAGAGATGAATAGCACTGGAATTATCACAGAATATAGAGACTGTACTTTGCATTTTCCCCAGCATAGATATTAACCCTCTAAGCCACAAAGGATTTTTAACAGCTTCTATAGCAGTTGTATATTCAGCTTCTGTAGTAGAGAGTGCCACCACATACTGTAATTTAGACTTCCAGTTGACAACACATCCCTTTAGCATAAACACATCCAGTTAGAGACCTTCTTCTGTCTAAATCTCCAGAAAAATCTGAGTCAACATACCCCTACAAGCTGTCTTCAATTTCCTTGTTTCTCTCATACACCAGACTTTTCTTTAAGGTCCCATTTAGATACCACATTACCCACTTCATAGCCTTCCAATGTTCTCTTCCAGGTGAGGCCATATACCTGCTTATAACATTGACAGCATGTGCTATGTCAGGCCTTGTTAAGACCATGGCATACATCAGACACCCTACTGCATTTGCATAGGGGACTGACATCATTTCTTACTTTTCATCATCAGTAGATGGACACTGAGAGCTGTTGAGTCTGAAATGAGAAACAAGAAGTGTCTGGACAGGTTTTGAATTTGTCATTCCATAGATGGTTAAGACCTTTTTCAAGTAACTTTCTTGTGACAGAAATAGCAGCCCATTTTTCCTATTCCTTCTGATTTCTACTCCTAGAATCTTCTTAGCCTCCCCGAGATCCTTCATTTCAAATTTTGTGCTGAGCAGCAATTTTAGTTCTTCAATTACCCCTCTATCCTTACTTGCCAGTAGCATTTCATCTACATATAATAGTAGATACACATATACACTGACATTTATCCTTTTAAAATAAACATAGCAATCATAGTTACACCTCATAAATCCATTTAACACCATAAATTCATCAAATCTGAGGTACCATTGCCTAGGGGATTGCTTGAGCCCATAGAGTGATTTCTTTAATAAACAAACACAATCTTTCTTCTTGGGATCTTTATACCCTTCTGATTGACTCATGAATATCTCTTCTTGTAGTATCTCATGCAAAAATGCAGTTTTGACATCAAGTTGATCAAGCTCCATGTCTTCAACTGCTGTTAAGGCCAACATCACCCTTATTGAGGCATGTCTAACCATTGGAGAGAAGACCTCCTTAAAATCAACCCCTTCTCTTTGAGTATACCCCTTTGCTACATGTCTAGCTTTAAACCTCCTTGGTTTTGCCTGAGTTACACCTTCCTTGACTTTGTAGATCCATTTGCATCCAACCACTCTTCTATTTGCTGGCTTCTCAACCAATTCCCATGTTTTATTTTTATACAGAGAAGCAATTTCATCATCCATTGCTGGCAACCATTCTTTTTTATTTGAGCTCTTAACTACCTCCTTGAAGGTCTTTGGTTATTCATCAGCTATATTATGTGCTGCAGCTAAAGTAAGGGTAGATAGATTTGCATAACCAAGCCTTTTTGGTGGTTTGATTTGCATTCTTTTTCTATCTCTGGTGAGTTGATAGTCTTCTATCTGAGAATTTAATTCTGTCTCCATATGTTGATGAGGTGCTTGTACTACCTCTGAGTCATTTTCAACATCTTCAAAGTCTGTTACTTCTTCTATGTTCCTCTGATTAGGCTGCTCCATCTCAAATTCCAATATCTCAGGAGGTTTTAAATCTGAGTTAGTTTCTTCAGCTGGTTGAGTTTTTCTTATCAATTCATCTTCATTGAAGATTACATCCCTGCTGATTATACACTTTGGGGGTCTTAGATCAGTGCACTAGATCTTGTAACCTTTCACTCCATCTGGGTAGCCTACAAAGACTCATTTCAATGCCCTTGGTGCAAGCTTTCCTTGTTTGATATAAGTATAGACTAAACATCCAAATGCTCTCAGGCCTTTATAGCTTGCTGGTTTACCATGCCACATCTCAAAAGGTGTCTTGAAGTCCAGTGTTGAAGAGGGACTGAAATTTACCAAATAACTAATTGTCATCAGTACCTCTACCCATAAGGTTTTGGAAGCCAGGACTGTATCAACATGCATCTTACTTTCTCCATAAGTGTTCTGTTCATCCTTTCAGCTAACTCATTTTGTTGGGGAGTAAACTTCACTCTCCTATGCCTCATTATGCCCTCATTTGCACAATAACTCCCAAACTATTGGTTGCAAAATTCCAACCCATTATCTGTCCTCAGCTTCTTAACTTTCTACCTATTTGATTTTCAACCAGGCTCTTCCATTCCTTAAATTTTTCAAACACCTGATCCTTTTGCTTTAGAGCATAAGTCCAGACCTTTCTAGAAAAATCATCAATGAAATATACAAAGTATCTATTTCCTCCTAGAGACAACTCCTGAGCTGGTCCCCAGAGATCTGAGTGTATAGAGTCTATGATATTTTCAGACTTCTGGTTTGATCTTTTAAAGCTTGCCCTTGAAGATTTACTAAAAAAACAGTTTCACAAAACTCTAGGCTGCCAACTTTTTATTTGCCTAATACATCTTGTTTTTCTAACTCTTTTAAACCCTTTTCACTAATATGACCTAGCCTAAGGTACCGCAGCCTGGTGTGATATGTTTTGACATTTCTAGAGAAGCTAGATTCACTAGCTATGATTTCTCCATCTAGGACATACACTCCATTTTTCTTATTGCATTTCAAGATTATTTTTGAGTCATCTAATACATTTAGATCACCAGATTCAAGCCTAATGCTATAGCCTATTTGATTAAACATCCCCAAGGAGATAAGATTCCTTTTAAGATCAGGCACATGTCTTATTTGCTTAATCATCAATAGAGTTCCATTCTGTAATCTAAGTTTAACAGTACTAATGCGAATGACTCTACACATGGCATTATTCCCCATCATTACTCTTCCACCATCAATTTTATGGTATTCAGTAAAGTAATCCTTAAAATGGGTCATATGAAAAGTGCATCCAGAGTCTAAAATCCATTTACCTTTTTGGTTGCAATCAGTTGCTGCACACACACACACACACACACACACACACACACACACACACACACACACACACACACACTTGCTGACTCATATCCTTCTTCTTAAACTACAACTGCATCTCCACTTTGATTCATTAAGTCTTTTGGATTAATCTTCCTTTCAGGGCAATCCCTTTTAAGATGCCCCTCTTTGTGACACTAGAAGTATTTCCAGCCCTTTTGTTTCTTCTTCTGCTTCCATTCTTTCTTTTTCTTTTCATTATGTTTATCAAATCTACCATTTGCTGTCAGACCTTTACCAACACCACTCTTCATAACATTTTGTTTTCCTTGTAGCTCTCTAGTGTTAAGGGCAGCCTTAACTTCATCCAGAGTCAAAGATTGCCTCCCATACATCAAGGCATCCACAAAATGCTCATAAGATTTTGGTAAGGAGCTTATTAAAAGAAGTGCTTTCCCTTCATCATTCAGGCCCTCATCAATAGATTCTAAAGTATCACACACTTTATTAAATTCATCTATATGATGATCCAATGATGACCCTTCCACCATTTTCAGAGTGAACATTCTCTTTTTTATGTAGAGACGATTTACTAGTGTCTTAGTCATGTAGATTCCATCTAGTTTAGCCCATAAGCCAGCAACTGTCTTTTCTTTAGCCACATATTTGATAACAACATCTCTAAGACTGAGGATTATTATGCTTCTGGCCTTCTTATCTATTTCGGCTACTTCCTCTAGAGTCTTGGAAGATGAGATTTCTTTTCCCTTCTTCTTGGAAATAGGGTTGATTGCATCTCCCAATCCTTGAGTGATCAGCAAGGCTTTCATTTTTATTTTCTAAATGTTGAAGTCATTCTTGCCAGTGAACTTTTCTAGATCTATCCTCGGCGTGCCCATTCTTAGTCTTGATCAAAGATACCAAGCTCTGATACTAATTGTAGTGTTTTGATCTATTAGATACTGTGCAAGACAAATTAAACACTTCCCAGGATCTTTGACAAAGAGCTATACAAGATGCACAGATGAAGAAGGAACCCAAGCAAATGAACACAACGTACCCAAGAACTAGAAAGAATCAAGAATCAAGAAACAAGAAACAATCCAATCACAGATAACACGAGAATCAATTATGTGGTTCAGTTGCACTAACTAGTACAACTTACATCCACATGAAAAGCTTTCTACAGAGCTTTCATTACTCAACAATGGAGGATTGACTTTAATACCAAATTAAAATGATGCTGGTCCTGGGCCTGCTTCCCTAAATATAAGAGTTCAATAAACTAATGCCTGACTTTTATTTTATATTCCAACAGAACTTCTGTTAATTTCGTAGTTATTAGATTTTACATGTATGAGCATTAACCGTTTTCAGATTTAATTTTTCTTAAAGAAATTATGGGCTTAAGTTTTAAGAAGTGTACTAGATGTAAGAATTTATAAAATCAGATATTTTTAAAAGTTATAAATGGGGTATACTTAAAATCTGGTTATTCTTAAAGATTATATACTAGAGGTAAGAATTTATAAAATTAGATATTTTTAAAAGTTATATATGGGGGGTATACTTAAAACCTGGTTATTCTTTTCAATTATTTCATATAAAAGAAAATGGAAATTAATGTAAAAATAATTATTGAGGACTAATAAGATGAGGAGATCAAATATCATCACTTAATTATTAACAAGTTGAATGCATTAGAGTTACAATCTATGGGTACTAGTTCGAGTCCCACAGAAGCATTTGATGACCTCATTTTAGAAAATGAAGATAGAAGTAGATATACATTCCTATACGTGGGCTAGAGATCTCACTAACTATTTAGAGGCAATATCTCCATGAACATGAGTGCGGCAGTTGACTTCGCTCAACCAGAAAAAAAAAAAAAAAGTTTCTTTGTTTTCATATAATTAATAGTTTAGAAAATTTTGTCCGAGTGCGGGAAAATTTATAAAGAAATTTGATATTTGGGTCAATTTTATGAATTATTAATTTTTATTATAATTTCCCCCTAATAAATTAAGTTTTTAGATTTACCCCTACTTCTATTGATAGAGATTTTAAACTATGATTGGTAGTCCTCTAGATTGTGCTATAAATGTATAAATTCAGAATTTCAAGGTTAACAATTTTCCAAACAAAACACACCTAGTGGGCAAAAGAAAAATAAAGAGGGAAAGAAAAGAACCCACCCAAACAACTGTCCAGATTTTGTTTCACTTTTCAATGACCCTAATTTAAATAAAAAACGTTCAGAGAACATTGATTTTTTTTTACAAAAAAATCAAATTAAATAAGAACACTTTGCATGTCCATGCAATATCTTCGATGATTTTAAATTTTTAATTAGTGGATAAAAAATATTTTAAAATATCTAAGATTGGTTGGGTAGATGACTACAGAATTAAAAACAAGGATGCTGGTAATGGTACGTAGAGCAAAAAAGAAAAGAGGAGCCTAAAAAAAAGAAGGAAATCTAATACGTTTAAAGACTATACTTCCCTTAAAGAGTTGCAATAACCAGATATAACAACAAAAATAACAGTGAAAAAAGAAGAAAGAAAACAGGAAGAAGGGTACCTTTGTCTCACGCGTGCGATACAGTACACAGCTACAAAAATGAAAATTTGAAAAGTACCAGAAGTAGAACTATGGGGATTAAGGCAATGAAGGAGTTAAAATGACTTTAGTTTTCAAAAGAAACTCCGGATTGCAGTTGTACAACTCTGGCGGGTATACCTCATGAGTCATGTCCAAGGCCTATTTATATAACAAAAATTGTTGACGCCAAGCTACAAATGTTAGGAAAAATAAATCTTAGTTGAAAATTGCTTTTTTTAAAAAAAAAGAAAATAAAAATTTCTACTTATTCGTTATTTTTGATATGGATGTTACTTCAACCAGTCCTTTTATATGATAAAAAGTTGGAAAAAAAATAATAGCCGTTGTTGTTGGAGCAATCAAATATTTTTTTTTGAAAGATCACTGATTCTTAAATAAAATGAAGACAGAATTAACTATAATACCCCATTATATATATGAGAGAAAAAAATCAAATAATTAATTAATACCATAACACATGGCGTCATAATTCATTTTGTCTTTAACATCATTTTCTTATTTTTCTTTTCTCAAAAGTTGGATTAGTAGCGATCAAGATTCAACTATGATTGCAGAGGAGTAAATACAGCTCTGTAACACTCTCTTTTCTCAGATGAAGATGCAGAGGAGATTAATATCGAGGAAATTGTAAACTGTAAAAGCTGCATGAGACAAGAAAGTAGAAAATTGTTTGGTCGGTAAAATTTTAACCAATAAATTGGTAAAGGAACTCTAGAAATTAGTGGAGCCTCTTATATATGAAAACCTTTACATCGAAACCTTTTCGTTTTCAAATTTTTATACCTTTTACACCATAAATATAGACAAAATACTACTGACCAGAAAGTTTCTGAATAGTAAGTGAGTATCATGACATATTCCAACTCACTAGCCAAGTTAATTGACGACTTGCTAATTATTAGGAAGTTTTTAAAAAATTCCCACAAAAAATGTAACTGACCAAGGCACCAAGTCATTTTCTCTTGAGAAACAAATCCCTGAGCCTGGTTTTCGGGCGTTACCATTAATATTACTCGGTCTTCGGCATTTACCTTTTAGATGGAAATTAAAGACCTATTTTTATCCATTATTTATCGAGAGTGTTATAAATTAATATAGGAAATTCAGATGGGTTGCAATTTGAAAACATGTAAAAACTCTGTAACCGGGTGACAAAAAGGCAGGCATGCAGGCATATTTATTTGACATATTTAATTTTATTCGAAAACATGTGAAAACAAGTAAAAACTTTCTTGCAAAATTTTTTTTAAATAGTGTTGAGTTGTGTCCCACATTGGCTAGTAAAGGGGAGATGCTTGGGTTTATAAGGTGGTAGGTCACTTCACTTAAAAGGCTAGTCTTTTGGGTTGGATACTTAGAAATCTTATGCGAAGTCCCTCCAACAAGTGGTATCAAAGCTAAACCCTAGTAGTCGGAATGTGGTGGTGGAACAACTCAGGTGTGTCGGACAAAAGGACTAGAGTCCGGCAGTGGTTTCGTTCGAGAGGGGGATTGTTGAGTTGTGTCCCACATCGACTAATAAAAGAGAGATGCTTGGGTTTATAAAGTAGTAGGTCACTCCACCTAAAAAGTTAGTTTTTTGGGTTGGATACCCAAAAATCTTATGCGAAGTCCCCCTAACAAATAGAAAACTTTCATTTAATTTTATTCCGTATTCTACATGGCCACCACAAGCCACGCTATCCCAACTATAATAGAGGTCCTACAAGCATGACATAAATTTTGTGCCATAAGTAATTTTTCATACATTAAAATTCTAATCGATATCTTCTATGATTAAGAGTTTGGTTAATTATTTATTGATAGAAAGTGAACAAAACTCCTAAAAACATTAATGAAAAAAATGACAAGACATTGTAGATTTTTACTACCACTAATTTTTTATAAAAATTTAGAAGATTTCTTCAACTACCGCTATTTTTTTAAAGAGTCGTTCAATTTTTATTATAGTAAGCAACAAAGGTTGGGTTGGTAAGCTATTGAGTATTGGAGAATGCATATTAATAAAGGGTAAAAGGTTTCGATAAATTTCGTAACCGAGAAATTTCTACTGGAGCAGTTGCTATTATCTTGTGCTCCAAGTCTCACTAATATTTTCAGTTTTATGTGTTTAAATCCTTTAGCCTTTTATTATGTGTGTTTTATTATAATTTAAGTATTTTATTTATTTCAGGGATAATTTAACCATTTCACAAATAACGAGAAGTCGGATAGCAAAATAGATGAAATTTTTGAACTCAAAATAATTGAAAATCGTAGGAGGAGAATAAATGGATATTTGGTACTATTTATGTACATAGTATTATTCACCTATACGGTACTAATCATAAGTATAACATTGTTCACATATACAGTATAATAACGTGTCATTGACCAATGACATGACTGCACCTATTGGACTAATGATGTGACATTGACTGATTATGAGGCATTGATTGATGATGTGGCATTGACCAATATTGTGGCAGGGTGCTATTTCAACGAAGTGCTAGTGTGATGTTGATCGATAATGTGGTAACATTTTATTAGATCAAAATGCTAATGCAATGCTGACTGATGACGTGTTCTAGCCAATCAAAGTTTGCCACGTGACGCAATCCTAATTGTCTGAATTATTTTCATCATATAGCCATGATTTATCCATTGTATTTATAAATAAAGGGCTCCCCCTAATTTAAGATTGTTGTATCCATTTTTTAGTTTCATTTTCTATAATTCTCTCTTCAACTTGTATTTTCTATATATTTTAATAAAATTAATATTTTACCCTATTTCAATGAGTGGCTAGTTTAGTTTCAAGGTTAGGTTGAACGTGAAGCCTTAACATGATCTATGGGCTTAATTTGATAAGTTTATTCCATGTCCTACATGGCAATCACAAGCCATACTAGCCCAGCTATAATACAGGTCCTACAAGCATGACCAAGATTTTGTGCCATAAGTAATTTTCCATACATTAAAATTCTGGACGATATCTTCCACGATCAAGAATTGGCTAATTATTTATTGATATAGAGTGATCATAACTCCTAACAACATTATTGAAAGAAAATGACAAAGACATTGCAAATTTTTACTACCACTAAGTTTTTTTATAAAAATCTGCAAGATTTCTTTGACGACCAAGACCATTTTGTAAAAGTGTCATCCAATTTTTATTTTAGTAAACGACAAAGATTGGGTTGGTAAGTTGTTGAGTATTGGAGAAAACATATTTACAAAGAGTAAACTTTTTATTTTGTGCTTGAAGTCTCACTATTATTTTTCACTTTTACATGATTAAATCCCCTAAGCTTTCTTTATGTGTGTTTTCTTATAATATAAGTATTTTTATGTATTTTAGGGATATTTTTACCATATCACAACTAACAAGAAGTCGGATAGCAAAATAGATGGCATTTTAAAATTCGGAACGATTGAAAACCATAGGATGGGTATAAAAGGGTATTCAGTATTGTTTGTGCATACAATATGAGATTGTTGAATATACTTTTTAGTTTCATTTTTTGCAATTCTCTCCTCATCTTATATTTTCTATATATTTTAATAAATTTACCATTTTATGCTAGTTCAATGAGTGGCCAGTTTAGTTTCAAAGTTACATTGAAGGTGAAACCTTAAAATAATCCATGGGGTTAATTTGATAAGTTTAATTCATGTCCTTAATGGTGGCCCTAGGCCATACTAGCCCAACTATAACACAGGTCCTACAAGCATGGCCAGGACTTTGTACCAGAAGTAATTTTCCATACATTAAAATTCTAGATGATATCTACCACAATCAAGAGTTTGGCTAATTATTTATTGATATAGAGTGATCATAACTCCTAACAACACTAGTGAAAAAAAAATGACAAAGACAATGTAAATTTTTACTACCACTAATTTTTTTATAAAAATCTACAAAATTTCTTCAGCGACCAAGACTATTTTGTTAAAGTGTCATTCAATTTTTATTATAGTAAGCGACAAAGGTTGGGTTGGTAAGCTGTTGAGTATTGTAGAATACATATTTATAAAAGGTAAAATTATTATTTTGTGCTCCAAGTCTCACTGATATTTTCACTTTTACGTGTTTAAATCCTCTAAGCTTTCATTATGTGTGTTTTATTATAATATAAGTATTTTATGTATTTCAGGAAAATTTTTATCATTTCACAAATGACGAGAAGTCGGATAGCAAAATAGATAACATTTTTAAATTCGGAACAATTGAAAACCTTAGGAAGAGTATAAAGGGGTATTCAATACATTTTATGTATATGACATTATTTACATATACGGTACTATTTATCTTACAAGCATGACCAGAACTTTATGCCATAAGTAATTTTCCATACATTAAAATTCTAGACGGTATCTGTCACGATCAAGAATTTGGCTAATTATATTGATATAGAGTGATCATAACTCCTAACAACATTATTAAAAAAATGACAAAGACATTGTAGATTTTTACTACCACTAATTTTATAAAAATCTACAAGATTTCTTTAGCGACCAAGACTATTTTGTTAAAGTGTCATTTAATTTTTATTATAGTAAGCGACAAAGGTTGGGTTGGTAAGTTGTTGAGTATTACAGAATACATATTTATACATGGTAAAATTATTATTTTGTACTCTAAGTCCCACTAATATTTTCACTTTTACGTGTTTAAATCCTCTAAGCTTTCATTATGTGTGTTTTATTATAATATAGAATAACAGATATTTTTACCATTTCACAAGTAACGAGAAGTTGGATAGAAAAATAGATGGCATTTTAAACTAGGAACAATTGAAAAACCTTAAGAGGAGTATAAAGGGGTATTCAGTATTGTTTATGTATACGATATTATTTACATATACAGTATTATTTACCAATATGGCACTGTTCACATATATGGTATGATGATGTGGCATTAACCGATAATATAGCTACACTTATTGGACTAATGATGTGGCATTGACCAATTATATGGTACTTATAAATATAAATTTTATAAGTTATACATAAGACTAGTAAAGTAATATAAAAGTGGTAAATTGGAATTTTAAAATTACAAATAAAACAAATACTTGTAAAAATAATATAAAACTTCTAAATCAACATAAACTTTAATTAAACATAAATAGTTTATTTATTTAATTAATAAAACCAAAAAAAATCATCAACTAGAAAAAAATTGTATTGAAAACAATTAGAATAAATTTTATGGATTTGGTTCTATCATAAATTTTATATTCATTCTAGGACATTTATAAAATATAATTAGTTTCTATCATAGTTTGTCTCCTGTACAAGTTAATTACGCAAAATTTATTTTTCATGACGTGAATCAAGTCAAAACAAAATAAAATGATATTCTTATTTTACTAGACATACATAATATATCAATAAAATTGGATCTAATTTTTAGTTTTATACATATTTTATGTAGTTTTAAAATCTAATTCTTACTTATACTTGGAGATCATTGGGGTTGCCATTGAGGAGCTTTAGAAGGATGCAAATTCACTTTATTTTATAGACAACTAGTTTTAAGAAACACGAAAAAATAATTTTTCAAAATCTAATTTTGAGAATAAGTTTTATCCTTAATAAAATTTCACATATATCATAATTTGCTTAAACTTAAAACTATCGCTATTCAAATTAAAAACAAAATCAGTAAATATTATTATTATAATGAGTTTATATTTTACATTTATAAGTTTATATTTTATTTTTTAATATCTCTTATATCAATTTACTTGTTTTATCTTTTATTTACAAGTTTTATATTTCATGTACATAATTTTTTGGTTTGTTTTACACTTAATGTTGATTTATAAGTTTTATATTATATCTGTAAGTTTTTGTTTTGTTTACCTATAACACACCAATTTATTATTCCTATATTAATTTATTTTTGTACCTTTTATTTATAAGTCTTTTGTTTTGTTTATCAATAATACATCAACTTAACACTCGTATTTTATTTTATTTTACAAGCCTTATATTCCATTTCTATAATTTATGGTTTATATTACACTTAATGTTGATTTACAAGTTTTATGTTATGTTTATAAATTTTATTTTATTTACTAATAATACATCAATTTACCACTCCCACATTAAGTAGTTGTTGTACCTTCCCTTTACAACTCTTATGTTCTATTTATATAATTATGTTTTATTTTACACTTAATATTGATTTACAATATTTATATTACATCTATTTGTTTGTTTACTATTGATACAGTAATTTATCACTCTTATATTGATTCACTTGTTTTACCTTCTATTTATAAATTTTATGTTTCATTTATATAATTTTTATTCTATTTTACATTTAATATTGATTTAAGGTTTTATGCTAAATTTATGAGTTTCTATATGATGCTGTAATTTTTTTACAGTATCAATAATATAAGAAGTATATACCATTATATCTAATCACAGTAGACATTATTTTTATGAGTAACAAATTTTAATTTTTTAATATAATATAATCAGTTTGTAAACCAATTAAAATGGTAATTTAAATTAAAAAATAAAAAGTGATGCGAAAAAAACATAATATTTCAAATTCTTTTATTTGAAGTTGAATTCTTAACAAGTATTGCTTATTAACAAATTTTTATTCTTTCCAATAAGTACCCTTATTCATTAATTCATAATTGCAATACTTGTCAAGAATTCAATTTCAAGACTTATAGAATCATACAATACTAAAGTGCAAGCCATTGAATTAATCGTAAATAAAACTTTTTGTATATTCCAAGAATAATAGAAAGCAGATCTAGTTCACAATTCCAAAATTACATATCCATTACATTAGATATTATTAATCCATAATTTGAAAAACTATTATATTCTCCACAAGTAACATCAAAATGCCATGTTATTGGCTGCTCTAATACTCATGCCAATCCATAATTTAACAAAAACTATTGCAATCTTTACAACATCAAATTTTGATTTTGTTACAACACCAATGTTCATATCCTGCAACAATTACCCAACAACGAAGTAAAGAATTAAAATCGTGCAGGAAGAACAATAATAAAATTAAATTAAATAATTTTGATTAAAGTTCAAAATAATTTGTAAATACGTAAATTATCTTATGTCTTATTTGTACTAAAAACAATATACAAGATATAGATGGAAAACAATATTATTCACTTACTAACCATTTCCAGTCACTGTGCAACCAAAACACCATCATTATCTTTTACTTAACTAATTAATTATTTATTATATTAAATGAATGGTTAAGATTAAAAGACTTAAATCTAAAGGTTCATAATAATCTCATTATTAATACTGTAAAAATATGTACAACAAATAAAAAAATTAATTTATATATTTTATTTACATAACTTATATTTAATTATAATATTAATACTTAATTTTAATCACAACATTCATAATGCACGTATTCAATTAAATTGGCTCCACGAACATTAAATTTTTGCCATGTACGTAAGAAACAGTCTAACAGATTTGCATGGTGTCCACTGGCTATTGGCTCACCCGTATATAAATGGTAATTAGACACGGGGTAATCAAATTATTGTCAGAATTATTCTAGCCAAGCCAGTTTGCATGACCATGACCAAGTCTTTTTGTTACAACTAATGCGTCATAATTTAATCTACAGGAAGTTTTCGGCGACCAAGACTTTGGCTAAATTAAGGGAAGGGAGACTATTATTTCATCACTTACATTTTTTTATATATTATTTTATTATAAAATCTTTTAACAACTATTATTTATTTAATATTTTAATATTTATTATTTTACTATCAAGCCTTAATATTTTAATTTTTATTATTTTATTATCAAACCTTAAGCCTATCTAAAATTTTACTGATGTCAAAGGATTATTTCAGGAATTTGAATATATTAAATCAAAAGTGTTATAAGATTTATAATTTTATCAAAATAATCAATTGGCGAAAGCATTATCTCCTCATATATAATTTTGTTCTATTTAATTTTAAGGAATAAATTGTAATTACACTGTTTAGGAATAAATAGAACTTTACTACAAATTTTGTTAAAAATTCTGGTATTTTTAATGATTTGATGGTAAAATAATAAAAATAAAAACGGTAACTGGAAAAATGGTAATTTTCATAATCTATATATACAAGAAGAATCATTGTCTTCGGGGATAAGTGAGCTAAAACAAAAAATTTATGGTCTTTCCTTGTTAGGATTCCATAAGAAACTAAAATGGGATGGTCAAAATGGTCTTGTCAAATCTTCTTTCTCCAGTTACTGATTTTGCTTCCTCTGAGTTTGGAAGTGGAACTGCAGCTGCAAGAGGAAGATTCTTCTTACCAATGCCCTAAATACCCGCCTTCTGGCCCAAATCTCGCCATTGATCAATGTCACCACTTCATTCAAGCCTCTGTCGTGCAAGGTCTCTATCCCTCTGTGTCATATTTGAATACGCAAATTCATCTTCGGAAATCTAGTGTTCGACTCAAATTGAAAAAAATAAAAAATTTATAATAATAATAGTAATCAGTTTAAGAAAAGCATCTGAAATGTTACAGTATATCAACTCGTTTTCTTTGTTTTTTATTTTAATTTTCCTTCTTACATACTAAGTAATATGAAAGGTTTCAACTTATTAAACTTAATTCATCTTCTCAAATCTAGTTCTTGATAAAATAAGACTACTGAAGCTCAAAAAAAAATCACTTAATTCTTTTTTATTCTTTATATAGTAATAATTATATTTTTTTCATTTTTTTTCAGATCTTGAGCAATTAAAAAGGGAATTAATTGCTGACCTTGGGGTTGCAATTCAGTCTACTTTGCGGCTTGAGCAAAATGCTAGACTATCCTCCGCCAGAAGATGGCAATAAGGTCATCGTCAATTACCAAAAAGGACCTACTCCAGCAGCGAAAGACAATAATGGTGTTCCCCGTGACGGCAACATGGACAATCCCCAAAAAGGACCTAAACTCAGTCCCCATGGCATACATTCCACAAAATAATCCACAAAAATAATCATTAATTATGATTTTACATCCGCAAAAATAATCCAACACACCCAGTGTATATGGCCATATGCTGTTTTCTTTTTCCTTTCGTTTCCCTCCTGATTAGTTCTTGTTTAACTTGTCTTCTTCTTATCTTTATACGTGTGGTAACTACAATGATGGAATTATTTTCGTTTGCCATATCCATGAATAAGAGAAATCAACAAGAGAACTTGAAACTGGGTCACCAAATTTTGATTGGTGCAATTTATTGCTCTATGTGATTTATATAGCGTCTTCAACCCAAAACTCTCTCTGATCTTCCTCTCTCTCTGTCTTCTTCTTCTTCATATTTTTTTTTTCAATTGAGTAACCGTATGCTTTCTCTAATTAATCCTAATTAATGCTTTTATTGAGACAGTAGTTTGATTATCCATGATCAGTATCTATTAAAAGTGAATTATTTTTATGATAGATTGGATTTAGCGTTTCAACTTTTGGAAAATAATTTAGGGTTTAGGAGATAAGATAATCGGTGTTTAATGTCGAGCAAAAAGTGCTAATATTATATTAATTAAAATTATCTTATCCGATAAATTATATTAAAGTTATTTTATTAAAATATGAGTGTTCAAAGTAAAATTATAAATGAAAAAATCTCACCCGTATAAAATTATTAATCAATATTTTGTACTCTAATATTACTAAATATATCTTTTTAAATCGAGTTTAGAGCTAATACATGATATTCTTTAAGCATTGTTTATCTTAACAAGAATTTAATTGACTTGGAAAAACTTCTTTCAAACAAATACTATCATCAGATTTATTCTACAAGCAACATATGCATTTGGAAATATATAGAAATTATATACATACGTAGTAATTATATACTTACGTATATATCATTACATTTACACAAGATAATTGCGAATTATGATCTAGTTTATCAAAATTTGTGGCTGTTAAAATTCAATAAATTTGACAAACAATGCCCAGCAATTGTCAAAATTGCAAGCCACGACAAGTTGAATTTTTTGGATGCACCGAAAATTGAGAGGAAAATCTCAAGGGCGGCACTGAATGTTGAAATAAATTAAAAAAAAATAATAATAATAATAATAAATATTGCATGAACATAGTTAATTTTGGTTATAAAACGAGATGCTTCACCTAATTTACATTTATCCCATTTTCTTCAGCTCATTTATTCTCTTAAGAGTGAAGAGTAAAGAGTTGAGAATATTAGAGCTTTAGGATCTTATTTTAGTGATTTGATAGTTTTGAATGTATTGAAATTTTAGATGGTGAGATAAAATATCATAGTATTTGTAATTCCTTTTCACTAGATAAATATTTTTTTTCTGTCTTCGCCCGTAAACAGAAGTTAAAAGTCGAACCACGTAAATTTTTGTGTCCTTTGTATGTGCTTGTTCTTTATTTTATATTTTTTTAATTTCATTTTTTTGTGATTCTACTTCACCCATTAATTTTTTAACATAATTTAATAATTTCCATGGATCATAATTCACTCCAGTTTTAAACAAGTACTCAATCTTTTTGCGGCATCATTACTCACCACCAAAAAATTAATTAATATTCATAAACATTAATCTCAATCAATCTCATTGTTATATGAAATTACATTAAAACTTTAAAAATAGAAACAGCGACCGATCGGCGCTGTGCTTCAAAATTTCGTTCAATCTGTCATTATAAAGGTTTACTTTTATTTTTATTGAGCAATCTCAATGGTGCAAATCCAAGAATTAAAAAATCTTGACCAAAAGTGTCAAAAGAACAATCTTTTTGGTTTTTTTAAGAAAATCATTTAAGAAAGTACATTATGCTTCAGAGTTTGAAAAACATTAAACTCGTTCTTTGATAAAATTATCAACCATGGACATTTACAAAAAGATAATTAATTAAATTTAAAAAAAAAGTTAAAAGTAGCCACGTTACTCCTATAAAAATAAATCTTACATGAACAAACTATTAACAATAAAAATAAAAAAAACTAGACTACTTTCACCGAAATTGTTATAAAGTAATCAAGATGTAAAAATGAAAATGATATATAAAAAATAAAATAAAATCCACCCGCAAGACAGTTGCCTTGTTTTTGAAACAATAAAATACGTGTATTTGTGCGTCCATGTCCCCCTTAGTCCATATATATTAATAGCTATCAAGTGCAGAAAGTGAGAACTGATACAAATCCAGTGTCTGAATTTACTGACGATAGAGTACACATGTACAAACAATCAAATAACGAATAAACAAAATTTTTGTATTGCGGATTTAGACACAATTTTCTTTTTCTTAACCAATCTCTGAGATTTGATCGCATCCACCCTGCAATCCATGAAATCTCAGAAACAACATGGTAGTCGTTAGGAAGGAATTATAAATTAGTAGCAATATTCTTCGTATAGCTTGCTTAAACGGAGCTTGCACCCGTGGATTTCATGTGTTACTTCTGACAGCCAATGACTCCTAAGTAAGAAAATGATCAATCATATGATTTATGACATCTGCACCTTCCATATGCACAACTTCGTCTTTGACCTGCAATGAGTAGGAATTTGCCTCTCAGAAGGACAAGTAATTTCAGATTTTATATGTTATATTGTCCATCTTTCACCTAACTGACCAACTGCCAAGTGGATACAATATAAATCTATCATTTTGCAAAATCATGAACTCTCAAATACGAACATTTGAAATGCAATCGAGTAAATATCAGGAAATATGGTTTCTACTATAAAATCATCATTCTAGGGCAGAAAATTGAAATGTCAGTCCCATCCCTCCCCTCTCCCCTTATTTCCATCACTTGCAAGAGATACCTAATCATGAATGTAAAAGATGGACCTGAACACTTCAATATTAGCATTTAAGACACATCATTATTGTCCACGGAACCATAAAATCAAACTGGAAACACAAAGTCAAAAAACAGCAGAAGAATTTTCATGCATTGTCAAATGTGTCTTGGTAATAGCCCGCAGGCACTCATGTGCAGTGAGTGAGTTTACAAGCACACGTAGGCATGAGCATGTCCCATTGCACATGCAAGAGGGAAAGAGTTACCTGTATAACACTATGAGCAGCAAATCTTTGTCTGCAGTTATGAAAGCTAACATCTATCTTTTCCCATGAAACACGAGATAGGCCTTTCACCAGTTCCTCTGCACAATATAGGCCAGCGAGAAATAGTCAACAAAACATCACTGGATATTGTGCTTTTCTGAGCAATAATTGTAGCCAAGTCATAACCACAGATTTACATTTTTAATGTTATCAGCGACTGGCCCAAAAAAAAAAAATGAACAAAGTAGTAGTCAACTAAATGAAAAAAACTTCAGAGCCACAACGAATGAACTATGAAGGAATATATATTTTCATTAAGCAAGCAGGCTAACCTGACATAAGTCACATAACAAAGGCAGACAGCATAAAACAAATTAAATTAGATGAAACTGTAATTCCTTCTCAATTAAAATTTTAAAATGGCAGACCTTCTATCTTATCACTGCCATCATCTTCCATTGAACTAATGTCAAGCTGCTCTGCATCACAGGCCTTGCAATGTTCATGGTGCACGATATGTGGATATTTTTCATCAAGTGAATCTTCCCACTGTTTAACAAAAAAGACATCTTTCTTGTTATAATCCCATCAAAAGGTTGGAAACTGGAACTAAACATACAAATTCAAATTGATAACAATACCTTCGGTAATTCACTATTACGTCTTATTGACGATGTTCTCCACCCAACAATATCTATATTGTAGTTGATTATTGAAAACAATAGAAAATAAATTTAACAAAAACATGAAAAGTATGAGAGTGCAAAGCTACACCGTGACCAAGCAAATAAACAAATTAGATAATAACTGCATAAATCAGAAAAACAGGATACGGTCATAGCATGCATTTGAATATGCCACCCGACGTTTGAATGCACGCAGTGCAGACCTACATAATCAATCATATAAATGAAAAGCCACAAACGAAGGCATCCCAAAACTTTGTAGTTCGTAACTATGAAACAATATAACAAAGAGGTAAAACGAGCATGCATACATGAAGTAATTTTCATCTTCATCTTCCACCATGCGTCTGAGCAATGCAGGCCTTCCCTCATCATTATCATTAAGAAAAAGGTGTCGACCTGTTCTTCTAAATATCAAGTGAATGACAAAATTCGCAGCTTTTTCGAAGGCAGTTACACCAAACAGAAATGGCACCTGCAAAAAGATACCAAATTTTTCAAGGACTGCAAATGAGGCAAGTAAACACAACTGATAATTTTTAATTTAGCAGAATATAGAATCAAAACAGCAAGAAGTAGGTGGGGGCTGCTATCCACTCGAACATTGAACCAAAAATCTACATTTGACTTAAATTCCACATGTACAGAACCTGGGGCAAGGATTTATTGAAACTAAGCTGTGGGTCATATTTGGAATAATTTCATGGCTATTACAAATCTAGAGTAAGTGCCAATCAGCACAAGGGGCAGAATTTATTATTTTAGTTTTATTTGGCATGGTAATACATGTCCCTGAAACAAGATATAGCGTACTTTAATTTTTTCACCCTATGGCAAAGACATCAGTGAGGTAATTTATTACCCCAACAAAACTAAGTTATAAAAGTCATTTGAGCACTTTCTGAACTGAAACAAGATAACTTGTTTTTTTTCTGATTTGACGAATTAGGTAAGAAAAAACATTAAATCAAATTTGTCAAGATAATTTGACTCCAAGTTCAATATCTTCTATCACATTTCTTTGCAATGCCCCAAAACAGGAGGAAAAAATTTCCTGGACAAATTTTTGTCAATTTAACAGCTCAGTTTATAGTGCCCAAATGCATATTCTGCTAGGTTATTATATTGACAACATAAATTAGTATTCACCAATGAAATACTTCCAAAACTAGATCAAGTAAAACAACAAAATTTGAGATACTAAGTAAACTCGCAGGATGAGATTCTTGTGTTCCCCCTTTAAATTTAAAGATCCTTTTATTCATCTAGTTAAATCTCAAGCATCCCTGTTCTCTGGTCGACAAATTATGAAGATTGGGAACAACTGAAACAAGATATCCTCATCGAGCAAGGTTAGGAACCAAGTTCCCATCCTCCTGCCCAAAAGATTTGTAAATAAATTCATTAACATGTCCAAGGAACCCCTCCCTTAAGTTGTCACTTTCAGCCAGACTAATTCAGAAGGATCCTACACTACACCTTGCTGCAGTAAATAGCCCATACTAAAAAAATCAGCCTTCAATGGAACAATTCAAATACTACCACATTCTTGCCTCCAATAGAAAATAAAACAAGCTCCCTATCTCTCACAGCCATCCCAAATGATTCTATGAGCTATAATTTTCCTTCACAAAGCTTTCTTAAGGTATGTTTTTCGTTTTGTGTTCATGAAATTTGACTTTAATGAAGAAATGAATCAAAGTTAAAACTGTAGAGATAAAAAACATACCTGCTTATTACCCCTTGAACCAAGATGAGGTGTAGCAACACTGATGAAGTTAATAGCCTCTAAGCCAGCTATTGTACCCCTTGAGTTCTCTGATGATGTATCAGCTGATGAATCTTCTCCATTCTCTATCTTAGGAGGTCTATACAGTTTCCCAATTGCATATCTTGCCACTAAACCTCCAACGGAATGTGCAACAAAGGAGATTTTCCGCAGATTTGGCTTTCTTTCAATCACTTCAAGGACCTAGAATTCAAGCATTCTGTTAATACCGAAACAGAGTGTGAAGTCGATACTCTTGCATACAAGGTAGATAGACTTTTTGAATTCTAGGTGAATCCACTTATGCATGACAATCCATAATAATAACAAGAAACCAAACCTCCTGTGCCAAGCGCTCGCCCATCACATCCACACCATCTAGCGTCAGCTTAGACATGTTTCGTTCACTACCTACAAAATGTATCCAACAAAGGTTAAACACCAATATTGCACTAGTTTTGAATGTAATAGCTTGCATGCTCTAGAAGAAAAGATCATTTTGCCATGCGATTGCCCAAATGACAATTAGTTAGCAGTACGACTTGCAGTACCTACCCAGAGACTGTCAATAAGCACACAAAAAAGCATCACATTCGCAAAACTTCCCAATCAATTTATGATACAAATGCAGATATAAAAAATCCTTACAGTGCACAAAAACTTTATCAGGCAGTCTCTTAACGAACTGCTTAGCTCCAAACTTCCAATCTGAAGCACTGCATAATCGAAAAATACAATCACAGACCAATAAATAAACTCAAAAAAAATTCTAACTGATTCAATTAATATGATTAAGCGTAATTGACTTTTCACTTCTCATTTATAGACACGCTGTGTCATTTACAGTCAAAGATAAATCCTGAAAACAAAAATATTCATAAAAACAGTTCAAAAATGGAAAATTCAAATAAATAAAATAAATTTAAAAATCGGACCTTCCGAGGATACCATGGACCATAACAACGAGATGATCAGCAGAAGAAGAATCTGAATCCTTACAACTCCAGACATCGCAGCTTCCATCAACCGACTCTTTAGAGCAAACTCCGTTCTCTACGGTGCCGTTCTCCATCGTGAGTACAATTCACTAATTACAGCATTTGATTATTAGCTAATCAGAGTGGTAAAGAAAAATGGAGATCTGAAAATGAAGTGTTTGGGAATTCCGGAGATTCTCGGGAAATTTTTTGGGACAGAAAGTGAGGGAAGATAAAAAGAGAAAGGTGGGAGAGTTGGTTATGACTTCCAGAGATAGAGAGAGAGGCCTCAAAGCGAAGGTAAGGAGAATTAGAAACTACGTTGCCGAGATTTTTTACAGATTTTAAAAATATTAATTATGATGTCAGTTCAAGCACAGGCTGAAAACTCAGTTTTGTTCATGCGGTTTCGCACAGTTAAGTATTCATGTGACGCCACGTAAGCAACGACCGAGATGGCATTGCGTATCCAAACACGGTTAAGTATTCATATGCGGTCCCTCTTTTTTATTTTTATAACTCACACACACAGATATATATATATATATATATATATATTTGCTCTGTTCTAGTACAAGAGAAGCCTTTTTTCTATTTAATTTTTTAATTACAAAATTCATAAGAATTTTTAATGAAAGACTTCGATCTATTGTGAGAGTATAAATTCACCATTCCATCTTGGGATAATCAACAAATGAATATATACTGAAATGAATATAATTAAGATCAAAATAGAAAAGTTGCTATAAATACATTATTTTATAAAAAAAAACGTTTCAGCAAAAAAATAGGTTATAAAATTTTGATAAATAACCTGAGAAAAATATAATATTTTGATAAAAAAGTTAGTTAATTGATAATTATTTTAATATTTTAAGTTATTTACATATATAATTATTATGAGGATTTGGTTATGTTACTTTAAAATAGAGTATCTTTTCATAACCACACGATTAAAATTATAATAAATTTTTTATTATTTATTATTTTACATATGTGATTAAGATTCGTGCTTCATCGTAGATTTTCTCTAATACCGTGACAGCCTTATTACGATATTTTAATTTCTCTATGCCTTTATTAAAAATTTGTAAGTGATTTATTGTTTCCTTTTGATTTTTGAAAGTTATGTACGAGTATTGATGACCGGCTAATGAGGCCGAAATGTAGAGAAGCTTACAGAAGAAAAACGAAATGCAATTTAAAATAATTTCGCAAGCGCGTCCAATTGTGTGGGCGCGTGAACAGTCGGAATAACGGTCGTTTGTGTGAAAGGGAAAGCTGATGTTGGACCGGTGTAGTATAAAATATAAATTACTCGCTTTATCGAACCGACACCTTTTGTAACTCATTAATTATGACAGAAAAATCAGTCACATGCGTCTCAACTTTTTCTTTTTAATTATTTTTTATTTCGAAAAAAATACCGACATAATTGAATAAGTTTTTTTTTTTCCATTTGGCCGTGGCTGATGTTCTTCTATTTGTCACCATCCGACGTACCGTTTTTTAATGTTTTGCGTTATTTTTATTTATTTTTTGGTTTTTTACAATTATTTCATTTAAAATTTATAAATCTTGTGATGTTTACAAGAAAAGATCCACATAACCAACAACTCTACATTAGTATTGAAATACCTAAAAAGTTAAAACGGATTGAATTTTTAAGAGTTTTTCAATGTACATGGCTGTAAAATCTTTTATTTAAAAGTGTCAATTTTTGTGTATAGATATAACACACACGAGTGATAATATATTTAGAAACTCTTATATAATTTTTTTTTACAAATTAATATAACATAACTAAATTGATTGGATTGAATATTTCTTAATTTATATGACTTATTTTTATTATTTTATATTTTTATTAAATCAATATGTGTGTGTGTGTGTTCAACGCCCTATTTAATGAGCAATAACGTTCACATTATATTAAATGATACTATTTTAAAAAAATTATTTGATTATTCCACAAACTTAATACTATTTACAAAGAGTTATAAAATTGTCTCGCATATTCATGTACTTAATATATAGTAGCACTAATACTCATTAGATCAATTTTATATAATACAAAAAGATGGATCGTTGTTTTTGAATGTTTCGTATAAGACAGCTATCACCACCCAAGGGAACGGACACCCCTTCCTAAAGAAAAGACTTCAAGAACCTACCGCAAATACATACAACCACAAGGATGCTTTCCAATTCCCCCACCCCCGACAATCAATCTCTTTCACAGAAATGAGGTGGCATAAAAAGGAAAATAAGGGATATTTATACTTTTTTTTAAATGTCAGTACACATTTGCCACCAAGTTTAGCATTTTACCGGAAAAACTTACGTAAATGTAAATAATACAAATACCGAGAATACCTTTATTATTATTATTAATTATTATTATTATTATTATTTTGTTTGGTAGGGACTCTTCAATTTCACAAGGAAAAAGAAAAATGAGATATTTTAGGATAGAAAATTTTGTACCTTACACGTGGCAATGCCCGATTAATGTTGAAGAAAAAAAATTAAGATGACGGCTGCAAGGTAATATTCAATATTATGTAGTGATTTGCCTAAGATGCCGCCGGTGGAATCCCGTTCTGTCAAAGGCCCGGCTTGATTTTCAAATTACATTTTCCTTTTGGAAAATCCTTTCGCGATTGACCAAAAATTTGTCTTTTACGGTTTTTTTTTAATATATGCTGGTTAATAATTTATTAAACTAAAATAATTTGAAAAAAATTATTATAAGCGTTTGATCCTTGAAAATAAATTTAAATTTTAAAATTCAATAATTCGTTTCTACAATCGATGTCGTGATATTCAATTGTTCACAGTAATTTTTCATAATTTATTTAACTATTTTATTATCTAATAAATGAATGTTAATATAACTTTAGATCTAGACCGTTAATAAGGACATCAACTCTGATTATGATTGATTAGATTATCCAATGTTGAACTGTCAAAATGATTTACATCATTAAACTCCTTCAAATGCTATTGCTAAACCAATTTATTAATCCTCTTTTTTTTCAGTAATGATGATATATAAGTTATTGTAGAAATTTATATTATTTTTATTTTATATTTTCATCTAATTAAAAATTTGATATCCCATCAGCTTGTATATAAGTAATTTTACACAAGAATTTGAAGCTCTATTAGTATTTTATTTGTAATAATAAAAAGAATTGAGTAAGTCCAAATCAATTTTTAAGTGCTAACTCCCTTAAAATTTGAATTGGGTAATAGGGAATTAATAAGATAATAAAAGTGCTTGAATATCACTCTTCTAAATTCTACGTGGCCAATCCACTTAATGAAAAATTATTAGAAGTTAAAATTTTCTTGCCTCACCTACCACATGAGAATTGGTCATCTCGTAAAGAAAAGATAACACTGCAATACATATCTTGGAAGCTACAACAAATTAACACCCATTACATACAATTTCTAAAGCTAGAATAGCTTCTAATGAATAATTAATATTTGATAATTGGTCTGATAATTATAAAGTCAATGCCCTATAAGCTACAACCATCCATGCCAAAAATAAATTATTCTGAAATTCTAAGATCGATAAATTAAAGCAAACAGATAAGACCACAAGCCTGGCACAGCCTAGCAAAAATGGACAATGTTGCAAGCAATGTCACATGTCAAAGTTATTGAATATCAAAACTTCACATAATTGGGCAAAATGTAGGTCCATTTTTTGCTATGTTTTTATCATCATATTTCAATGATTTCCCTTTGTTTTTTAGTGCATTTTGATAGAAAATAATTATTAAATTATTATCAACGTCTATGGAGAGGAACTGTGAAGATCTAAAGACTTGGGAAAAGGACACACAGCGTATCCGAAATTGGCTGCAAATTTTTCGTTGTTATTGCCTAGTTTATCGTCATTAGTCTGTGGCTTAATCCACTACTGTCAATTATAAGAGGTCCTACAATAAAAACTGCAAGAAATAATCAATGCGTTATTTCTTATCAAAATCTTATATAAAAATTAAAAAAATTATTTTCTGATTAGTTAAAAACTATACGATTAAATTCTTGAGATAACTACATAAAATTAATAAGCATGAATGTTCTTAAGTTTTTAAAAAATAAAAAAGTTACAAAAAAATTACAAACTCTAGTGCAGCGTTTGTACGTTTTTTTTAATTGATCTTTGTCATTTTAAGTATTGCATTATAACGCCACGTGGCATAAAAATTTTCCCAAAATTAACTATCTGTAGCTACATCAGAACCGTAATACAATGAAGAATCATTTATAAATTATTTTTTTTAGAAAATATTTGGAGCAAAAGCATTTTTTCCAAGAAAACACATGGATTTTTTTCGTCCTAAAGCATGAAAATGCTTTCAAATAAATAATCCTGTCAAATGTTATTTTAGAAAAGATTATGAAGTTTCTTTTTTTTTTAAAAAAAGACTAATTATCTGTAGCTAGATCAAGAATGTAAAACTATAAATTATCATTTATATATTATTTTTTCAGAAAATATTTGTAGCAGAAGGATTTTTTCAATAAAACAAATGATTTTTTTTTCTAAAGCACTAAACATTTTGAAGTAAATAATCCTATGAAATGTTACTTTAGAAAAGATTTTGAAGTTCTTATTAAAAAAATATAATAATAAAAACACTTTTATCTATTTCAATTAACTACTACAAATCAAGAAGAATGAATACGCGTACTCTTTCTTTATAAAAACAATTAAGTGGAAGCGTGGAACCAACAATATTCTTGTACCCATGCAACACAAAGTGTACATCATTAATTCGCAAAAATAAATTGATATTATTTGTGGGTAGATGTAAATGTCTTTAAGCCACTCGGCCAAAGGCTCTTGCCCTCCAACTTGGAGGGCAGCAATTTAAACTCTCACAAAAATATTACAAAGTATTTTTTTAATTAAAAATTGAATAAAAATTGTTTTCTTCTTTATCTATGAGTGAAAAATGGACTTTTTTCGAATATTTGTGAGGGTTTAAATCAGAGTAAAACTTTATTAGTATTAATATAAATTAGTTCCAATAATAATCTAATTTATAATATCAATTATATTTTTATGTAATATGAGTTATAATATAAATAATAATATAATGTAATAAAAAAAAAGATGTAAACGTCTTGAAAAGGGCTCTCTTTTTGCCGCCCCCGTGCTTCCTCTTTAATTATCAAGCAATGAAGCAGAGGATTTCATCCCCAGACGTGGACCTAAAATGGTGCTCCACTAAATTATTGCGCATTAGAAAATAAAAGAAAGCTGTATATTGAAACCTACAAGTCACCCCAACAATGCTTGAAAGTCTTAAACGAAAAGAAAAATTGATGCTTCACTATGAGCAGAATTTTCCTGCCAGCCAAACGAGTCGGTGTTCCTTCTTTTCATTGATTTTTCTTTTATTTTCTTCCACCACATCTTTTGTTATACCAATCAGCTAATAACATGTACGCCACGCTGCACCGAGCCGCCGACTAAAAGCAGGAGGAAAAATATTATGTAATTATGAAATTACACCTGTTTCGGTTTGAAAGAAATTTAGGGAGAAAGGTCTACGGAAAGGACTCCTTGCATTGCGTAATCCATTTTACATTTCTGGACCATCTATATATTCAGTGAAATTACAACATTGCCCTCCAGGTCCGGCTGCTTTACGTTACGTCGGGATAACGTACCCCATTTTTATCATTTTGCGGACTAACACTTTATACGTGTGAGAAAATGAAAAAGAATTTTATATTTCACCGTGAAATTTATTTACAATAATAACAAAAAAAAATTAAAAAACTCAAAATATATATATGTTAAAAATCAATGATATTAAGGAATATAAGACAAAATATTTGGTTAAAAAACAAAACCTTATATGCCAGCTGGTAAAGCAATCACAGATAAAATAAATAAGTACAAACCACCTGATTAAAAAAAAAAAACCCAGTAATACAAATTGAAATTATCCTCGAGAGAGTTTGGCCCAGGTGAATTTCCAGAAGCCCAAATTGAAAACCGGATAAGCATTTTTGAAACCCAAATGCAAACACAGTGGGTTTCCTTTATCCTTTGTAAGGGGCCGAACGTAGGTACAGAATGAGTGGTGATAAGTGATAAACCCCTCATGCAGAGTGGGGCTATTTAAAATTTTGAACTCGCGATTCATCTCCATATTTTTTTTTAAAAAATAAATTTATTATTGAAATTTAAAATTTTAAAATCTTAAAATTATTTTTCACTAATCCTTCTTTCTTAACGAGACAATTTATAGTCTTTCACTACTCTCACATTCCACAAATTAAACTCTTAATTCACTCTCTTTTAGATTTTTTATTTTTTTTATTTTTTTGACCTTTCTAAGTAAATCATAATCTCCATTTCATGCTTTTTGTATATAAGAATTTTTTTTCTTGATGTTCACTAACTTTTGTAGTTGAAAAAAAAATTAATTTCTTTGTATTCATTATTTTTCATAGCTGAAAAAAATCATTGACATTCATTTTTGAATTATTAGTTTTGATCCTCTTAATTTATGATAGCCTATAATGAAACAAAATATTTATAGTTTTCGGTTAAAAGAAAATATATGAAAGAATTGATGAGACTTGAGAAATTGAGAATGAAAATAAGGAAATGGTAAATTTAATAATTTTATAAAAAAATATTTTAATAATAAAAATTCTTAATTAAAAAGAGGGTGTAGAGAGAAAATAGATGGATTCAAATAGCTTCACCCAAACATCTTAGCAACCCCAATAATCACTTCTATATTAATACCCATTTTTATAGGAAATTATTAAAAAAGATAAATAGCTTTTAAGTTTTTTTCACTATTTCTAGTCTCTTAGATTTAAAATAAACAATGGTTGAGATTAGATCAAATGAAATGGTTTATGTTATTAATTCTATTATTATTATTATTATTATTATTATTATTATTATTATTTTACTCTCATCATCTCCTATCTCTTTCTCGTTCATATCTATATATTGTCTCTTCTAACTGCAACTTTCATGTAATCTTCTATGACTTTCTTTTATTTATTATGCCCAAATTGCAATAGCAAAAATCATTTTTTTTAATTCATAAACATTCGGTCAAGTATAGAAGACGTTCATAAACATAAACTTTGAATTTATTCTTTTAGATGATCGCAATCTCTTTTAAAATCTATGGTAAATTGCTAAAAGCAAAAAATCGTTTAAAAAAAAGAAGAGAAAGAATATCAAAGCTAATGAGCAAAATTTTAAATTTTTTTCATGCAATGAGGAGAAGAAAATAATTAAAATTATTATAATAAGGATAAGGTGGGGATTAAACAAGTATATTGAGAGAGAATAATAATTTTTAATGGAGTTAATTGAAGAGTAAAGGCTGATGAGATGTTTAAGGGAGTCAAATATTGCCGTTCATACATAATAATAGGCTAAATTTCAGTGAAGGGACATTCTAAAGAGTGGGACTATAAAGGGCAAAATATAAATCTACATAAATTTCCATGTTTTTCTTAAAAAAATAAAAAATAAAAGTTTTCTTTCTCACAAAACTCTTTACCCACACCTCAACTCAAACATAAGCATTATATAATTATTTTTTAATTTACCTGAAAAATTGTTATTTTGAATAAGAGTATTTTTATAGTTAATGTGAGTGCTATTAGCATTAGGAGATTTTTCAGTGTTATTTAATGGGGTGTACATAAAAATGAGGTCTCAAAACACTTTGGAGGAGTGCCAATAATCAAACTCTACTCTAAATTTGGGAGCAGGCCCCCACTTAGGCCACCATACGATAATTCCACCTTTGGACTAATGTGTATCGCAAAATTTATTTACCAACATTTTGATGATAATTCGGAGAAATTTTTAGATGGATCGAGTATACCATGTTACATACACTAGTGACTGATCTAATTGTATATCGTAATAATCGCTATGTTTGTATGTTTAAAACAAATATATTAGTTGAATAAATTTTTTCATATATATATATATATATATATTAAAAAAACTAATTTACAAACACTACTATATCGCTTCAATGTTTCATCATCATAATCATCATCTTTATTATGATAATTTTCATTATTATCTTTATAATTTATTGGCTATCGGCGTCGGTCCTACAAAAGATACGAAATGATTCATGCGTTTCTCTCACCTCCATTTTTATTTTGTAATTGTCACAATCTTCCTCAACCTCTTCTTCATTTTCATTTTTAGTTTATTTTGGAACACAACAACTACACTATTAAGATTATTTATTTATTTTTTCGTTAGGCCGAATCAAATGTCTTAACATTATTGCCGTTGAATAACCAAAAAATTCACGTGTGCCAATCAAATCATACCGCAGCAATCCATCCTTATCAGCAAGCACTATCATAAAAAATAGGCTGCTAGAACCAAGCTCGAAAATATAGCAGAACCTATCTTTGTGCATCAGTAATGTCGAAACCGAGTTAAAAAATTTGCTTCAATAACATAATATTTATTTTGAAAGCGTTCTAAGAAGAGGTGTCCACCACTTGATCCAAAAATGATCCATCAAAAAGTTCTAGGCATGTGGTACAATGAGATGCATTCAGAGTATGATTGTAGTAAGCAGACCAAATTAAAATCCGGATTACTAGTTAAATAAATAGAAATGTAATCCGGTGGAGATTTAAAAGAGGAAAAATAAAAGTCGTACCAATCAAGCAGTGGAGTGCTCCAACTCAAGTGGAACTGGTGGAATGCTTTGTTCATGCCTGAAGATGTTATCAGGATCAACTTTGATCTTCACTCTGACCAATCTGTTGAAATTATCTTTGAAATACTTAGTACCCCAAGCACTAGCCTCAGTGTAGCTTGTGTTAAATTTCTTGTTGATACCCAAATCAAGATCCCTGTAATTCACGTATGCAGCTCTGGGGAACATTGAAACATAAGGGGCCATGTAGTCATATAGCCTCCTAATCCACCCAATATGTTTTGTTGCATTCTTTTCGTCCCCATCTTTCCAGGCATTCATGTACTGGATTGTGAATATGTTCCCCTTTCTATGAGGGAAAGAAATCTCAGATTCTGAAATCTTGCTCATTTTTCCACCATAAGGATTCCATAATATTATTGGAATATCTTCTTCTAGTACCATTTTCCATAGCCCTTCAAGCACAGTTTCGGGAACGGGCTCTTGGACAAAGTCTAATTTGGCTTTGAAATAGTTCTTGCCTAAAGACTGTACATCAAGTAGAATTTCAGGTTCCGTGTTTTTTGGGTAGCCAGCGAAGTAAAGCACTGACCTGATCCAGCTTGTTTCAATGCAATCGTTTCGAGTCAATCCCAATTCAGGAAACCTCTTATGCATTACCTGGAGAAGCCTCTCAGAGTCACCAAGAAACAGGGCATTGTATGACGTTTTTACAGTTTTCTTGCCTTTTGGGCCTGCATTTGCCAATTGTATGACGACTCTAATGAAGAGATCCTCATCAAGCTTATCCGCAACTTGTTGCCATTTGTAAAGAATCTTTGTGGCACCTTGTTCCAGGGTCTTGCTAACTGTAAAAACTGTCACAGTTGCTGGCACAGGAACTAGTTTTACCTTCCAGGCAAGAATGATTCCAAAGCTACCTCCCCCGCCGCCCCGAATAGCCCAAAATAAATCTTCGCCCATGGCTTCTCTATCAAGAATCCTGCCGCGAGCGTCAACAATTCTTGCATCAACAACATTGTCAGCAGCAAGGCCATATTTTCTCATCATGGTACCATAGCCCCCTCCTGTGATGTGCCCTCCACTGCCTACACTAGGGCAAAGACCAGCAGTAAAGCCCTGAGTATTGCCTTTCTCCGCAATTCGGTAATACAGCTCACCAATTGTGGCACCGGCCTGAACCCAAACGGTTTTATCGTTAATATCAACTTCAATGGATCTAAGCTTGGCAAGGTCTAAAAGAAAGAAAGGTGTTTCAATTTGTGATACATAAGAAAGGCCCTCATAATCATGGCCTCCGCTTCGAATTCTCAGATGAATCCTTAGATCTCTGGAGCAAATAACGGCTGCTCGGACGTGGGATTCATTCAATGGAGTGAATATAAACTCAGGCTTTGGCATTGAAGGCACCAAGTACCTGAGGTTTTGGGCAGAAGATTCAAGGACCGACAAAAATGAAGAGTTGTTTGGAGTGTAGAAATTTGAAAAAGGAATGTAAACCTCGGAATTAATTGTGAGGCATTTGATAAAATTATCTAAAACTGAGATTGAAGTTGTCCCTGAAGCTGATAACAGAAGAACTGAAATTAGTGGAAGAATGCACTTTCTTGAAGGCATCATTTCTTTAGAAGTTCTTTCAGTTCAGGAATTAGGAGCTTGAGCAATCATATATAATATGGCTGCCTCTCCTTAATCCACGTGTTTTATGTACCATATTAAAATTTTCATGTACCATATTAAAAATTGTTCAAGAGAGCCGGAAGACAAAACTAAGCGAAGCGAGCTGGGCAATACCTCATGGGGAGCAGATAGTAAAGTTCGTTCAAGTTTGATGTACCATTTTAAAATTGCTTAAGCTAGATTCTTAGTCTTCTTTCACTTTTTGCTTTCCAGCTTTTAGAAAGGATTAAAAAATTCGGACCCGGCACAGAAGAAAGAAGATGCTATATAAAAAGATTAAACTGGAGAAAAAAGCGACAGAATGCTGCCGTTTCACGTTTTACTTCTTTTTTTTTTTTTTTTCTCACAACACTTAATAAAGTAAATTTTTTAAGTAAAAAAAAATGATTAAAAAAAATTTGTAACGTTTTTGTTCAGTAAAATTTTTTTTTTAACAATTTAAATATATATGAAACACATCCAACAATTTTATAAATTTAATCCATTATTTTCTAACAATTTAAACTAAAAAAAATTCTAATAATTAAAATATATAAAGCACATCCAGAAATTAATTATATTTGAATGTAATGGGAAAGAGAAAGTTAACAATTATTCGGTTATAATTTTATCAATTTTGTTGGCGTGGTCTTTAGCACCAAATTCATATCTCCGCATGCAGATTTTTGGGATAATGGCTGTTGGTTTTATTTCATTTTTCTTTTGTTAATGCAAATACATATATGAGTTCGTCAGATTTGGCTTCGTCGGGTTTAGGGGATAACGGTGTTTTTTGCCTTTTATCATTATTTTTTTACTTTAATGTTTCTTTTTTATTATTTTAATTTTTTAAATTAAAAAAATGAAAGAATGACGAAAAAAACGACAATAGTATTTTCATTATTTTAATTTTTTTAAATGAAAAAAAGAACAAAAATAGAATTCACAGGGCAGTGCCCTCTGCCATTTTTGTCGTCCTTCTTTCGCTCATTGTTTTAGCACTACTAAAAATTTAATGTCATATTTTCAAATATGTCTTCAATGGGAGTCTCTAAGATGGACACTTCTATCAGATAATCGGGTCTCTCATCTTCTTTTTGCATATAAATCAAATTTCCTTCTCTATTTTGGTTAAAACAAAGTCCTTGTGAGCAAATTAAAATTATGCAAAAAATGAAAAAATAAAAAAATTGAAGAATTGATCACTGCTAATGATACCAAATTCAACACACAAGAAGTTTAACACAGTTTACTCTAAATTGAGCTATTTGCACGAGTTAAAGATTTTTTAACTGCAAATGACAACAGGTCTGTATTGAATAAGTTTCATTGCATGCTTGATTTCTCACTAACATATGAATATATACAAGAGTGGACTGGTCTCCAAGTTAAGTGCTACCCTTAATCTAACCGTAGGATGATGCAGCCTTATATCCAACCGCTCACAGTGCTCGTGATACAGTGTACTGTATATGAGGACAAAGTATTGTCTTTAAAAATCCAGCTTGCTACCTTTTCTTTATCAATAAGGCGTTCATGACTTATTCTAGACGTTTCCTCAACAAGGGAGATGACTGAACAGTATTTGACCTCTTTGCTTGGGTTGGTGGGCTTCCCTTTGGGCTGGTTAGCTATAAAGTGAGAGACCAATCCACTATAATATAAGGAGAGAGAGACAAGAAAATTTTGGTTTCAATAGGAGCCAATGAAAAATTACAAAACTCAGGGGGCATAATATGTTTTAGTTTTAAAAACTTATCAGAGGGAAACGAATAAATTTTTTTTTTGGTAGGTTAAAATTTTTCTTGTGAAAATATTAATTGCGAGGTTTATTTTTATTTAAAAAAAAGGTAAACATCAACTATACATTTACAAGAAATCTCTACTAAAAAAAAAGATATATGAAATATACCACTATATATAATTACTTGTACCCATATATTAAAAAAAATTGCATATAATAAAAGAATATAATATGTATTTTAGGAAAGATTTATAGCGAACAAGAGTTAATATTTAAATTCTAAACAAATACAAATAGAAACTAAGTGGACTTGCAATTTGCTAAGCACTCTAGTTAGAATGGCTTATTTGATATTACACCACTCGTTTTGGGAAGCTTTACAAACACACTTGTGATATTTTATGCCACGCATGATAGATGATACACCAAACTAGTTAAAGTACACTCTTTTTCAAATCTTTCAATCTTGAGAGTCTTACACATATATGTAATCCTTTACTTAATAGTCTTTTTCATTGTGGGGTGGGGGTGGTGGATCGGTGTTGTCCATTGTTTGCTGTAATCCCATGGGTCGAAAAAAAATTCAAGAAAGATTAAGGTTTTATTTGAAATTTAAATCATTCCTTTGAAAACTTTATGTTTTGTCCCTTTTAGTTTACAAGTTTTTAGTTTTTCGCTCCTTAAGTTTGTGTTTCTTCATTCTGTCCTCATTGAACTGAAATCCTGATTTTGCCGATAGATGCTTTATTCCTTGTTCGACTTTTGTTTATATGCCTTATTTAACAAACTTGTACTCCTTGGCGCAATAAACTTATCTTATCCTTTAAGCGGGTTATGTCTATTGTCATTTGTTGTGCTATCCAACTTCTAGAGAATTTTGTCTTCAGACAGATATAGCCTTGAAATAACTCTTCATTAAATTGTTGCACGATTATGTTTAGTTATTAACGCTCCTTTTTTTTTAACTATAAAAAAGAAGTTAAGTTGATTGTATCTCATAGTTGTTTGTTAAAAAGTTTATATTATTTTTATTTTTTAAATTATAATTTACAATTATATTTACCAAATACCATACACTTTTATTTTAAAACTAGAGCTTTTATAACATTATAAATACTATAGAGTCTGTTTCTTCTTCTAATTAGGTATATAATCTTTTTCTTTTTCTCCTCAAACCCCTCCCCCCTCCCCCACCAAAAAAAAAACAAGAAAACCACCTCTTTTGTTAGACCATTGGTAATAACATGTATGCCTACTTCACACAGGCTGAAAATCAAAGGAGAATAATTATATAATATTAAACTACATATGTTTTACATTAAAAAGAAATTTAAGGAGAAAATTGTATGGAAATTAAGAGAACTCCCTATATCGGGGTTGGCAATGCTTTCAACCATCACCTTATCCAATTTTAAGAATTTTTGGACCCTCTAAGTGCAAGTATAACGTTGCCTGCTTTAAACGTTTAAGAAAACTAGGGCCGCACCTAGAACCTGTGATCAATTCAGATTATTTTGTAAATCTATTGTCCATATTTGTGTGAACATTGGTGTATTTAAGAATGAAGAATGCAATATAAAATATATATGTGTGTGTCTATAGTTTTTTTTAGTGCGAACGCCCTCATTTTATTTTTATGCAGACACTATTGTTAAACCATGAGATTTAAGAGAGTTAATTTTTAACTCTCTCAAACCACACGATTTTATAGTTCATTCAAAAACTAACTATTTTAAATCATGTAATTTAACAGTGTGTCTGCATGAAAATAAAATGAAGACGTCCGCATTAAAGAATGAATAATAATAATAATAATAATAATAATAATAATAATAATAATAATAATAAAAGATTGATAGCGATGATACAACAAATAAACTTATAATATAAATTATTAAAATTATACCATAAAAATTATTTTAAAATCCTTTTTATTTTTTATTTTTATAGAAAATGTGAAATTTTTGAATAATTTGATATAATGAAAAGAAAATGAGTAAGCACGGTTGTGAAGGAAATAAGCCATGAAATTATGAAAATATTGTTAATTTTTACTGTATGTTATTTTTATAAGTACTTTTAATATAAGTGGCGATGTTATAGTACATTGACATTTTTTTTAATTAAAATATTTTAAAAAAATTAAAGAAGCAATAACATTTTAGTCCCTAATAATATTAGTTTTTTCAGTAAACATATAATTTAGTCATTTTATAGAATAATCACTAATTCCACTTAAAAAAATTGAATCAAGGATATACTTGAAAATAAAATAAAAATTCTATTGTTATATAAAATTGATGAAAGCATGAGGGCAATTGCATTAGGAAAGTATATGAAAACAAAATGAAAACTCTGTCATTATATCAAATTAATAAAACAAATAGGGATATAGATGATTTGTCCTGAAGTAGAGGTGTGTTGGTTGGCCGCTGAAGAAATGAAGAAGAAATTTGTATTTCACTCTGAATTTTGTTTACAATGACAACAAAATTTGAAAAAACACCTTAAAACCAATGCTAAAAATGAATATAAAACAAATAGTTGGTCAAAATCGTATATATTAACTTGTAAAGCAATCACACTTAGGATAAATAAATAAAAATCACCTGATGAGAAACCCAATAATACAAATTGAATTTTACCCAAGAAAGTTAGGAGTCTGAAGGTGTGATGAAACAAAATTTTCACGCAGTTGGGATGGGAGTGAGCATGCACAAGCAAACTTTCCGAGACCCAAATTGAAAACCAGATTACCATTTTGAAAACCACATGGTGTGTTTCCTTGATCAAAAAAATGCCCAGATTACTGCATATTATAAATAAAATTATTGTCCGGTGGGGGATTCAGCAGAGGCTAAAGCAAACCTAACTTTACTACCACTTAAAATAATAAAAATTTTATGGAAGTCCAAAACTTGGAACTGGTGGAATGCTTTGTTCATGCCTGAAAATATTATCAGGATCAACTTTGATCTTCACTCTAACCAATCTGTTGAAATTATCTTTGAAATACTTAAAACCCCAAGCACTAGCCTCAGTGTAACTTGTGTTAAATTTCTTGTTGAGACCCAAATCAAGATCCCTGTAATTCACATATGCAGCTCTGGGGAATATTGAAGCATAAGGAGCCATGTAATCATATAGCCTCCTAATCCACCCATTATGCTTTGTTGCATTTTTTTGGTCCCCATCTTTCCAGAGAGTCAAGTACTGAATTTTGAATATGTTCCCCTTTCTATGAGGAAAAGGAATTTCATATTCTGAAATCTTACTCATCATTCCACCATAAGGATTCCAAATCATCACTGGATTATCTTCTTCCAATAACATTTTCCATAGCCCTTCAAGCACACTTTCAGGAATTGGCTCTTTAACAAAGTCTGATTTGGCTTTGAAATAGTTCTTGAATAAAGACTCTGCTTGAAGCAGAATTTCAGGTTCTGTGTTATTTTGAAAGTCAGCAATGTAAAGCACTGACCTGATCCAGCTTGTTTCAATGCAATCGCTTCGAGTCAATCCCAATTCAGGGAACCACATATGCATTACCTGGAGAAGCCTCTCAGAGTCACCAAGAAACAGGGCATTGTATGAAGTAGTTACAGTTCTTTTCCTTTTTGGCCCTGCATTTGCCAATTTTATGATGACCCTAATGAACAAATCCTCATCAAGCTTGTCCGCAACTTGTTGCCATTTGTAAAGAATCTTCGTGGCACCTTGTTCCAGGGTCTTGCTAACCGTAAAAACTGTCACAGTTGCTGGCACAGGAACTAGTTTTACCTTCCAGGCAAGAATGATTCCAAAGCTACCTCCTCCGCCGCCTCGAATAGCCCAAAATAAATCTTCCCCCATGGCTTCTCTGTCAAGAATCCTGCCGCGAGCGTCAACAATTCTTGCATCAACAACATTATCAGCAGCGAGGCCATATTTTCTCATCATGGTACCATAGCCCCCTCCTGTGATGTGCCCTCCAATGCCCACAGTTGGGCAAAGACCAGCAGTAAAGCCATGAATATTGCTTTTTTCCGAAATTCTGTAATACAGTTCACCAATTGTGGCACCGGCCTGAACCCAAGCGGTTTTATTGTTAATATCAACTTCAATGGATCTCAGCTTGGCAAGGTCTAAAAGAAAGAAATGTCTCTCAATTTTTGATACATAAGAAAGGCCCTCATAATCATGGCCTCCGCTTCGAATTCTTAGATGAATCCTTAGATCTCTGGCGCAAATAACGGCTGCTCGGACATGGGATTCCTTCAATGGAGTGAATATAAACTCAGGCTTTGGCATCGAAGGCACCAAGTACCTGAGGTTTTGAGCAGAAGATTCAAGGACCGACAAAAATGAAGAGTTGTTTGGAGTGTAGAAATTTGAAAAAGGAATGTAAATCTCGGCATTAGTTGTGAGGCATTTGATAAAATTATCTAAAATTGAAATTGAAGCTGCCCCTGAAGCTGATGACAGGAGAACTGAAAGTAGTGGAAGAATGCACTTGGTTGGAGGCATCATTTTCTTTTGCCGAAGTTAGTTTGATTCATTTTACAATTGGGCTCCGTCGCCATTAACTCAGTTCATGTGCCTTGTATACAATGTTTATTAGTCACAAGGGGAAGCTTGATTCTTGGCGTCCCTTCTATCATTGTTTTCCGGCTTAGGGTCAGTTTGGTAATGCTGCAGTTTTTAAAATAATTACAGTTAGTTGTGCCGTAAAAATAATCAGTTGTGAGGAGAATCAGTTAAGTGTTTAGTAAATTTTATTTTCAAAAATACTCTAAATTTTGAAAGTAATTATGGGTGTTTGTTAAATGTTATTGTTAAACTGCTGTAAAAAAGTAAATGACTAAAGTGTATATAATGTAAGATAAAATTTACTTATATATATAACAATGTACACGTACAAAATATGAAGAAATAGAATAAACGAAAGGTGTACATTAATTACAATAAAAAATTATTAAAATATTAATTTTATTTCCAATTTAAATAAGAATAATTTCAGGTTTAAGTAATAATTGTAAGGATATTTATAGAATTATGTTAAATGATAAAATTGATTTTCAAAACTAAATTCTAAAAATTACTCCTTCTCTGCTTTTCAAAATTAGCCGTAGAAAGAGTTAATTTTGACAAAAATAATTTTAATTTTTTTATCAAATATTAAAATTAACTTTTAAATTTTTAAAATTACTTTTAACCCTCTCTCAGAAGCAATCCCAAACGGAGCCTTAGCAAGGATTGTCAAAATTTGGACTTGGCAATGCAATGTTCAGCAAATGATGCCTAAAACCGTTGGATTCATTTGAAGAGAGAATCCAACGGTTAGCGAGATGCAATGCAAAAGGATTAAAATATGCAACAGGAGAAAAAAGTTGTCGAAAAGTTAAGTTTTTATGATCCATGTTTTTTATTCTGAAAAATGTATCAGAAGATAAGGTGTTGTCGGGCTCCATGATGAACTCTCAGCACTTTATGGCGGTTTCTTCTCTGAGATGATTGTGGGACTCGTGTCATTTCTCGCTTTTTGTTTTTTATTTTTTATTAATTTATCTTTTATGATTTTTTTCCTATGATATTAAATAATTTAATAAATGATCGGATTATTTTTAAAAACTTCATTGTTAGCGTGTGATCTGCGAAATTAATTTAATTTCTGCACTTGTGAGGCAGCGGTATTCAATTATTGACTGTAAATCTTCATAATTTTTCAAATTACTTATTTAATTATTTTATCATTCATTAAATGGATATTATATTACTTTCAGTCTAAAGATCTCTATTTGTAAATCGATAAAATCCCGCGGGTGATTTTTTGTCTCCAAGGAAAACCGTTTAAAATGTGACTATCAATGTAGATTTGAAAATGAAGATAAGAGTCAAGGTAATTATGATTGTGATTATTCTAACTTGATTTAATATCATAAATATAAATGATCGGAGTCAGGATTATTGCTTTTATATCTATTATATGAATCTTCTTTATTCATGGGTTTCATCATTCCTACTGCCTCAGAATTAATGGTTTCGGATTGAATTCTCCAATAATTTTATTACTTTTTATTGACTCAGGGCTTTTGAATTTTTGTTCTATGAGCGGATTCATCTAGTTAAGAATAAATTATTATTAATGATATAGTCACGAATTCTTATGTAATAAAATAAAGACTTATTTTAGCACTACGACACTACCCAATTAATAATCTGATGAACTTGAATAAATCATGAATTTTTTAGCACATATTAAAATCATGGAAATCTCACAGCAACTTGTCAAATAAAGGCTAAGAATTTCAACATTTGAATTCAGATTTGTATCATAAATATTAATTTAGATCGATATTGAGTTGAGTTTTTTCTTAACTCTTAAGAATCCTACTTGCACGAACATACACTAGAGTGACCAATCACAGAGTTTCATAAATTCTCCCTGAGAAAAGCTCTCTCTCGTGATAGAGAGGCTTGAATGGGAGCTTGAGGGATTTTATGGACCCATATGGTCACTCCCTGTGAGTGGAAATTTCATCCCGAGGCAACAAGCTTTTGGGTTGGGTGTGCTGGTGGGGAATATTCATATCATTATAGTTAATGTTGAGAGCCAGGGCACGTTTTAAACGTTAGTGAGCTGCAATAACTCACTCTCTGCCATAGGACTCAACCACCATGGATACGGATGAGATAATTCGTAAATGCCAAGCAATACATATTGGCGAGGAAGACAAAGCTAAAATAACACTAGAGGTGAATCTAGAGAGGAAAAAAGAACAAATATTGGCAGGTTGCTTAGTGGGAAAAATTCTGCTCACAAGGGCAGTGAATAACGAGGGGCTTAAGGCAGCATTACAGCAAGTATGAAGGACTGTCAAAGAAGTCAAAATCAAAAGCGTGGGACACAACATCTTCATGTTCAAATTTGCGGATGAAGCAGATAAAAAACGAGTGCTAAAAGAGGGACCTTGGCATTTTGACAGGGCATTGATTGTTCTCGCTGAGCCACGGGGAATCGGGGAAGTTGCAAAACAAGCTTTTACTCATACATTATTCTGGGTACAGATTCGGAATGTTCCATTAGCGTGTATGGATAAAGACTTTCTATGGGAGCTGGGCGAGAAGATTGGATCAGTAGAGGAGGTCCAAACTGATGAAAATGGATACTGCATTGGGGAATATGCTAGGATACGTATTTCAATTAATATAACACAGCCGCTAGAGAGGATTTTATTCCTTAAGCAAGTCGGTGAAATTGATATTCCACTACCAGTGGTTTATGAACGCTTGCTGGATTTCTATTATTGCTATGGAATAGTTGGGCATCAATGCAAAGAATGCGGCAAGTACCAGAACCAATCAAGAGAAGAGCTACCTTACGGAAGCTGGATGAAAGCGATTACGGTGGGGGGTTTTACAAAGAGGCATCAAAGTCGGGGAAGGTGGAACCATGGACCTAGACATTTGGGTGAAAAATCAGAAGGTTTAGAAACTCATAGCGCCCAAAACTAGCAAGGGCACAAGCAAGAAACCCGGATGGGGGCACATGGGTTGGGTCTAAGTGAGGAGGAAATGGGGTAAACCTTGGAGCATGCAAAGTATGATGGTGGGCTAGGCGAAGTAGCTGAGCAACAATTAATGCGAGGAGTGGCTCAAGCAGGGGACAAGGAGAAAAGTGACGGCCACAAGAAAACTCAAAACAAGGGAAATGCAACAGCTCCAAGAAAAAAGGGCACACAAGCGGGAAGGGGTATTCCAAAAGAGAGAGAAAAAATACAACTCACCCTAGATGAGGCAACGGGAAAAAATGATGGGCCGAGAGTGTCTAACTTGCAGCCCAATAAAAGGAAGTAAAAGAGATTACTTAGAGAGCTAAGTGAGGAGGGGGGGGGGGGGATGTTGAGGTGAAGGCTAGGAAACGGTCAAGGGAGACAAAACTTGGGCACAGCCCAAGGAAAAAAACCAAACCTTTTAACTCAAACACGCTCGTGACCAAAAATCTAGCGCTGATCCCTCCAACAGCAAGATTTCAACTGGGGTGGGAACCTCTGATGCTGGAGGAAGTGGAAGTTTTGGTAGCAACTAATCCTATGGAGATATCGGCGGAGGCTGGTGACCAGCCCCGCCAGAAGCTATGAATATCCTCAGCTGGAATGTTCGGGGTTTGGGGAATTCCCGAGCATTTCAAGCATTACGAAAAATCCTCTGTTTGCATGGTGCTCAGGTGGTGTTTTTGTGTGAAACGAAGGTATCAACCATGCAAATGAATGTGATTGCACACAAGCTGAATTTTGAGAATTGTCTGGCCGTTAACGGTAATGGAAGAGGAGGTGGAATAGCAATGCTCTAGAAGGAAGATTTTGACGTGCAAATCAACTCCTACAGCCAACACCACATTGATGCCGAAATTCATATGCAAAATGGCAACCAAATGCGAGTTACAGGCATGTACAGGCACCCGGAAACAAGTCAGAAAAAACACACGTGGATGCTCCTTAAGAGGCTGGCGGGTTTATCTTCTAGTCCTTGGTTGTGTTGTGGAGACTTCAATGAAATTTTGCATTTGGATGAAAAGAGAGGCAGTAATGACAGGAGCGTGACTTCCATTAATGATTTCAGAGAAGCGTTGAGGGATTGCGGCCTGAAGGATGCCGGGTATCGGGGGTATGCTTTTACTTGGAACAATGGAAGATATGGAAAGGGCTTCGTGGAGGAACGGCTGGACAGGTTTGTTTGCTCTCAAGCTTGGAGTGATACTTTGTGGGCTGTGAAGCACGCCATTTAGACTCTTGGACCTCGGATCATTGCCCAGTGCTGCTGGCGGTTTAAGGAAGAAGGGAGGGCTTGGATAAAAAAAAGGGTAGACATTCCTCGCGAATCCATTATGAGGATATGTGGAGCTTGTATGCTGAGTGTCAAGAGATAATCATGGAGGAATGGAGGCTGTTTCGGGAATGGGATAGTAAAGATTCAACCAACTCTTTTCGACAAGCGTCCAAAGCATCGATGGGCAGGCTCTTGGGCCGGAGCAAGCTGGAATTTAGAAAGTGAGACAGAACTTTGGAGAAACTGAAGAATCAGCTGTAGGAGCTCAAGCAAACAAAGGTGCAGTTTGTGAATGAGGAGGAAATCCGAAAGGTGGAGAAGCAAATCCAAAATATCCTTATGGATGATGAGGAAATTTTCTGGAAGCAACGCTCAAGAGCAGATTGACTCAAGGAGGGGGACAACAATATTGAGTGTTAGAAAGTGTATATTTATAAAAGAGAAAATCGTTATTTTACATATCAAGTATTATTAACAACCCTTACTTTTATGAGTTTAAGTTTCTTTTACTTTAATTATGTGTGTTTTATTTTAATTAAGTATTTTATGTATTCTAGGGGTATCATAGTCATTTCACAATAAACGAGAGATCAAATGGCAAAACGGACATCATTTTTGAACTCAGGACGGTCGAAAACCTTAGGAGGAGCATAAAAGAAAAATGGCACTGTTCACATGTACGGTACTATTTATATGTACGGGTACTGTTCACGGCACTGCTCACATGTACGAATTGATGACGTGGCATTGACCAATGACAGGGTATTGACTGATGACGTATCAATATCCTGTTGGACTAAAATTCTCATGTACTGTTTATGGTGACGTGGCAGCATATTAGTAGACCAAAAAATGCACGTACGGTACATGCAATACATGGAATTATTACTGTGCAAACCGCATTATTCTTTAAACTGTGTGTAAACCGTGTTACTGTACAAACCGCGTACTGTTCACGCGTACTGTTAACTGATGATGTGGCGAAATCCTGAGCGCCCAAACTGTTTTTAATCCGATGGCCATGATTTTCTCGATGTATCTATAAAAATGGGGCCTCCCCCTTAATTTGGCACCTCTGAATCCATTTTTGGGATCCATTTTCTGTAATTCTCTCTCTATCTTGTATTTTCTACGTATTTTAATAAATTTTTATTTTGTCTCTATTTCAACTATGAGTGACTAATTTTCTTTCAAGCTTAGGTTGAAGGTGAAGTCTCAACATGTGTCATGGGCTTGATTTGGTAAATTTATTTTCTCTTCCCCTCTAGTTTTTGTGGATGTTTTGACTTCTCATCGACAAATAATACTAATTTTGTCTAGTATCGCCCTGGTTTCACCGGCTCCCTAGTATAAGATTATTATTATTTGGCACGATAAGCCCTTAGCACCATATTTATTAGAGCGTGGTTCATGAGGTGTGGATTCCCCCTTCATGATTTAATTAGTATTAATAAGGAATATTGAGCTAATGATGCATGTTGATACGGATCCAAATACCCAAGTACGTCAATTTAATAGTTTTCTCTTCAATTTATTACTGTCATTTTAATTCCACTTTTAGAATTTGTTCTTGGCATTTTAATTTAAGTTTTAGCATATTCCAAATTATTTCCACCACAAATCTAATCACCCATTTACAAAATTAATTCTATATATAATTAAAATCCACCTCCTCGTGGGATCGACATTCGCCACTATTGATCTATACTATACCAGATTCGTGCACTTGCGAGTTTAACAAAATTTGCACAACAAACAATACAAAATTTTTTCATGGCAAGGCGTCATATGAAGGAAAAAAAACAGAATATAGGGGATTGAAGACCATTCCGGGAACTGGTTGGAGAAGCAAACGGATGTTGAGCACGAATTCTACACCTACTACACCAATCTCTTTACATCAACCCAACCGAGCCATCCTCAAATTGCAGCAACTTTGACTAGAATACATTCGAGAGTTACTGCGAGCATGAACGAGAGCTTGGGGGAGCCTTTTACAGCTGAGGAAGTGGTGGAAGCTTTGAGCCAAATGTGCCCAACGAAGGCTCCGGGGCCGGATGGCTTACCATTAGTGTTTTTCCAAAAGCATTGGCATTCGGTCAAGGAGGGAGTGCTCACCACCTGTCTGCATGTTCTTAACTCACAAGGTACCTTCGGCTCTCTAAACCACACTTACATTGCTTTGGTGCCGAAAATTGGAAAGCCTAGGAAAGTGACAGATTTTAGACCTATTAGCTTGTGCAATGTTATCTATCGAATTGTAACTAAAACAATTGCAAATAGGTTTAAACAAATTTTGCACGAAATCATCTCCCCGTCGCAAAGCGCTTTCATCCCCCATAGGCTGATCACCGACAACATAATAGTTGGCTATGAATGTTTGCATAAGATAAGGCATTGTAAAGGCAAGCGAAATGGTTTAATGGCGTTAAAGCTTGATATTAGTAAAGCTTATGACAAATTAGAGTGGACTTTTTTAGAGCAAACGTTAAAAAAACTAGGCTTCTCGCATCAGTGGATTGGTTTAATTATGCGGTGCATTAGCTAGGTTTCTTTTTCAGTTCTAATCAATGGCTCAGTGAGAGGCTTCATCAAACCTCAGAGGGGTTTAAGACAAGGCTGCCCCCTTTCCCCATATCTATTTATTACATGTGCAGAGGCTTTTTCATCTTTACTGCAGCGGACTGAGCAACAAAGACTCATTCATGGACTCTCCTTTGGTCACGATTTGAAGATCTCGCACCTCTTATTTGCCGATGACAGCCTCGTCTTCAGCAGAGCTTCTATGGCCGATTGTCACAACTTGAAGAAGATTTTCGAATTCTACTCTACAACTTCTGGCCAGCTCTTTAATTTCGAGAAATCTTCTCTCTTTCTCAGTGGCAACGTTCAGCAAGAAAGAGCTGTGGCAATTGGGAATCTTTTTCAGCTTAATGTTGTGTCGCGACATGAAAAATATTTAGGACTTCCGACTATGATCGGGAGAAAGAGGAGTAGTTTTTTCAATGACATCCGGCTGAAGGTCTCCAATAAAATCTCAAGTTGGCAGCACAAATTTTTTTCTTGCGGAGGGAAAGAAGTCTTAATCAAAGCGGTTGTCCAAGCAATTCCGAACTATGCTATGAGCGTCTTCAAAATGCCAATGGGGGTCTGTGATGATATTCAAAAGTTGGTGGCGAGTTTCTGGTGGGGCTCCCGGAGGGAAGGGAGAAATATTCTGGGCGAGGTGGGAAAAGATGAGCCAAGCGAAGTGTCGGGGAAGGATGGGCTTTCATGACTTCTCAAGCTTCAACCGAGCCCTCCTAGCCAAGCAAGGATGGAGAATTCAGCAATCTCCAGACTCGTTGGTGGCAAGGATTCTGAAAGCCAGATACTTCCAGTCACAGAGTTTCTTGGATGCCAAACTTGGTTCAAACCCTTCACATATTTGAAGGAGCATTTTATGGGGAAGGAAAATTATTTGTTCGGGCTTTAGGTGGAGAGTTGGTAATGGGCAGAAAATTCATGTTCATGGGGCAAATTGGATCCCACAGCCATCAACTTTCCAGCCAGTGTTTAAACCATCGTTGCCTTCTGATGCTATGGTTTCGGATCTGATAAATGAGGCAAACTGCTGGGATGAGAGGAAGATTTATGAGCATTTCAACAAGATAGATACTGAGTTAATTGCTAAGATCCCTCTGCCTCGTAGCCCAAGAGAGGATGAGCTGATTTGGCATTATGGAAAAAATGGCCAGTTCTCGGTTCGTAGTGGATATCAGACAGCCCTTCAAATCAAATTCCCAGCCATGCCTTTAAGCTCAGTGGTCTCCAACAATGAATGAAATATTATTTGGTCCCTTGCTTTGCCTCAAAAGATTCGAATCTTTGTCTGGAGAGCAGCAAAAAACCAGCTCCCCTCAGCTGAGAATCTGTGGAAGAGGAAAATTATTCAAGGCCCCATCTGCCAAGTGTGTAACATGGAAACGAAAACTGTCTTTCATGCTTTGTTAGGCTGCAAATCGGCTGAGAAGGTTTGGAAGCTGATCCATGTTGAAGATGATATATATGCAGCTCATAGCCATGACATTTTAAGCATGCTGCATGCTATGAAAACAATGAGAAGCAGAGATGACCTGGAGCTGATTGTAACCATTTTCTGGGCAAAATGAAATGCTAGAAATCAGCTACTTTTCAAAGGAAAAAGGGAGAACCCCAAAAGTCTGGTTGCAAAAGCTGAAGCGTTGGTTGCAGCATACAAACGGGTGCATTGTCCAGCTGGAATATGCAGCAAACCAGAACAGAGAGCAACTTCCCAGAAATGGAACCCCCCTCCAGATGGCTTTGTCAAAGTAAATATTGATGCAGCCGTTAGTTTCGAAAAGAGCATGGTGGGGCTGGGGGCAGTGATCAGAGATGGGCTGGGGAAAGTTAGAGCAGCTACTACCAAAGTCTCCAAGCTGCGGGGAGATGTCTCTTATGCAGAAGCAAAAGCTATGGAATGGGGTTTGTTGGTGGCGGCAGATGCAGACATGAAAGCTGTAATTGTAGAGTCAGACTCTCAAGGAGTGGTTAATCTAGTTAACAACAAGCAGGGCAGCAGGTCCGAGATCTATTAGCTAGTCTCCGAAATTCAGCGGTTAGCGAAAAATTTCGAGTGAATTAGTTTTCATTATACACCTAGATCTTGTAATGTTATTGCTCACTCTTTAGCTAAGTTAGCTCTAGAGAATTGCGAGACTGTTGTGTGAAAGGATTCATACCCTTCACAAGTGATGAATATTTTCCTTCTTTGATTTAATGGAAATCTTCTTTCAAAAAAAAAAAAAGAATCCTACTTGCACATTTCATCTTCTGCAATCAATGATTAGGATTAATTTTTTTCTTTCTCATTTTCTTTTGCCTAATAAAACATACTTTTCATTAAACTACCTCGTTTATTTTCCCTCTTAAAAGAATAATAATAATAATAAACACAGAAACATTGAGGAAGACGTAATTTCCTTTTAATTTTTTTTATCATTTTTTTCCATCAACTCTTTCAATAACTTATGTACATCATTTTTTTTTTGGCTGGAATAATTTGGTTTTTGATGGTATAATGCCAAAACTTCAGCTTTACATCTTCAAACTCTTTATTTTTTCTGTCTAATTCTTTAATGTAATGTTTCATTTCAGCTTCTACAACGTTTGGGAGGACTTCAGCATGATCAATTTTTGAGGTGTTGTACTTTGGCTTGTGCTAAAAAGAACTTAGATGTATTCATATCTGCCACCTGTTTGACGAAATTTCTCACAGAAGAAAAGCTAACCCCCCCCCCCCCCCCCAAAAAAAAGAGAAAAAAATGAAGAAGTAGAAGAAGAAGAAGCAATTTCAGATGCTAAGGAGAGTTCAACGAGAGAGATATTATTTTGGAATTAAACATTAAAAAAAGAGAGCAATAAAAAGAAAATTAATTAATAATAAAATCTAAAACAATCAAATTGAATTTTGCTATTGTTGAAATTTCTTCAGTTGATATTATGATGGTGATGTTGGAAGTCGAAATTTCCTCAATTGACATAATGATGGTAGAAATTCCCTTTTCGATATATTAGAAACTAATCTACGTTTTGAATTTACAGTTACCATAAAAAGGCCCCGTGCGCACTCCATGCTAATCAAAATTTCAAAAATACCAATCAAAATTCATTATTTTGGCTTCCACCCAATTCTACTCTTTTTAACTTTACAATCTTCTTTCATTTTTCAATCAACAAATCAATAGATGTGATCTTGTTTCATGATCTCCCATCAATTTTTTTTAAATAATCTTTTTTCATAATTTAAATCTCTTAAATTATTTTAATTTGTGTTGGAATTTGCCCTTTCTAAAATTAATTTGTTGCTTCGCCACTATTTTTTTATTATTACATGAGAATATTACTCAAAAGTATGAATTCTAACCATTAGGTGTAGTGGCCGTTTCACCTCTAATTGATTGTACTATATTTTCTCCCTATTAACCAGTACTGAAAAGTTCTCCTTTTGAAAAAAGAAAAGTCCCGTCAATTACTTCAACTAAACTAATCACAAATCCATTTGTTTTTTAAGATAGGGATGAGCAAAGTTCATATTAATTGAACTTTATTGGCCAACTCAATAATATTGCTTGAATACCACTGCTAGGCTCCATAGGACAAATCCACTTAATTTAAATTATTAAAAGTTAAAAATTCCTTACCTCACCTACCATCTGGGAAGAAAAAGATAATATTCCCAAACAAACCTTAGAAGCCACAAGAAACGCACCCATTAGATGCAACATCTAAAGTCTCGTTTGAAATTAAGATTAGACAGTTATAACTTTAAAGATATAGTATTAAAGTGTTTGGTAGTTTACACTTATATGATGAAAAATATATATTATATCTCTATTAGTTTTATCAAAATTATTATTTAAAAATAATATTTACTATATATTATTAATTTTTATTTCATAATTACAACTATTTTTTACAACGAACATCAATATTAAATAGGACCTAAAGATAGAATTGCTTCTAATGATTAATTTATACTTTATAATCGGTCTAATAATTATAATGTGAATTATTAATAAGCTACAAGTACAACCATTCCAAAAATAAAATATGACCTGAATTCATTTCCAAGATGATAAAGCATATAGATAAGATCACAAGCCTTGCACACCCTAAAAGAAATGACAACACTACAAGTATTTAATTCATTAATTGTTTATTTTTATTTAAATAATTAAATTTTTAGTTGATACATGTTTAAAATAAGGTGAATTTACACAAATGAATGCATTTTTAAATTAAAGTAGATTTGCACAAATTATGGTGAAAAATTATCCCCATCCATCGTTTTAATGCTCCAAATCATGATCATCACATTATTATTATTTTACATTACATTATTATGTGTCCGCTCTCCTCAGCGGCGTTGGTGGGTCCTACAAAAGGTACGTTTAAACACGTGTCTCTGTCACCTTTAACTTAATTTTTATGTTATGCCATCTTCTCTTTCATTCTTATTTTACGTTATTTTTGGTAAACAACAGCTACTTGTACCATTCAAAGAACACAACTGCTTTTAGTTTAAGGAATTTTTATGTCAGGTCAAATCAATGGACTTATCATTAATGACGTTCAATAACTCAAAGGATTCACGTGTGCCAATCAAATAATCTCCTGCAATCCGTCGTCGTCATCAAGCTGTTGGTAAAACAGACCCAAAAAAATCTTTTTTTTTTAATTTAATAAAATAAGCAGAAGTCTTTTTCTTAATTATGTATGCGTCTATATGATTGCAGAAATATGTCCGATTTTCAATTAAAATTCGAAGAAGACTGGCCGTAATTTTTTCACAACCTTTATTGGAATTTACAAAATATGATTGCAGTCTTGTCCGCTATCCTCAATCATCTCCCGCACACTTATGAGTGTATAGTAAATACTAATTCCAATGTAGGAGATAGAGACTTTAGAGCTTCGTCTTTCTTTTATATAAACAAAATTTATGTATCGAAAGATTACTTCAATTCTAATTTTCTCTTATTTATATAGACATTTTATTACAGGAAGAGCTTGACTAAGAATTGAGTTGTAGTGAGAACGAGCTTTCTAGCTCTCACTTAAAGAGTCAAGGCCTTATATCTCATGATATACAAAACTGCTAGGTTAATCTGAGTATTGATGATATTTGATCCTTGAAATTATCTCATCAGCCCTCACTTTTGAGAGTTATACTTATTAAAACTTTTTAAAAATATTTTATTTTTTATTTTATTCTCTCTCCCTCCACATCCTTCCTCTCTCTAGCATATTCATCCCCCTCACCACTCCACCACCTATCTTTACCAATAACAAGCTCACCATCACCACTAATCCATCATCTCTACAAACATATATGAGTTTCAATTAATGTTGGGTTTTTGTTAAATTTTATAAACAAGTTGGGGGTTATAAACAAGGGGTGGGTTCATTATTATTGATAATATCGGTTTTTATTTTGTGTGAAATTAATTATAAAAAAAGAAAAATGAGAAGTTAATCTACTTTGAGCTTGAGACAAAAGAAAATAAATTTATTTTCAATTATTTTTTTATTTTTCATTTGGTGAAATTTTGGAATAAATAATATTAATAGAAAATTGAGGGATAGTGAGATAAATTGGGTGGTCAAATATTTCACTAAATGCCGAAAGATGTACTATAGTGACCCATGTAATAAATAAACAACTGATTAAAACTTTTTTAATTAATATTAGCCCCAATCTTAGACCAATAAAAGCTACTTAATTGACAACCTCTATTTAATGCTCATAATTAAAGTTAGTCTTATGATAAATACCATGTTTTTGTAATTATATATTTATCCCTAAATTACTATTCATTCTAAATATCAGTTTTAATATACCTATATTTTAAAAAATCACAAATAAATATTATTATTCAAAAAATAATTTATTGACTTTATTTCGGCCACATATTCAAGTATCACAAACAATTTAGGTAAGCATCAATTGTATATATTCTATCTTATAAGTATATATTCCTAAGATCTATGAAATTACATCTCTAATTTATTGAGACTTTGATTATTTATATGGATTTTACTCCATGATAACTTAAAAGATATAATATAAGAATGCAAGTTCATTATCCACTCAGGATTGAGGTCAATTAAATTTATTAAGGATTGTGTGGATTATAATCAATGACATTTATTAAACCTTATCATAATTCACTAAATTCTTGTTCAACATACGGCACACTAACTTTTCTACTCGAAGTGTTGACTTAATAATCAAGATAAAACTACTCAAAAATAAAAGTAGGAAAATTACAGCCATAAAAAGTAAAATACCAATTTCATTAATGTCTGTGAATATTCCAAGAAAAGGTGTCCTCCACTTGATCCAAGAATGGTTGGTGAAAGAGTCTTTAGGCATGTTGTGCCATGAGATGAATTAAGAGAGATTGTAGAAAGTAGACCAAAACCAAGATTACTGCGTAAATAAATAGAAACGCAGTCCAGTGCGGATTCAGCAAAGGCAAGCGAAACCAAGTTTATTGCCATGTCAAAAGTTTTCTACATACGAGAGTGCAAACATCGTACTATTTAATACAAATTGTACAGCAAAAATAAAATTCCGATCAAGCAGTAGAGTGTTCCAATCCAACTAGAACTGGTGGAATGCTTTGTTCATGCCTGAATAAGTTACCAGAATCAACGTTGATCTTAACTCTAACCAATCTGTTGAAATTTTCTTTGAAATACTTGACACCCCAAGTAGCCGCCTCAATGTAACTTGTGTTACATTTCTTGTTCATGCCCAAATCGAGGTCCCTGTAATTCACATATGCAGCTCTGGGGAACATTGAAACATAAGGAGCCATGTAATCAAATATCCTCCTAATTCCCTCAATATGCTTTGTTGCAGTTCTGTTGTCCCCATCTTTCCAGCCGGTCAAGTACTGGATTTTGAATAAATTGCCCATTCTATGAGGGAAAGGAATATCGTATTCTGAAATCTTGCTCATCATTCCACCATAAGGATTCCAAATCATCTCCGGATCAGGTCCTTCCAATAACATTTCCCATAGCCCTTCAAGCACAGTTTCAGCAATAGGCTCTTTAACAAAGTCTGATTTGGCTTTGAAATAGCTCTTGAACAAAGACCTTTCTTCAAGTAGAATTTCAGGTTCTGTGTAATTTGGGTATCCAGCAATGTAAAGCACTGACCTGATCCAGCTTGTTTCAATGCAATCGTTTCGAGTCAATCCCAATTCAGGGAACCACATATGCATTACCTGGAGAAGCCTCTCAGAGTCACCAAGAAACAGGGCATTGTATGAAGTAGTTACAGTTCTTTTCCCTTTTGGCCCTGCATTTGCCAATTTTATGATGACCCTAATGAACAAATCCTCATCAAGCTTGTCCGCAACTTGTTGCCATTTGTAAAGAATCTTTGTGGCACCTTGTTCCAGGGTCTTGCTAACCGTAAAAACTGTCACAGTTGCTGGCACAGGAACTAGTTTTACCTTCCAGGCAAGAATGATTCCAAAGCTACCTCCTCCGCCGCCTCGAATAGCCCAAAATAAATCTTCCCCCATGGCTTCTCTGTCAAGAATCCTGCCGCGAGCGTCAACAATTCTTGCATCAATAACATTATCAGCAGCGAGGCCATATTTTCTCATCATGGTACCATAGCCCCCTCCTGTGATGTGCCCTCCAACACCTACACTTGGGCAAAGACCAGCAGCAAAGCCATGAATATTGCTTTTTTCCGAAATTCTGTAATACAGTTCACCAATTGTGGCACCGGCCTGAACCCAAGCGGTTTTATTGTTAATATCCACTTCAATGGATCTAAGCTTGGCAAGGTCTAAAAGAAAGAAAGGTGTTTCAATTTGTGATACATAAGAAACGCCCTCATAATCGTGGCCGCCACTGCGAACTCTTAGATGAATCCTTAGATGCCTGGAGCAAATAACAGCTGCTTGGAGATGGGATTCGGTCAATGGAGTGAATATAAACTCAGGCTTTGGCATTGAAGGCACCAAGTACCTCAGGTTTTTTGCAGAAGATTCAAGGACTGACAAAAATAAAGGGTTGTTTGGAGTGTAGAAATTTGAAAAAGGAATGTAAACCTCCGAGTTAGTTGTGAGGCATTTGATAAAATTATTTAAAATTGAAATAGAAGTTGTCCCTGAAGCTGATAACAGAAGAACTGAAAGCATCGGAAGAATGCACTTGCATGAAGGCATCATTTCTGTAAAAGTTTTTTCAAGTTCAGGAATTAAGAGTTTGGAGTACTTATGTATAATTTGGCTACGTCTTCATTAACCCACGTGTTTGACGTGCCATGTTAAAATTTTTTAAGCTAGATTGTTTGTCTCCTTTCAGTCATCGCTCTCCAGCTTAGAAAGGACATGCAATATAAAAAAAAAAAAATATTTGGAGAGAACGTCAAGGAGTCAGATGTTATCAATTTGTCTTTAGTCGATCTCCGTCACAAATTTCCAGAGAAAAAACTCATCACGGAACTCGTTACCTAATTTCCTGAGATAATCGTGTAACTTCCTATGCTAAAAGAAAAAGACATCTTTCAATTTGGGCGTAAAAAATTGTATATGAATATGTTGGCAGAAATTCTTTTTTTTTAAGAGGTAATTTACGTATTAAATTGACATATTTCAAACTGGAGTGTTATAATATAAAAAGCTGGGCCATAAAACTTACAAACACACATACGTCACAGAGTTATAGATGATCCACCAAACTGGCAAAGGGCACTAATTGGGAATTAATCCATTTCGTCTAGAACTTTATGTTTTCCCCCATTTAATTCACAAAATTTTCGTTCCTGGCTTCTTAAGATTTGTTTCCTTCATTCTGACCCATTGAACTAAATTCCCAGTTCTGCCATATTAGATGCCTTATTGTTGCTTTCTTATACCGTCACGTTGATTCTCGCATTGGTTCTCTCATAACTCAAAACTTAGTTCTTTGTACTTCTTGTTCGACTGGCATTCATATTTCATTATTTGATATACTTGTACTCCTTGAAGCAGTAAAATTATCTTAACTTGTGTGGGCTTTGTCTATTGTCATTTTTAAAGATTTTGTTCAAGTGTGAGCTTTGAAACTGGTTTCCAGATGATCGTACTTCATGTCGGTTTATGGTTAAATTCATATATGACAAGTCAGTTGGAGCTCTCATTAGCTCGTATGACACTGCTGTTTTGTCAGCTATTTCTGAATAAGTAGAGCATGTGATTATCAAGTGCCTTCACTTATTCTATACGGTATTTCTTGTTGTCGTTTTGGGCATGCTATTAACGTGAAGCAAACACGTGTCCAGGAGGCTGTTATGTTCTGTTACAAGGGCGGGAAAATTCTGGGTTTTAGCTGATAAAAAACCAGAATTTAGCTGACTAATAGGGAATATTCTGGATCCTCTTGGGGTGGGTATATAAAGCCTTAGGAAAGGGTAAATCAGGGAATGAGAAGCTTGTAACTTCATCTTTAATCTTATATCTTGATCTTGGTGATTAAATAAAGACTGCTGCTCTGTTCTTCAGTGGATATAGGCCATCTCCAGGCCGAACCACTACAAACTGTTCTTCTTTGCTTGCTGATTTCAGTTTTGCTTTTGTTTCTTTTGTGTTTACTTGGTGTCTCTTTATCAAATATCAGAGAGATTAACTGGTCTCGGGGATTCTTGATTGATTAATTTTGATCAAGGTTTAACAGATTTAATGCTTCTCTGTATAACACATAAAAAGGCACAACATATGGTTAAGTTGACAATTTTATTCTGTATAAATAAACAAACAATACCTACTAAAAATCAACTACAAATTCCAGAAAAATCAAGCCAAGCAGTGCTCCGAACAAAGTGGAAGTGGTGGAATGCTCTGTTCATGCCTGAAGAAATTATCAGGGTCAACCTTGGTCTTCACTTTTACCAATCTGTTGAAATTATCCTTGAAGTATTTATAACCCCAAACACTAGAATTAATGAAACTGCTGCCGTTCTTGTTCATGCCCAAATCAAGATCCCTGTAATTCACATATGCAGCTCTGGGGAGCATTGAAACATAAGGAGCCATGTAATTGTATAGTCTCCTAATCCAATCTATATGTTTTGTCGCGTTCTTTTCTCCATCTTGCCACGTACTCACGTACTGAATCATGAATAAGGTTCCCTTTCTGTGCGGGAAAGGAATTTCGGATTCCGAAATCTTGCTCATCATCCCTCCATAAGGAGTCCATATCATCAATGGACTATCTTCTCCCAGAAGCCTTTTCCATAACCCCTCCAGGGCAGTTTCAGGAATAGGGTCTTCAACAAAGTCTGATTTGGCTTTGAAATAGTTCTTGAATAAAGACTTACCTTGGAGCAAAATTTCAGGGGGTGTGTTACTTGGATAGCCGGCAATGTAAAGCACAGATTTGATCCAGCTTGTTTCGGTACAATCCTTTTTCGTCAAGCCCAATTCAGGAAAGCTTTCTTCCACAACCTTGAGGAGTCTTTCAGCACCACCAAGAAAGAGGGAATTGTAAGAAGTTGTTACAGTTTTTTCACCTTTTGGGCCTGCATTGGCCACTTGTATGATAACTCTAATGAATAGATCCTCATCAAGTTTATCTGCGACTTCTTGCCACCTGTGAAGTAGCTTTGTGGCACCTTGTTCCAGGGTCTTCGTAACTGTAAAAACCGTCACAGTTGCTGGCACAGGAACCAGTTTTATCTTCCAGGCTAGAATAACTCCAAAGCTAGCACCTCCGCCGCCTCTTATTGCCCAAAAGAAATCTTCACCCATTGCTTCTCTGTCCAGTATTCTGCCACTAGCATCAACAATTCTTGCATCAACAACATTGTCAGCACCAAGGCCATATTTTCTCATCATCGAACCATAAGCACCACCTGTAATGTGCCCGCCAACGCCTAAGCTTGTGCAAAGACCAGCAGGAAAGCCATGAGTCTTACTTTTCTCTGAAATTCTATAATAAACTTCACCAATTGTGGCACCAGCCTGAACCCAAGCGCTGTTGTCATCAATATCAACTTTAACGGAACGAAGCTTGGCAAGGTCTACAATAATGAAAGGTGTTTCAGTCTCGGATACATAAGAGAGGCCCTCATAGTCATGTCCTCCGCTTCGTACTCTTAGATGAACTCCGAGCTCTTTGCAGCAAATGACAGCTGCTTGAACATGAACTTCGTACAAAGGAGTGAAGATGAACTCAGGTTTTGGCATTGAAGGCACCAAATACCTCAGGTTTTGGGCAGAAGATTCCAGGATTGAAGAAAATGAAGAATTGTTTTGACTGAAAAAAGTTGATGAAGGTACATAAAGCTCCGAATTGACAGAGAGGCATTTGCTAAAATTATCTAGAAGTGAAGCTGAAGTTGTTGCTGAAGCTGATAACAGGAGAACTGAAAGCAGTGGAAGTAGGTAATTGCTTGGAATCATCATTTTGTTTTTATTGTTTTGCTACTTCTCTGTTTCGTGTTCAAGTGTTAAGAATTGATCCCATATATATGGGTCATTGGTTTGATGATCCAAACGTGTAAAGTAGCTAATCCAAACGTCAAGTTATGGTGTTCCTATCTTTAATTCAAGTAAATTGCTTTAGCTTGTGAAGACTTTGGTCAAAACTTCATAAACAAGACTACTAATTCAGTTGGCTTACTAGAAGCTTGTATATTTTGGGAGAGTATACATATTTATACGTAATATTATGCATCTTTGTGTTTAACATAATCTAGTTGCTTGTATAGTTATATTTTTAAAGAAAATAAAAGATGTACATCGGAAGAACATGACTACGTAGCTGAATAAACTATTTCTTAATAACATTATCTTTTTGAAAATGAAGAGAGATTTTGAGAGGAGAAGAAGTACAAACGGAGGAGAGAAAGCAAGATATCCTTTGCGTAGAATGCAATCTCAACAAGTGGGTCCATAGCTTTGTGGGAAAGATGTAGGCCTAATAAAAAGTTAAAAAATGTAATCATAATAAACAACAGAGGGTTAGGTATTATAGTCAGAATGGGCTCTCAATAACCCAGAGAAAATAGGCCTAAAAACAAAGAATTGTGTGCACTCAAATTTTAGCCTAGGATTTGGGTAATGCAAGTGTGCAACAATGAAACCGCCCCTTCGCTTTGAGTGCCGGGAAAGAGAAACAATAGAAACAACTCTTTAGTCACCACAATTTGATGCAACTACACTAAAATAAACTAGGAAAAAGACAGAAGCAAGTAATATTTGACCAGTTACTAATGCGTATTACGTAGGTATATGACAGAAAGCTAGGCTTAAAAAACGTAACATTTAAAAGAAATTTTATTCATTTCCTTTTGGGGTCTCATAATCATACACCTGTAAAATTCTTCCAGAAACCTGACTTCTGGAGGGGAAAGTCTCTGCATATTGTCCAAATAAGGGAATGCCTGACTTGGGCACCAAAATTATGCCCGGATCTAAAATGTTACTAGGGGAAAGAAAAACTCTCAAGTGCAGCTGCATATCTATGTAATGCCCAAATTTCCATTATTTTATTTTGTTTTAATTGAATTTATAAATGGCATTATTGCCCTTATAAATAGGGGTTTTTTTTTCTTTGCCGCTCATTACACTCTTACCCAAATCCTAAGATTCAAACTTTTGTGTAGAAGAGAATCAAAAGTTTATTCTCCTTGTTCTCCATAAGTTTTTCAATCACTCTATCTAGGGTTTAAATTGGTATGATTTTAGATTGTTACATATCATAATGCATTATTTAGGATTTATATAGGTTCTGTTTAGGGCTCTGATTTATTATGAGTCTTCTTGATCAATTATTGGTGCATTAAGCACATTGGACAATTCTGGACAGCATGAATATATTGAATTCAAACATATATTTTCTAAATGATTTTTCTAAGAACTTTATCTTTCTAAAAACTAGACATGTATGGCTTATTGATTAAATGTTTTTCATAATATTTGACTTTGTTTTAAATTTTATATGAATTTTCGAAGCTGATACTATTGCATTGGAAAACTGCAATTCTAGCAAAGCTACCAGATTCACAAAATTATTTGTACCATCAAATGAACTCGCAAAATTATGAAATTTTATATGGAAGTTAATATATTTGTCTAGTATTTCCATTTTTAATTTCATAATTTTCTGATTAGTATCTGATTTTTTAAAATTCTCAGAACCCGTTTTGTTCTGTTAAGGTACTGTGAAACAGTTTCGAATTTGTCAAGAAATAAATAATTTTGAAAATGTTTTTGGTATTGGTTCCTCTTGAAAATTTTACATGAGCTACCCATGGATGTCGAGAATAGTTCCGTAGAATATTATGTTATTCTAATTTTTAGATTGAGAGTTAAAAAATTCTGAGAATCAGATTAGTACGGGGTATGAATTAGAAAATCAGATTCTTAGAATAATTTATTGATAGTTATCATTGGAGTTAGAGATTTCTTTTCCTTTTGCTAATTGAATAAGAGAATAATAGACTCATGTTTCTTTTAAGTTTATTTCTATTATGAACAAATACAAGATATAACTATCAATAACTTATTCTAAGAATCTGATTTTCTAATTCACACCTATACTAGTCTGATTCTTAGAATTTTAACATGTAATCCAAAATCAAAATAACATAATATTTTACAAAACTATTCTGGACATCCATGAGTACCTCATGTACCAAAAATATTTTCAAAACTATTTATTTTTTTGACAAATTTGAAACTGTTTCACAGTACCTTCGCCAAACAGAACAAGTTATGAGATTTTTATAAAATCAGATATTAATCAGAAAATTATGAAATTAAAACTGAAAATACTAGACAAATGTATTAACTCCATATAAAATTTCGGAAGTTTTTGAGTTCATTTGATAGTGCAAATAAGTTTGTGAATCTGGTCTCTTTGTTGGAATCACAGTTTTCCAGTGCAATAGTATCAACTTCAAAAATCCATATAAAATTGAAAACAAATCAAATCTTATGAAACAAAATTTAATCAATAAGCCCTACATGTCTAGTTTTCAGAAAGATAAAGTTGTTAGGAAAAATCATTCAGAAAATATATGTTTGAATTATATCAACTTCAAAAATCCATATAAAATTGAAAACAAATTAAATCTTATGAAACAAAATTTAATCAATAAGCCCTACATGTCTAGATTTCAGAAAGATAAAGTTGTTAGGAAAAATCAGTCAGAAACTATATGTTTGAATTCTAGACACTCATGTTGTCCAGAATTGTTCAGTGTGCGTAATGCACTAAGGATTGATTAATAAGACTCACAATAAATCAGAGCCCTAAATAGAACTTAAACACATCCTAAATCGTGTATTATGATCTATAACAATATAAAATCATGACAATTTAAACCCTGGATAGAGTGATTGGAAAACTTATAGAGAATAAAGAGAATAAACTTACCAATCGCTTTTATTCTCTCCTAAACAAAGGTGTGAATCCTAAGATTTGGATAATAGTGCAATGAACAACAGAGAAAAAGAAGAAACTTTGTGGACATAGGGTTATGGAAAAAGGAAAAATATGAATTTATAGGGAATTTTAAGAAACCCTATTAAATTTGAAAAAATAACCCTTTCCAAAAAATTACTCCATGAATAACCCTATTTAGAAGGGCAATAATTACATTTACAAATTCCATTAAAAAAATAAAATAATAGAAATTTGGGCGTTACAATCTACAGGTTCAGTGGTTTCTCAGCGTAAAGAAAGACTATAAAGCAATCGGGTTTTAAATGCATCTCTTACTTGAGTTCAATCTTCATTAGTATTTTCTGGACAAATTTGCGGTAGTTGGGAATGCAAGAGATTTTTCAGGATAACAAACAGATTGATCATCAGTTTTTGTGGATCGAAAAAAATCTTAAAGTTCAAGACTTGAACACTACTGAAGGAGATTAATAAAAAAAATAAATGGCCTAAGGTGGCCACCCTATTGAGCTTATGCGTCATCAAACACAAGCAAGACTCTCGGTGTATTGAAAAGCATCAAACCATCGAAACTGCAATGCACTTTCATCGTCAGCTTGATTACCAGCTGGAGCGACAGCGTGAAGCTTCTTGAATGTCCTGTCCTTCAAATTATAACGCACTGCTTTCTTAGGCAAATGCAACACCAAATATGAGTCATCATCATTCTCTTCCCTGACAACACACAGTATCGAATACCCATAATAATGCAAGTCTTCAGGATCAAGATAAGTCCTAATCATTTCAGGAAATACATCTGTAACACCACCAAGATCAACACGGTACTTCACAAACCAACCTGAGTAGTCTGTCTTCATTTCATAAACATTGAATAGAGCAGTGCAGGGACCATAAGTTTCAATAAGATGCAAATGGCCTCTAGATTCTCCGAAAAACTGATGCCTCCTCTCTTCCCATTCATCAGGAATAGGAGGCATCGGCATTTCTCTTAGTTTCTCTTGATCAACATCGAAATATAATGAACTGCCATGAGTACTAACCCAGTGAATGGCACCATTCCAAAATACACCACCTCTGAAATTTATAACACTTGGTGCTGTGAAAGAACCTCCAGATAGTCTCCAGGGCCCCGTTTTGGATGAGTAAATCTCTATCTGATAATGGCCATCACGCAAAGAATCACGATTTCTCACACAAATGACTTTATAATGAGCTGATTTTGAAGGATCAAACGCTAAATTAACACCAAAAATCGATCTGAAAATTCCTCTATCAACATGAAGGCGAGGAAGTATGGTGCACTGCTTGTTAGTAGGATTGTAAACGTAGTAGTTGCGGCGAGGCTGATATGCTCGAGAACTGCTACATAACAACAGACCGTTGCAAGATTGCAGGACTTTGATCCCATATGAATCATTAACGAAAGTGAGAGATTTGAAGGGAGCGCGAGAGGGATTGGATTCAAGGTTGATGAAGTCATACTCAGGATTATTGACGCGCAAAGTGAAACGGCGCACGAAGAGGCCGGAAATGAGTTTACGGACGAGGCGTAGGCGGTGGGAGAAGATGGGATTGGAGATGAGGGAGAGCCAGTGTTTGGATGCTGCTTTGAATTTGAGCAGGGATTTGATTGGGAGACGAAGAAGTATTTCAGTTAAAAGGTCATCATTGTTGATGATTGTTTCAACTGATGCTGAAGCTTCTTAATGGTGATTGGAGGCAGAGGTGATAGTTATGGTTAAGTTTCTTTTGGCTCGTTTAGTGGGAGGCATGGTGAGGAATATGTCTGGTATGAAGGAGAAATTGAATTATATTTATAAGTTCTTTAATCTGCTTGTGTCGAAAGTCAAAACTACTAGGAGGAAGATTGTGCAGTAAGCCAGTGGCTGTGGATTCTGCAGCAAGCTAAAGCCTCTTGTGTTTATACAGAATCTAGACCGAGTCTTTTGGTTACATTTGCTTGTTTTCCATTGTTTATTCAAATGAAAATGACCAAACCTCTTGGAAGCTGTCAAGATTCTCATTTCTTGTTTTCTTTTCTTTGAATCTTCAACCATAAGTTCCTGTTTGCACTTTACAATCTATTGACTTTTTTCAAGGTCAATTGTGACATCGTCATAGCGTCGTATTGAGAAATCTTCAGCAAAAAAATAACCCCATTCCTCAAATGTATGGATAAAAGACGAGGAAGTTATGAGAGCTAAAAAAAAAAAAAAGATAAAAGCGTCTGTTCACCCCACCAAATATTCAAAATACTTAAAGATGGCAGGTAGCAGAAAGAAGTTTAAAAAGTTGCCATTGTTGAACATAAATCCTGATCACTTACACGAACCATGTCAAGTATTTACTTTTGGCGTCATGTAACCAACTTGACTCTCTCTCTTTTTTTTTTTGTAACTCTTTTTTAAAGCTCTATGAGCTTCAATTACACTGATGTACGACTGATGCTATAGTAGAAGCAAACTCTTGGATGTTCTTAGGCTAGAAGAAAAGCTCTGTTCCAGAATTGTCAACAAGCACTGTAAAAAGACAAAGTAATGTGTTTGGAAAGAAAGAAAATAGAGAGGAAAACAAAGAGTGAAACAGAGAAATATTAAGAGAATGAGAAGAAATTTGTTATGAACATTTCATTAATTGTTCGAGAAGATACAGAGCTTGATATTTATACAAGATTGACTAACGAACTCAGCTAACCACTAACCAATAGAAGCTTGACAGCTGTACAGCTTAGAACAACCTGAAACTAAACTTACAACAACCTGATGCCAAGCTGGCAAATACACACGCACTGATAACTAATCTGTTAAGCTGAGCTCACAATAATCAACAGCTTCATCTCGAGCACTCTAGAACTTGCTGGAACAATCTGGAATATACTCTTAACAATCACATAGGTTTCTTCAGCGAGAAGCAAAAAATGACATCTGGACGATGACAATGAACCACAAACACACTCTGATTTCAAGCAAAATTTTGGATTGAAAAGATTTCCAGGATTACAAACACATTGATTATTACCTTAATTTGTATTTTGAGAAACATACATGTTCAAATTCAAGCCTGAAACCAATACAAGAAGAATAGCAAAATCCATAATGGCATAGACCAATAACCTTTTTGACCGAGGCATCATCAAACACTAGCAAGACTCTTGTGGTATTGAAAAGCACCAAACCATCGATATTGCAATGAGCTTGCATCTACAGCTTGGCTTCCATTTGAAGCAACATCAAGAACTTCCTTCAAAGTGTTATCCTTGAGATCATAATGCACTACCTTATTAGGCAAGTGCAATAACATGTATGAGTCGTCATCATTCTCTTCCCTTACAACTCCTAGTATTGAATACTCATAATAGTCCAAGTCTTGTGGATCACGGTAAGTCCTAATCATCTCAGGAAATGCAGCTGTAACCCCACCAAGATCAACATGATACTTCACGAACCAACCGGAATAGTCTGTCCGCATTTCGTAGACTATGAAGGGAGAGGCACCATAAAAATCAATAAGATGCAAATGGCCTCCAGACTCTCCGAAGTATTGATAAATCCCCCTATCCCATCCATCAAAAATAGGAGGCATTGGCATTTCTTTTACTTTCTCTTGGTCAACATCAAAACATAAGGAAGTTTCAGAAGAGCTTTCCCAATTAATGGCACCATTCCAGAATACCCCAGTATTGAAATTTATACCACTAGGTGCCGGTAAAGTACCTCCATATGATCTCCAGTCACCTGTTTCTGATGAGTAAATCGCCATATGAAGCTGGCCATCAAGAAAAGAATCGCAAGCTCCTACATATACGACTTTGTAATAAGATGATTTGGAAGGATCAAATGCTAAGTTAACGCCTAAAATTGATCTAGAGACTCCTCCACCAACGGGGGGTTGAGGAAGTAGCCTGTATTGATTAGTACTAGGATTGCAAATATAGTAGTTGCCGTGTCCACCGCTGCATAATAATAGACCATTACAAGATTGCAAGATTTGGATCCCATATGAATCATCAACAAAGGTAAGAGTTCTGATGGGAGGACTAGAGGGATTGGAATCAAGGTTGATGAAGTCATATTCAGGATTATTGACTTTTAGAGCTATACGATCAACAAAGAGGCCCGTGATTGGTTTACGAATGAGACTTAGGCGGCGGCAGAAGACAGGATTGGAGATGAGGGAGAGCCAGTGTTTGGATACGGATTTGAATTTGAGCAGGGATTTGATTGGAAGGCGAATAAGTATTTCAGTTAAAAGGTCATCCAAGTTCGCAATCACTTCAGACGGTGATTGCTGATAATTTTGAGAAGAGGAGGTGAATGTTATGATTGAGTTTCTGATGGTTGTTATGGTTGATGGCATGGTGAGAAAATTAAGGGTGGAATTTTTGCTTGCCTTTGTTTTCTAGAGAAGTTGAAATATTTTTATATGACCTCCGCCGCTGACTCAGACCAAGCACTAAAAGAAATCTTATCTTTGAAGTCAAGTCTGCCTTCCACAGCTAAAGCCTCTTGCTAGCAGTATTGTTGACTGTTTCATTCAAATGGAAATTATGAAACCACTTGGAAGCTGTCAACATTCTCATTTTCATTTTGCATTTTTTTTTAAATCTTCAACAAAAAGTGCCTGTTAATAATCTATTCTCTTTTTTCAAGGTCAATTGTGAAAAGTCATAGCGTAATGAGCAATCTTCAGCAGCAAAAGACAACCTCACTCCTCAAATGTATGGAAAAAACATAAGGCAGTAAGAGTAAAAAGATAATTAGATAAAACCATCTATTCATCCCCACCAAATAGTCAAATTGCTGAACAGGAAATCCCGGTCACTTATGAACCATGCAAGCAATTACTTTTAGCATCATACAACCAATTTGATTTTTTTTTCCCCCCATGTTCTGTGAGCTTCATTTACATTGAAACAATGAAACTCTCCTAGCACTTTAGTATATCGGTGTCAAAATTACCAAAGCAATCATCAAATCACTGTGGTATATGAGAATTGAAATTAATTACTCAAAAACTGAGAAAGATTTGCAAAATTTTCCCGATTGGAGGTGTTGATTGTTTGGGGGCGGAAATTTCACCACGTCATGTGTTATAAAGATACGCTCTTTCTCGACTGAAATAAAATTGGAAGTGATTGGAAATTCAGGCGTAGTAGTATGCTATCGGCTTGATTCTGTTGTATGGTCTAAAGAGTAAAGTTTAAAAATATATTCAAGTATTGGTGTGACCTAAATAAACTCTTATTACAACTTTGACTATTGCTGATGTTTAGATTTAGGCTTAAATAATAATGGCACCTGCTGTGATAGTGATGTAGGAGCAAAATACACCAGTGAATAATGAAAAATCAGTAACTTAATATTAATGTTCTATAATTGCAATAGTCTAAAAAGTTTAATTAGGGAAAATGTGAGAAAATAGAATATTTTTGGAAAATAAATATTGAAATGTGTTTGAAAACTATTTTAGGAAATGTTTTGGAACTATCTTTTTAAAGAATTCTGAAAAAAATATTTTCTAGAAATGTTTTTGGAAGAATATTAAAAATTTTCTCAAAAATTATATTTGGAATAATACTGAAAGTTTTCTTAAATTATTTTTGAAATACATTCAGATTGGATGTTTAAAATATAGTTTTGAAGAAAAATTAGTTTTTTGGAAATGCTCTTAACTAACTTTTAATTCTCTCTTGGATTGCTTAACTAGAAGAATGGATGGATGCCTGAATGACTTGTGAAGCTTGCTATTTACAGGCTTCATTTCTTCATTTCTTCATTTGCATTTATTTCATGCGTGCTCGTATTTAAATTTAATGCATACCTAGTCATTTTTGTTTTTAGTTTCATAAACATTGTTTTAATCATCACCTAGACCGACTGTCAGCTTTACATTGATTTGCATGCATGCTTAGCCGTTTTTGTTAACAATTTTATAAATATTGTGTTAATTGTTGCCCATACCTATTGACTTTCAAGTTTCACCTTTACATTGATCTCCATCCATGCTTAGCTATTTTTGTTAACGATTTTAAAAAAATTGTATTAATTGTTCGCCATGACTTTGACCTCATAGATTGGACTGGGTCTTTAGGACTAGAATCGATTTGATAGGCTATTACATTGATCAAACTGAAGTACAACAGACCTCATGGGCTTTGAGGTTCGCCATCTAAAATGGCTAACAGTACGAGCAATTTCTTGGATGTTCTTAGGCTAGAAGAAAAGTTCAGTTCCTGAATTGTCAACAAGCTCAAAGGTTTCTACAGCGTGAAAAAAAAAAAAAAAAAAAAAAAAAAGACATCTTGACGATTACAATGAACCACCAAGACTCTGATTTCAAGCAAGATTTTGGATTGAAAATATTTCGAGGATTACAAACAGATTGATTATCACGTTAATTTGTATTTTGACAGAACATACATGTTGAATTTCAAGCCTGAAACCAATACAAGGATAATAGCTAAATCCATGTTGGCCTAACCTAATAATCTTTTTGAGCAGAGATATCATCACACACAAGCAAGACATTGATAGTACTGAAAAGCACCAAACCATCCATACTGCAATGAACTTGCATCTGCAGCTTGGTTGCCATCTGGAGCAACGCCAGCAAGTTTCTTGAAAGTCTTATCCTTGAAATCATAATGCACTACCTTATTAGGCAGGTGCAATAACAAATATGAGTCATCATCATTCTCCTCGCTTTCAACGCCGAGTAGCGAATACCCATAATAGTGCAAGTCTTCTGGATCAAGATAAGTCCTAATCATCTCAGGAAATGCAGCTGCAACCCCACCCAGATCAACACGATGCTTCACAAACCAACCGGAAAAGTCTGTCCTCATTTCATGAACTACGAAGGGAGAGGCACCACAAAGATCAATAAGAAGCAAATGGCCTGCGGACTCTCCAAAGTATTGATAAATCCCGCTATCCCATCCATCAGGAACAGGAGGCATTGGCATTTCTTGCAGTTTCTCTTGATCAATGTCAAAATATAAAGAAGTTTCAGAAGAACTTACCCAATTAATGGCACCATTCCAGAATACACCAGTATTGAAATTTATACCACTTGGTGCTGTTAAAGTACCTCCATATCTCCAGTCACTTGTTTCTGATGAGTAAATCTCCATATGAAGCAAGCCACCAAGAAAAGAATCACTAGCTCCTACATAGATGACTTTGTAATCAGATGATTTAGAAGGATCAAATGCTAAGTTAACACCAAAAATTGATCTAGAAACTCCTCTGCCAATGCGGGGTCGAGGAGGTATCCTGTATTGCATAGTAGTGGGATTATAAACATAGTAGTTGCTGTGTCCACCGCTACATAGTAATAGACCATTACAAGATTGCAGGATTTGGATTCCATATGAAGTATTAACAAAGGTGAGAGTTCTGAAGGGAGGACTAGGGGAATTGGAATCAAGATTGATGAAGTCATATTCAGGATTACTGACTTGGAGAGCAAAACGATGAACAAAAAGGCCTGTGATTGGTGTACGAGTAAGACTTAGGCGGTGGCAGAAGACAGGCTTGGAGATGAAGGAGAGCCAGTGTTTCGATCGGATTTGAATTTGAGCAGCGATTTGATTGGAAGACGAAGAAGTATTTCAGTTAAAAGGTCATCCAAGTTCCCAATCACTTTAGCTGGTGATTGTTGATAATTGTGAGACGAGGAGGAGGATGTTATGTTTGAGTTCAATTTGGTTCCTATGGTTGATAGCATGGTGGGAAAATTAAGAGTGAACTGTTCTTGGCTTTGTTTTCCAGAGAAATGAAATTTTTTTTATAGGTCAGAGTTCAATCAAATAGGAAGATTTTGCAGCAAGCCAGTTGCTGTTAATTCTCAACTACACTAAATCCTCTTGCTAGCCATAAGGTTTTCCTGTAAAAATAAATACATAAGCCAATTAGTCACAAAATTTTTTTTATTGTTTTTCCATTTTTCAACTAATACTCATTGTTTATTTAAACAAAACCAATCAAACTTCTTGCAAGCTGTCAAGATTCCTTTTTTTCCTCCTTTTTTTTCCCAAATCCTTTATTCACTTCCAATGAATGACAAACGTCCAGTATCACATAACAATCTTTTATCTTTTATCAGGGTCAACTGTGACATAGCCCTAGAGTATTGGCCCGGTCTAGTAAGTGGTTGTTCTGATCATCCATGACAGCAACATGAAGTGGCTTCATGCTTGTTGGTATGACCGCCATTGCAGACTCAGGGCAAGCACTCAACAAATCTTATAATTAAAAATCAATTCTGCCTTTAAAGCTGCCACATACAAAGGTGTCCTCCCACCTTTCTCCTTTAAAAGGCACATCTCTGGATTACTTTATACAAGCAGTCTCCTTGTGGCCAGGTGCATTGTAGCCTTCATGGTTTAACTCATGAGCAAGTTCAGGATTTCCCGCCGGTATCTGACCCACAGTTTGTTTATTACCTGACTTAGCTACAATGTGCAAAGGATCCTCACATAAATTTATACCTTAAATCTTCATATACTCTTGACAACATAAATTTCAGCTCCACATCAATATCATAACAAAAAACTTCTGATGACTTGGTAATGATAAGAAAAGGAGGGGGTAGTAGTCAATTTGAGCGGAGTGTGGAGCTGATCAAACTATTTTCAATGCCTTTTTGTAATTGAATAATCTCGTATATTTATGCTTTACAATGCAATATCCAAGTCCGGTGCATAACCCATGGACTTGAACTTCTCCTTTAACTCTTCTAACGTGGCATAAATGTCCTCTTTTTGTGGATGTTGTTGATCACTTGCATAAAATTTATGAACTCTACCTTCTACAGAAATCCAGCTACATCCCGGTTCCTTTTTCACTCCCTGCTCTTTCATTTCTTCTCTCAGAATAAGTCCATCTTCATAACTCCCAGTCTCAATATATGTGTTGGATAACAGAACATAGGTAGCTGGGTCTGGTCTAACTGAAAGGACTTTCTGTGCAGCAATTTCACCTAACTCAGCATTACCATGAACTCTACATGCTCCCAACAAGGTCTGCCAGACCATTTCACTTGGCTCAATTGGAATCTGTCTTATAAACTCCATCGCATCATCCAAGCGACCCACACGACCAAATAGATCAACAATACAAGCATAATGTTCCATCTCTGGCACCAGACCAAATTTTTCCTTCATTTGTTGAAAATAGTGCAGGCCTTCCTCTACCAGTCCTCCATGGCTGCAAGCAAACAGAACACAGAGAAAGGTAACAGAATTAGGCTTCACACCCAACTGTTCCATTCTTCTAAAGAGCTGAAGGGCATTTTCCGAGAGACCGTGCTGGGCATAACCCGATATTATAGCTGTCCATGAAACAGTATCAGGGTTAGAAATCCTTTTAAATATCATCGCTGCCTCACTTATATTGCCACATTTGGCATACATGTCCAACAAAGCACTTTCTACGCACTTGTCAGTGTCCAACCCAGTATTGCAACAAAGACTATGAACTTGCCGACCAAAATCTAGAAAACAAAGGCCAGCACAAGATACAAGAACACTGGAAAATGTGAACTGGTTAGGACTAAATCCTTCCTCCCTCATTTGGGAAAAAATCGCGAGTGCTTCCTCCCATTCAGAACATTGAGAGTGAGCAGTCACAAGAGTCGTCCAAGACACCATATCTCTCTCCCCCATCCTGTCAAAAACCTTCCTTACATCTTCAAGAGCCCCACATTTGGCATAGGCATCAGCAATTGCATTGCAAACACTTACAACCAACACATCACTTCCAGACTTCAGAACAATCCCATGAACTGCCTTTCCTAACTGCAGATACTTCGAAACAGCAATTGCATTGAATACACTACAATATGTATAAACATCTGCTTTTATATCTTTCTGACACATTCTCACATAGAGCTCCAGAGCTTCTTGGCCACACCCATTTTGTGAATAACCAGAAATCATTGCATTCCACAGCATGTTTGGTCCAGAGTTAATTAGAATGGAATCAAAAACAGTTCTTGCATCATTCAAAGACCCACATTTTGAGTACATATCAATGAGAGCAGTTCCCACCTGCACATTAGACTCCAGGCCCAACTCAGAGGCAAAAGACTGAACCTCTTTACCCCTGTCAACATCATGTAACTGCCCAACAGCTTTTGAAACACCAATGATTGTCAACATATTCGGCGTGACTCCTTCACTCTTCATGAGAAGAAAATGATCAAATGCTTCTGAGTGAAGTCCATTTGATGTAAACCCCGAAATCATTGCATTCCAAGAAACTTCATTATGCTCTGTCATGGTATTAAACATCTTATACGAATCCTCAACTCTCCCCAACTTAGCATACATGTTGAGAAGAGATGTAGTAACAACAGTATGAGAAGCAAAGCCTTTTATAATTATCTGTGCATGCACCATCTTACCCAATTCAACACAATTTAAACCAATACACGTCTGCAAAATTGCCGAATATGCAAAATTATCAGGCAAAACCCCGGAATTAAGCATTTGACAAAAGAATTTATACCCATCAATGAAAGAACCATTCTCTGTCGATCCAACAATCATCACAGTCCAAGAGAAAATATTTCTTTGTGACATTTTATCAAACACCCGCAAAGCAGCATCAAAATCAGAACACTTTGAGTAAGCACGAGCTATATGATTCAACAAGTTTATCAAGTCTTTGTCCGAAAAATCGGATTTTAACACAAACCCGTGAACGGATTTAGCTAGTTCCAAAGATCCTTTATTTGCAGAGTCACGTAGGAGGTCGATTAATGGCTGGATTTGAGATTTTCTGTGAGGTTCTTTAGCTTCTCTTAAAATGGGAAATTTAGTTTTAATGGCCACATTTAGTTTCTGGGTAGTTTGAGAATGACAAGCCACGGCAGGTTGAATTATACTTCTGCAAGGAAATAAAAAAGTTGACAAATTTTTACTTAAAAGCAACGATAACGCATGGAGATGGAAATAAGAGTTTCTTACTTGGAAATTAGAAATTGGATTTGGAGTTGGGAATTCAGACAAGTTAGAAAATTGAAGGTTGAAGGAGAGAATCATTGTTTGTTGCCTGTTAACTTGAAAGGGCTATATCCATTCATGCACCATTTCTAAAATTCATCCATGCATTCGCACAAAGAAAACATTTTTTTATCTTTGAATTTCTCTGTTATGGTCTTGGACTGACAAGTAACAACTCAGACATATGTCGATAAACAATGCACTTAAAAAATTTTGTGGTAAAAGGAAAATCTCAGGGGAGGTATCCGTAAATTATCAAAATTTTGTTTTCGTTTGTGTAATAAACAGTAAACACACCAATTTCATAAAAAATAATTACGGAAAATTCACATTATTCTCTAAAAATTCAAATAGAAGTAATGTTTAGACAATAAATCAATTATTTTTCTTTAAAGTAATTCTCTTGACCATCTTTGACTTTAAATATAATGTTAATTTAATCGTTTACCATTGTGGCAGTAAATAATAATAATAATAATAATAATTTAATTGATTAATTGTTTACATTTCTTTTTATTTGAAATTGTTAAACTAATGTGAATTTTTTTTTAATTGGAGGTGGGTACCACCCTTTCAAAAGAAAATCAAAAATTAAAAATTGAAACAACTAATCTAATTGATAACATTAATCAATCAATATTGTAACATTTTCTATTTTCCTATTTATTACGATTTCCAAATAATACCTATAGCAAAAGTATGGATAGATATATTACTAAACCATAGAATTTAATAAGAACACACACATTATTAAATCATATGACTAAACACACTACTAAATCATAAGACTAATAAATTGAACACTAATTTTATTAAATTTTATGTTTTCATAACACATCTACACTAAAAGAAAATAAAATAAAGGCGCCTGAACTGAGAAATTTTTATGGATAGATATTCCTTCAAAGAAGACTGCATTGTGCTTCTTATAAAGCACTTTCACTGCACAATATATCGTACAAAAAAACACTCATAAAAATTTTGCAAGAAGAAATCAACAAACAAGCGTTGAAAGGATTTTTACGCAGCTGTCGCTGCCAGGAATTAGCTCTCCGTAAGATTTGAAACGAAAAGAAAAGAGCTGATGGAAACCTTCTCAAAACAGGAAAATCCGGGTGAAATCAAATTCTTATTACACTTTTTGACACGAATAACATTATTAACTGCTTTATTACTTATCATAGAATTCAAAGTACACAGTTAAGCAACCAAGCATATGCGTAGATCCAATGACAGCAGCAAGCCAGAAAATCACTTTTTCTGTAAATCAAATGACTATAAGATATCGAAAAAATTGTTTCTGACGATGATGCACTTGCTTTACAAAACTCAACTGAGAGAAATAATTGAATTTTTTGCTCTTCTGTCGTAAGAAGATGCTTTCAATATCAACTCTCCTATATGCATAAAAAGATTCTCAGTTTCCACCTTCTGCTTCACCTTCCAACCGGACCAAGTGATGTATTCTCCAATGGAGTGAACATGAAATTCCCAGAAAACATAGCTTCTTTGTCTGCCAAATAAATGACCAGCTTTCTCAAATTAATATACTAACCGCAAGTTCAGAAATTCAAATAGCATCATATTTAAATTTTAAACATTGAAAATCCCAAGTTCCCAACAGAATACCCAAGAACATATATTCACAAAGTGACAAAAATAATTCAACATTCCTAAACTCAGGATGTTATTGAACCCTGTAGAGAAGACAGTTCAAGAGTCAATAAAATTGTTTTGATTCTTAGGAATGAAAAAAATAGAATAATTAACCAAAACAGACTACACATTTTTTTGCAGAGTAGAAATAAGATAAATAACTGTTATCAATCACCAATTAAAGAAAATTCAAAGCAATAATCATATTTAACCCTCCTTTTACTCTCTTTTCTGGCAAGCAACCCATTGGACAAAGAGGAAAGGTAAAGAGAATTGTCATATCATATGCCTAGGAAGTGATTGCATATTGTCAATTAGATGAGCAAACATAAATCATAGCATGGAGCAAAATACTGTAGTTTAACTACATAATCACAACCCATGAACAAACAGGAAAAAAGGAAGGGTAGTGTACCAGTTAAGGACAGGCAACTCACTTCTCGACGGACATACCTCGTCATTGCCTGCAGATATAAGCAAAAAGGTTAATTTATGCTATGGCCTTCATATAGAAGAAAATTAACAACAAGATATTTGATAAATAATGGACAAAGAGAAAGAGAAACAATTAAAAAGATGAAGTTCTTTCTCAACCCTCTTCTGTATTCACGATCTATACCACAATGCTCAACAGAGTATGCATCAATTGTGAGGAAGGCAGAACAGCTCCATGTGTAAAAGAAATAGTTCATGGTACATCACATTAACATAACAGTAAGGGGCCGAAACATGACTTCTTCATGGCAATTGACAAAGAAACATTCATCCACGTATTGCAGAGGAGCTATTAAATCTAATGCAGAAATGAGATCTCTCCAAGCAGAGGAGATTCATAATTTTCTCTGACAAAACACAGTAGTGACAAAACAAAGTTGAGAACATGCCTGGACTGCCCGTAATGCAGCATCGTCTGGCTTTGATGAGCCATCGTCAGAGAAGATATTCCTGCAACAGAAACATTTCCAGTATTATTAAAAAGAGAAAATATAACACACATGGTCAATATATTAGTTATTCTGAATAGGCAGAGAATAAGAGAGTATGGCCAATCCCAAGTCACAATCCAATTATGAACATCAAGCCGACTCTGAACTCCTGAACTGTCCTTTTATTTATCACAAAACGTACCCTAGGGAATATACCTTTTTTCACAATGATTTAGTTAGGCAGGGCTGCAGAAAGTCTCACCTCCAAATCACATTTTGTAGTTCATCCTGTTTAGCCTCTGGTAGCAAGGCAGCATCAAAGGCAACGATATTTCCGTAGAATATCTTTTCCAGTTCCTTCATCCATTTTGACAAAAGTAAGTTTACCTGCCATTGCATAGACCAATAAGTAACAAGTGTGGTAGAGACTATTAAATGATGAAAACGACATTTGCAATCTTGTCCAAAACTATTAAGTTTAATAGACGCCATCTGAAAGAACAGCAATTTTCCTAGCCTCCTATCTCTGTACATACAAACATTGGTGGCCCACTAATGAATGACAAGATATGGAAACAGCAAACCAGCTTTGATTCTAGTTGGGAATACAATATGACCTGACAATATATGCCCACTGATGATTGATGAGACTGAAAACATCAGATTAGCTTTAGAGCCTACTCAGAACTACAACATCATCCCGACAGAGGCATACTGATAAAAGACACAGACATAAACCTATTGTCTACTGTCTCATATGTACAAATGATCAATACTAAAGCTTTTACAGTGATCAACATAAAACACTAAGACAATATCTAAATCAGGCAATTTGTAGTTTTTAAACAAACCACAAAAAGTGACCTAACTGGTAGAGTAAATAAATGCCTAGGCTAATGGAGAGCTCAAGAGTGCTTTCTTTCAATATTCTTTTACTAAATTACATAAAATTGATAGGTCCAAAGCAAATTCTAAGTAGGAAATATATAAAGGTCAAAGATAACGATCACAAACCCCAGCTTTAGATACTCTCATCTCCACGTCATGATTGTAAATCTCATACAGATATTGACCAAGCTCAACACCTTCCTTTCCCTCTTCTTTCAAGCGACGTAAACAAAACCACATATGAAGAACAAGCAGCGAGAATGTCATTCTAAAGGTCTTCTCCAAGTTAAACACTGCACCAAAACAGAGAACAATAATGTACCCCTTTACAGTTTATATAAATCTCAAAATACACAACCACGCGGTATACTAACTAACATGTTAGGACCTTAACATATTAAGGCCTCTAGCTAATAATACATTTGCTTTTAGCAGATGAACATTAGCATGAGAGCAAGGACTAACCATCATAAATGGCGGGTTTATCAACTTGAGAAACAACTCGCTTGTAAATCACATTTGCGCCGCGAATAGACTTGCTTTGTTTACTATAAAATAACATGAGCTTCAGGACAAAACGCTTTATGCCCTCGTACTTTGGATCATCCACTCTGAGAGGAGAGTCCGGCGCCAAAGCCAACGACGCAGGTTTAGACCAAAACATTTTATCCAAACTCACCTGCCAATAAGAACCCCCAAATGAAGAAACACAATAAAAATTTAAACTTCAAGTGATCAACTAAATGGCAAAAGCTGTAATTTCAATACCACCGGTTGTTTCGTAGGACGAGGAGCAGGTTCCACAGAAGCAGCAGCAGCAGTGGCCATAGCGTAGCTTTGGCGCGAAATGGCGTGGAAATCATTTCTCTGTGTTATGGAATTCAGTGACCTGACTGCTCTGCTCCATCTTGGCAACATCTTCAGTTAAAAAACTACGTCGTTTCGGAGATAAATTTAAGTAAATTTGAATTCAGAAAGTGTAAAAGAAGTAAACTTTAAAGGTCTGCCATTTCGTTAAGTTTTCATTTATGAAGCTCTGGCTGTGATGAAATCTCGATGTTGCTGTTTCTAAGCCCTAAACCCTTTGAGCTCTCGAGGAGAGGGGGAGAGCTCAGCAGATCTAACGGCGGTCAAACGACCAAGGACGCTAGTCTTGCTTGTACTATATCTATCCACGTCAGCTAGTTTCAAAGCTAATATTAATTAAAACTGTTGCAAGTGTACTTTTCACGTTTCCATCGAAACTGCCTTTGTTTACAAAAAAAACCTTTATTTTTATTATTATTATTTTGGAATTTCTCATAGCCATCCCTATTCCATATACATACATAAATTGAAGTCTTATTTATTTTATTTAAAATGACCATCCAAACAAGGTTTTAAAATGTTTACAGTAATTCCAGATTCACCCTTATTAATTAACTCCCTTTTAATCAATTTGATAGATAAACAAAATACAACCTTAAAAAGTCATATGCTTAGCATAATGGTAGAATAAAAAATGTTAAATGTTCCCATTGGTGATCACACTGTCCTAAAGAACGAACAATATAAGATTTACCTTAACATGAAAAAATTTGGATCATTTATATATTTCTATGTAACAGCGTCGAAGGCATATAAAATCTGGCAAGCATTACATGAATACTTCTCAAGGCTTGGCCTCTTGCGACACACTCACCTCACCGGAAGCAACAGACAGAGCTTGAGCTTAATGGTTAACCTAGACCTACAAAACTGCCGATTATGGCCTATTAATTTACAGTTCCCTCGAAAAGAAAACCCCAGAAAATAAAACACATTACATAAAAAAGCTCAGCATGGCAGCGGACAAGTTTGATTCTGTGGAAAGCATTACAACATCAGAGGTATTGTCGAAGGCTTTCGCCACTCAAGGATTCCATTTCCTTGATAATATCTTGTGCCAGAGATTTAACGGGCAACTCTACATCCTCAAGCAATTCTCCAAGGAAGGGGATAGTTTCAGCCAGCAATACTAAGTATTCTTCCTTCAAGTTCTCAACAAAATACTTGACTATTCTCAGTCCGAGAATTCGAGACCGCACCTTTTCACTTCGAGTTTGCATTAATACCTGCAACGTTCAAAAAATTTATATAATTCGATTGTGTCAAACCGTCCCGGTAGTACTTGAAAAGCAAAAATATGAGACAGGGCCATGGGGGTTTCTTTCAATTTATCTTTTTTTTTAAAAAAAAAAAACTTGAAAATGCATTAATGAAGAAGATTAAAAACAGATAGCAGACCAGCTGTCCACTCAAAAAACAAAGATTAGCACCATTTGGGCTATACAGAAGTATACCCAATCACCCCCTATACAAGGCTAGAATCAATTATAATTCTCTATCTCAAAACCCCGTCCCCAGGTCTTTTAATTTATCTATCCTAAGTATTTGAAAAACTCGTAAAAGATTTGTACGACCATGTAAATTGGGTAAAAAGTCCAAAAATACACCCTATTTTACGTTCAAAATAGTAGACTTTGTAGTGACTTTCTGCATTTCTCACTTCAAGGCATTTTCTATATTTTTAGAAAGCTAAAATTGCCCATAAATAAGGCAAACTTAATCTAGTTTCTCATATGATTCCAATGACTAATTAAGGAATGGACCTAATATACTTTATATTAAGGATGTCTTTTAGGCAAATCAAATAAAGGTCCCAAAGTTTTCTTGTCTTAGGTGTCAAATCTAATTATTTATTTATTCCTCCCAACAGTGGAAGGCGTCAGATTCAGTGACTTGGAGACTCACCTCATGATTCAGTGGTTTCCATAGAAGGTCAGTTCCTGCAGTAACAGCCATTTGACCAACACAAACAACCAGCAAGTCATCAACTTCCTTCACAGTAGGTACATTCAAATGCTCCCCCAGACCAGCTGGTGGTTCTGCTGCAAGCTGTGAGACGATGGGTTTCAATAAAACCTGCAAAAAGGGGAAGGTATACATCAAAAGCAGCAAATCAGGGAATGAAAGGTGAAAAAAGTCAATGAAAAGCCTCTTCAAAAAGGGAAAAGTCATCTTTAAGACTCAAAAGTTCAATAGAGAATCACAACACTGAACCATCACAAATTGAAATGAAAACCATAAATGTGTATAGCAATATATCTCATGGACAGATGGGGAAAATTTTGAATCTGCAATAGTATACTATTTGAAAAGAGAAGAAAAACAAAAGGAGAATTGAACTTTATCTCAGCCAAGAGGAATATCTTTCTCACTATATGATCAGTGATCAATGAAATCATCTAATAATAGCTTCTAATTGGCTTGTGGAAAAATAAGGAGACACCCTTAAATTTGTTAGAAACTAGCATATAAATGCACTTTACCTCACAGAAATTCAAATTCCCCAACCATACTTCAGAATGTAACAATAACCATCTGATATATATTTTGAAATGAAAAGATTCCAAGAATGCAATGCAAAATATTATAGATTGAGATTTAGTCTGGTCAGTTCAGCATTAATGGCTTTTTAAATAACTGCAATACTATTATTCTAGTTCCAAGCAACAATAAAGGTAGCATATAACTAACCTGGAAATTTGTGGAGTCAAGGAACTTCAGGCTTGCAGTATCATAAAGAAAACATTTATGTAACGACGATATCACCAACGCCCTGAGTTGCCAGTGACTAATTGATAAAGAACCGTTTTGTTCTTTCATGGTGCCTGCTTCCTGAATCCTAGCCTTCTTTTTTCGAGTTGAATTAGCAGTGTTTACACCCCTAGCACCAGTAAGATGCTGCACGCATCCCTCAAGCAAGTATTTGAAGTAGGGAACAAATAAAGACCTGAACTTCACATCAAATGCATTTAAATGACATGAATCACCAAGCAAATTCTACACTCAGAAAATAAATGAAAGCCTCAAATTTCTAAGAAAGAATAACTACTAATTAGCAGGAAAAAGTTACAATCCACAACTTCAAGATAAAAAACTATTGACAGATCCTTATTGCAGCACACCTAGGTCATAAACCACCACCTCTGATCAAAACTATAAGGAAGATCCATGTAGCCACTAACAGCTCATAAAGCTTGAATCTACATGAGATAGGGTCATAACTCGACCACCATCGTGTGCATTTCAGCAACACGAAAAAGTTTAAAGGCACAACATCCAAGAGCATAGCATAGCAAAGAAAAACTGCAGATTATCTAAAAATGAACATAGATAAATACACATGAAGTAAGTTGACTCACCGATGGCTCTCAGCAAGTTTATTTACGAGGCTGTAGAAAGCTATTGCCCTATCTATTCTTTTGCTTTTCATTGAGCCAATATCTTCCACATCTGACTCTGCCCATTCAATACTTCTGATAAAAAGGGGTCTAAACATTGTCTCAGTTAGCTTCATTGTAAGTGAAATCACTGTACTGATGACACTCTTTTCTACAATATCAACGTCTTGAATTGAAACACAGTGTTGACGGCGAAGATCAAGAGCAAGCAAACACTGGTCAAAAATCTTTCCATGGAAACCACCAATAGACGACCTATCCATTCTACTAATGATATGTCCTAGAATTTCGAATGCAATTACTAAGCTTGAATCCCCAGCATCAACAGCACCAGAATAAATCTTAAGCAAAGGCGGCAGAGCCAGCCGAACCTAAAGAGAAAAGGTCAAAGATTATACTGCTATACCAGATGACGAATGAATAGCAAGAATTTCAGATCAAAGTCAATAACCAACATTTTAATAAGAACAATTACTTGGATTTTGTCTGTGAGAAGCCTTCGAACTGCATCAGCTTTCACTTTCAGTTTCGGATCTGATCCTGGCAGATATTCAGGACAAAGTACCAAAAGTTCTGTAATATCTCCAAGATATGGGTTCAGAAAACCACCAAGTTTGTCTATAACTGCCTCGAGAGTAATGAGAACAGATGCCATGAGAGATTCTCTCAGAGTCTTATCCTCATTCCTTTCATTTTTCACATCCACATAGGTAGAGATTTCACGTGACTTCTTTCTCACATTCTCCATAATAAGAGGCAGCTCCGCTAATGCCTTTAACCCTAGCACATTAACCAAAGCACCAGTAGTTCGTAGACAGCTGGAAGCTAGAGCCAAGTTGCGTGAACCAATGCTATTGGTCACAGACAGGAGGCACAAGTTGAAGACAGAATCATAAGGAAATCTATTTGCCAAAACTTCTAGTGTTGAAACTGCTGTCAGCTTCAGTGAAATGTTCGATTCTCCAGTGGAATTATCAACTAGCAGGACAACCTCCGAGCACATCTTGCGAAAAGATTCAAAAGCACTATCATCCAGATGAAACCAACGGCTATTTGAATCAGGATCAAGTTCTCTTCTCCGTTTATGCTTTGGTTTAGCCATGTCAACGTCCTTCACTGTTTGACATAGAAGTCCAAGAGCCTGCTCACAAGTACAAATTTCTCCGTTAAACAATGAAGCATACAGGTTCACAGGGGTTACAGAAAATTAAACCTCAAGCCAATGTGTCACTGCTTGAGTGAAACATTTGTGTGCTAAAAAAGTAATGATAATAATAACATGAAGCTTGAAAATAGAACAGGTGATGACTTGTGAAATAATTCACTGACATATTTGTTGTGTTACACACCTGGGGATGCAACAAATGTGTCCGCAAATATATGACACTCAAATGGAAAGTTAAAGGATAATGTGCCTTTATTTGCTTTAAGCACGTGCAACAATTTGGTTGTGCTGCAAAATTTTTGTTATAAAACTTCTGCTGTCTTCAATAACTCAAATCTATTTCTACAACTTTTCTAACTTCTTATCTTTCATTTCTATTTACAAGAGTAAACTTCAACAAAATCAGTGCAAGGAAATCAATAAAAGAGCATTTTCACTATATTCTCCGTCTTAGGAACCCCAAAATCAATTTTCTACTATCCAACTGAGACATGTTAGATAAACTGTGATGGAAGATCAACGCACAAGCTCAACTAAGCATTTCTATTTCACAAAAGTTAAATCACAATAAACAACCACATACCTTCTTTTTCACGTTGCCATCTGCATTGCCAAGTAAATTAACAATGCCTTTAAAGTAAGCTGCTGGGTTCATGACCTTAGTAACAGTCCTCAAGACAGCACGCATACACTCCTTTAGAGCTTTCCTAGTGGCCATGGGTACACTCATTTGCTTTTTTCTTGTTTCAACAAATTGCAGGAGAAAAACAACCTGCTCCATGAGTTCTTCAAGTTTTCTCTGTCAAGTTAAAGTAACTCATAAGATCAGAGTTTTGAAATGGAGGAAATCACAATTGACTGAGTTCTTATGCGATCACAGTTCAAATAGGTCAGATATATAGTGGAGTATGTATATGAGAGCACAATAATTTCATTCCCTTATCAAAACAACATAGGATAAACTCCAAAACAATGCCCCACGGCAAACATAGATTACCTCAAGTTCTCATAAGTCATGTTATGTTATGGGGAGAATAGATCCAGCAGGTCCAAAATGAAAAGCCATACAGCATATACCACTTACAATAGAATGCATAATTATACTGAAGAACATCTTACCTGGACAACCGTTATGTCTACAATGTCCAAGATTGATTTTCACTAACAGTTCAAACTCCCAACTTCCCAAAACTTGTGCAGATTGGATGTGTATTCAATTCTGTCCGGAACTTAGATAATATAATTATCAACTATCCTATTCTGATGACATATTTCTGTCAATGGCTGTATTCTATTATAGCAAATGATAAACCTATTTCTGAATCTAATAACTCAATTCATAAAAGAAAGGCCCAAGTTTCTTTCAAGATATTTGACCAGTATACCCCCTTTTTTACAAAGAAAATGATCTGACCAACAAAGATCAAGGAATTGATCCAAGACCACCTCAAAATAAAGATCATTCAATGTTCAAGGTTTGGTAAAGTTCGTAAGTACAAATTCTTACCTGAATGTTATCTGAATCTTCCTCCGATCCAAGCTTGAATGCAAATTCTGGATCATGCATTTTGTGTAAAATGAGTTCCATGGCACACAGCAATTCCATGAGCATTTCTTGGCCTAAATTACCAATTCCTACTTTTTGAAGCATCATAACAAGAGAAGGAAGCCATATGCCGCATGAATATTGCTCACAAATTTGCAAGGCAAAGGCATATTCCCACTCTCTCTGTGCAAAAGATGCAAAACTTTCTGAAGCATGCGTATTGCTAAGGTAAGACAATCCTTTCCTTGAGACTAGTGAACGAAAAAGAAGGACAAACATAGAAGCCAAGCTATCGCATTCTCCCAAAGTCCTGCAGAAGATCATGTCAGTTTAAGCAGAAACTAAGGACCAACAAGAATAATATAAGATTCGTCCAAATAAAACCTTAATAGATATGCGACAATTGACTGTCGTCTGTGCTCAGCGACCTCAGGCAAAACATTCACAAACACCTGAAGGAAAAATTTAACCAAATTAGAGCAGAAACAAGTATCACAACTGTCAACGGAGCTTGCACTATTATGTATTACCTGAAGTATTTTGTCCTTGTCATCAGTTTTTGACAGCAAACAAGGGACAATTGCAGATATGAGAACCTCAAAGACATGTCGTGAATGGCTGTCATTCTATAAAAAACAACATAATCAGTATATAATTATTGCTAAGATTTGAAAGAATAGTATTAATTAAAATTTGTTTCAGAATCCAAAGTTGACTTTTAGCATTAGTTTTGCACTATGGTTCAACGTTACCTTCAGCAAAAATACTTGAAACATTCTCCGGAACTTTTGTACAATTTCAAATATCTTTTTACTAGCACCAACTACCAAAACTAAAAACTTAAAAAAAAAAAAAGAGCAAATCATTACTCTTTCTCTACAGAACAAAAATAAAATTAACAGACCTGAGTGATGGTCGCTTCTCCAATAACAGCAAGAATATCTAATATGTGCTCCAATATTTTGTCCGGAACAACCTTTGCTACGGCAGATAGCAAAGAAAACACATGGTTTCTGGTGACCCCATCATTTGTCGAACGAGCACATTCAACCAACATTTTAACATTGACGTTATTAACAATGTCATCCTGACATGAACGATGTGTCAAATGTTATCAGAAGTATAAAAACGCAAACCGAAATGTCATTCCTAAATACTGATCAGATTTCTAAATAAAACATTCAGACAACAACAGTGGAATACCTTTAAAGGAACAGCATGTAAGAGTGATGCATTGATGTCTTCAAGAACAATTAACAACTTCTGCTGAATGTAAATCAATGTTGTTGAAATGGTTTGGCAAATTCCAGATGAAGATTGGATCCTCTTTTCATCTTTGGCAATAGCAGCACCTTGTTGTAGCCAGTCATCAGAAAAAACTTTTCCAAGAAGCTTAAATAAGGGCCCCAGAAGCAAATCCCTAAAACCATTAAATAATTGAATAAACTAAATAACATGATATAGCCTATCATATACCATAGTTCTACAAATTAATTTCCTGAACGAGATGCAATTAAGAAACAGACCTGTTTGCTATATCTTTCTTTAGTAGCAGTATATCAAGGAGTGAACTAAGGAAAGAGAGAGCATTTTCTCCTTTATATATCACATCAGCATGGAAGTTGGACTTCTGATGTTCATCTGATTTCTTTTTCTTCTTCCCATATGCTGAACTGATAACAAGACTTTCCTGCTTCAAAATTGGATCAAGTACCTGGCCAACTGTGGAGCACGTAATCTGCCATATCCAAATGCAGAACCAATCAATTGTGCATTGCTTAAAGATACTACGAAAAATCACCGAGAGAAACCTTAATTCTAATGACAATCACCTGTTCCATAGTGTTTAAAGCACAAAATATTCTTAAGCATATTTCATACTTGTCTTCCAATTCTCTTTTGCCATCAACAAACTCAGTTTCTTTTACTGGGAAATTTAATGGAAGAATTGATTTCAAACAATTCAGCAGTGCAAATTCTATTTATGGATAGATTCTGGATTCATTCAAGAAAGATATGATCCTGCAAGCTCCAAAAACATAGTAACAAAGCAGGAACATTACTCCCCCAACGCCTCACTAACGACCACCCAGCTCTCTCGCCCCACACAAAACAACACCAACCACAAGCAACAAAAAAGGGCAATGGCTCTCTCCCCACACAAAATAATATCAACCACAAACAACAAAAAAAAGGGAAGGCACCAGAACCCATACAGTTTACTAATAATTGTCTCTTCAATCCCTTTTTTAACCACTCTTACCTTAGTGGCCAGCTTTTGGCATTACAACTGGAAATCAGTCACGGAAAAACAGCTTGATTAACACAACTCAAATTTCAAGGTTAACGCTAAAGGCTCCAAGGCAGGGATAAAAATAACAAAAAAGAAGGATTTATTGACATTTGGGCATACAACGAGGGCCTACCTATGATTAGCGCCCCCCCCCCCCCCCCCCAAAACAAAAAAAAAGGAAAAAAATATATATATATATCTACAAATTGCAGTAAAATCAGAACCTTCTTTTCTACATAATTATCCATATTTATCAATTGGAAGAATACAAAATGAAGACTCACAGTTATGCATTATTTTTTATAGTAACAAATACTTTCAACAGAAAAAATAAATAAAAAAAAAAGAACAAGGAACAAACATTTAATCGCAGTAAGGCCTCTCTAGCTGCATCTTGCACAGCACCATTAGCATGCCGAAACAGAAGCACAAGGTGACGAAATAGACACTCCTGCTCAACAAAAGAAAATGAATGAGGTTCCATGAAGCAAGAATCGTTGGACAAACCAGAACATTTTCCTATTAGTTGCTTGGAAAAACAAAAAGATTAAGTTGATTTTATATTAATTTGTTTAGTTTATGTCGGAAAGAGAAGTTTCTTCAGAAAAGTTTCACATATTCAATGACACCTATTGATTCCTAAATATTTATTTTCTAATACAATATTATTATTTTGCATATGCACAGGCACTTGATCCATTGATCACAAAGATGGAGCAGCACGGGGCTCTTCATACATTATTTTCTGCAAATAAATTTTTTAATTTTCATAAAAATTCAGGTCTCTTCCTATTCATTAAAGCATTTCAAAAGGTGTGAAACCAACGGATCTTTAACTCAAATGAAGATGTTGAAAATTGTAAAATCAATGTATCAATCAAATAAAATTAAGAATAACTTTTTATAATTACACAGTATAACACAACTAAGCTCCAGAAGCATGCAAAACTCCAGGATTAGGCTAAATATTATTGCATACAGTACAATAACTCTATTATTGATGTATATGTATAGTATTCATAAAATAACCCAAGTAAAATCATTTTTCTCTTTGCCAGAGTGTGGGAGGAAGGGTTTATTGCTTAATTACATTTTAAAGATTTTCTTTTCCTCTGCACCCTCTTCTGTTCCTCAAGGAATTCTTTGATGTCCATTTATTATATATCTTACTATTAGGGAAGGTTGCCAAGCACAAAGAAAACAAGTTACTATAACAAACTGCCATGGCTACCAGTGTAAGTTATCATGGAAAGCAATAAATTGCGCATGCTATGTCCATATATTAATAATGGTACCTGCATGTCAGTTGTCAATCCAGTATAAAATTGACTGCTTAGCTTTTGCAAAACAGCAATGCAAGGTTCAATAACAGCAGCATCTTCTGGAGACATCATCTCCACCTGAAAGGATAACAACATAATAGAAAATGTCAATGAAACACAGCTAATGCATCTGCATTGGAAAAGATAAGTTCTTACTTGCAAAGCTTTCACCAAATAGACATTAATTTCGTGATTGTCCAACGAGAAGAGTGAAGCGCAGCTCTAGTACATGACAGAATTTGCATCAAACACAAGAAAAAAAGATTCATTAAGCATTGATAATTGAAGGTCGGAGGGAGAAGAAAATGCTATTTACCTCCAAAAGAAGGCACAAGATTCTGATTTCATTTTCTGACAATTTCGGAGATGAGCTATGTAGCTCAATGTAATGTTGACTGCGCCTTTCCAGAAGTAAAGACAAAAATGACCTGACATCTTTGACATGCAGAATTGCACTGCCCAGCCCTTTGAGCAAAGACAGAATCATTAACTGCCAAAGATATCATTTCCAATCAAAAATTTTTCAACCACACATCATTGCCAAACTAAATAATAACAATTAAAAACAACTCAAAAACTAGATTTGCTCAAGAACAGATCTAAGAGGGCAAACCTTCCCAAATGCAGAAAGTTTTAGAGCAGAACCCAAAATGAAAGCAATAGTTTTATCTTTCGTCTGTTGATCAAATCTGAAACAGCATATGAGGGGTAAACAGGCAGGAGTGTTAAGCTAGTTCAATAAACAAAACAGTAAATAATTTGGTAACTTCCAAAATTACTAACATATCACACTATGACTAAATACATAGAACTTAAGGAATTCACATAAATGAATAAGCATAAAATATTACAAGGTATGAGCCCAAAATAATCAATTTAATAGAAAAGAAACTGAATTTTAATATTAAAAGCCCTCACAGCCTGGAACGCGTAAGCCGCAAACAGGTGTTGAAGACAGGTAAAAAATGTAAATGCACATTAGACACAACAAGCTTCAGTTCAGCAGATGCAATTTGGCAAAAAACCAAATATGGAAGAACTTTCTGCATGCTAAAGATATTATTATAACGAACTAGAATTCATTTCAAAAAAGAAAGAGAAAAATGAAAAGAAAAAGAATTCCTGGGTTATTTGTAGTAACTGAAATAATTCCAGAAGTAGCTTGTTTCATATGGTAACAGTTAAGATCATAACTCATAAGTTCTTTAAGGCGTGGGTCAGGCTCCAAGCAAAAACAAAGGAATCTGTTGCCCACTTGTGACTGCTGGAGCATGAACTGTCGTTTCCCTGACCCCAGCCTTCGGATTCCTCCACACCAACCATGCATGGTTAAATTTCTGATAAGAAGCATCAATAATATAAAAAGAACCCTGATCACAGCACAGGGAAAATACTAGTGGGAAAAGCATTTGGGCTAGTTATTGCTCTGGCGGCCTAAACAGAAAACAATAAATGGAGAAGCATCACAATAACATAAACCACACAGCAAGAATGCACAAAATTACTCAAAATAGCACAATCATCATCTTGCAAATGTTATTTATTCAATAAGACCATTAAAAAAAAAAATCAACAATTTTGCAGATAGTACCCAATATATGTGGACTTGGGTATTTTCAAGAGATCAAAAATAAGCAAAGCATAATAATTCCCGCAAGTACCACAAGTTTAATAAAATTAGTTGAATACCTCTGTCCAATGCTCTCTGGCACTAAAAGACTATTGCAGGATGAGCTGAGCAAAGATGTCATAAATGAAGCAAGAAATTTCTTGTCCGACACTATAAGCCTTTTTTGCTGAACCATCAAGCCCAGAAGATCATCAAGAAAATGACTCCATAATGCAGTGCTTCCTGTCATTGATACCATTCAAAATATATCAAACAATCTTTTTTTTTTCCGTAAGAAACAAAGAATACTGTATCAATAAAACAAAAGGATAGAAGATACAAAAGTGGATTGTCCACAGAGAGAACAGAAAACAGAGAAAATCAATTCCATAAAGAAAGACATAAAAAATGCCTATTTATAGACAGCAAGTATACCCATTCATTTTCTAATCCAAAACATATCAATCCCGACAAAAATATGCCAAAACCCATCCCAGTCAGAATTACAAATAAAATATACATTAAGAATGTATACAGAGATGGAAATAATAGCAATATATACAATATTTTGGTAAACCATCAATGCATACCATTTTTCTTGCTAGAAAAGTCGAAACAGCGCCACAATGCATATAAACCATCAATGCAGCCCATGGCAGCCGCTCTCGTCTCCTGAAAAACAGAGACAATAGAACACAAGGAATCAAGTCATTGTACTTCATAAGCAGAACTAAATATGAAACTGATGAAGATTCAGCAGCTCAACAGGAAACAGATAAACAACTGTCTTTGAAAGACTGCAAGAGCATACAGTAGCCATAAGGAAATAAAGATGGTGGGGAACATGGTTATACCTGATTATCACTGGCTAGTGGAATTAGAACTGAAGGAAATTCAGCTAGAAGTTCAAACAGCAGACTATCATCTGCCTGAGAACAGAGCAAAGTGAAACAATGGAGACTCTCGATTTGGACAGCAGCAGGAACATCTACAAAGGTAAACATGCATAATCAGAACAAGATATAAACCATGATTGAATTAGACGACTAGTCTCCCATTCCAAAATATTATGTAAATTCCGTCATTATATATCCAGAATACCCATGAATCTCTGATAATTCAGAAAAACCGTTTGCTAGGGAAAAGGCCTAAGGAAAAATAGTTCATAATCAAACCCACAGAGAGACTAACTTAGAGAGAGGGGAAAAATACCTCTTTTGCAAACCATTTGCAAGGGAAAAGGTCCAAGGAAAAATAGCTCATAATCAAACCCACAGAGAGACTAACTTAGAGAGAGAAGAGAGAGAGGGGAAAAATACCTCTCTTGGAAACCACTCAGAAATATTAAATGCAAGGAAGAATTTTCCATGTTCAAAATATAATGCAAATGACAGGTATCCCAATATTAAAACCATACTATAAAATATTTTATGACACTATAGACGTTAAAACTTCTGAAAAATCAATCTTCAACCTGATAATCCTCACTGCAAATCTACCATCACCAAGTGTGTTATGACTGTATCCAATGGGAATAGCCCAGTTGGTTCGACCCTTTTAGTGGAAACAAGAGGTCTAGGAAAAGTTTTCCTCTCACAACCACCTTGGAGAGGGGGTAATCCCTTTAATATTTGTTTGTGCATGGGATGGGATGGGGTGGGGCTAGGGTGTGTCAAATGTATTAATGAAATAAATAAATAAACATAAGAGGAAGAAGTAGCATAGACTGAATTAAAAGCAAGCACCTTCTTCCGTAAAAAACTTGGACAGGAAATGAACAAGAGAGACTTTGCATTTTGAAACAAGGTAATGTCGATGTTCCTTGAAAACATGTTTCAAACGCGAGTTTGCAAAAAAGACAAACAATTCTTCAAGTCTGCTATACCACCTTTCATTGACATCCTGAGGGAGCAGAGAGTAGATATATTCAACAGTCATAACAAGATAGAAAGTATGACAATAAACCACTATGGCAAAAATGACCACTTGCCAAAGCAACCTCAGAAGGCAAGAAAAAAGCAGTGAGTCAGGAAGAGGACCAACCAACAAGACATCTGCAGGCATTGCCAAAATAAATGCCTCTAGTAACCTCCAGAATATGCAAATCAGCAGTTTTGTATTCAAAGCCTCAATATCAGCATCAAATAGCTGATCTAGAAATTTTCTGCAGTCCCAAGACAGGATTTCTGCACTGAACTGTCAATCAAAAAGTAAACATAAAAAATGAAATCACATTGATGGAAGACACAGAATTAGAATCATGAACATATGCACAGCCAGGAAAACCAATGAGAAACGACAGTGTCCAGTAAATTCATACCTCATTCACAGAACCATCAAACCCATATTCGAAGACTTCCCACTCACTCTTCAGAACAGAAAAGCAAGCTTCAAAAAGTGCCAAAGAATGACCAATTCCTAACATGCAAAAGAAATATATAACAGAAGTTCTCCATAATTATATGAAACACTTGTTAAAAACATAATAATTATTATGTTCAAAATGAAGCATTGTATAAGACAGTCAAATGAGATAAACAGATAGCACTTGGAAAATAACCATCAAGTCATGGATTTCAACTAAACAGGACCTATTTTGACAAGCTAAGTGGGCAAAAAATGAAAACTACAATAAAATTGATAAGCCTTCGCATTTAACAACAAAGAGGGAATATGGGAGAACATACTACTATTCTGCATCTGCAATGACTGCATGAGAACCATAAAGAACAGGGTCTTTGATAACTTAAAATTACTACAACTCTCAGTCAGCAGTGACAAATACTCATCAGGATGCTTCAAGAATGTTTCTGCCAAACTGCTAACAATCTCCATGTTAATTGAAGAAAGGCTTCCAGGTTCTGATTTCTGCATTTTTACCAGATCACAACTTCAGAATTATTTACAACTGACATAAAACTAATTAGCGAACCATCATAATTAGCCACAGCAATAGAATAAATATACAAGAAGATGAAGAAAAACCTTCAGGAATTTATATTAGTTTTACAATAACTAACAAATATTATTTTCTAATTCACTAGAACATCCTCCTCGTACAGATCAAGCTAGAGACAGCATCATGAGCATAACTAGTTAGCAACATGAAATTAAACTAATCAGCTGAACCTGCTTAGTCAGTTCAGATCACATCCTTGGAACATTATAAGAGCTCAAGACCATTTTTCTTCTTATCATTTAGATGAAATAATTATATTAGAACATTATTGAAATAAATGTAATGGCAATTACCTCCCAATGAAACTACAATGAAGAACTAAAAAATCCTCTATGATATCAATTGTTTCCATGGCTCCAACCACCTATCTCATCAAGGTGTATACTATTAGCTCATGGAAACCCTTATTTTATATTTAATTCCAAGCACAAGTTATACAAAAACTGAAACTGAGAAGTATAAAAGATTACATTTTCTATCCTCATCGAGAGACAATTGGTTTTAAGAATTTTATATTCCTATCTTTTCCTATGCAAGTCCAAGAAAAATCAAGACCCAGGACTCTTGAGGAATCTCAACTTTAGTGACCTATTATACAAACAAATGCAAGCTTTCTCACTAGCTTCTATACCACAGTCCAAAACCCTTTAACAGTGCTAACGGGCTAATTTCCATCTACGCTTTAAATGGCAGTTTCAAGATTTTAAACCACAATCAATGTAAAAATCACATGCAAGATATTTTACCTTCCTCTTACTGGAAACAACGGCAAGATTATGGTAAAAAGGCAGCTTTTGTTCCTTGGCTAACTCCAAAATCTTTAAATTAGTCTTCTGTGTCTGAGAAGAATTGCAATAAAAACAAACAGCATCAACAAAACAATTTCTAGTGCTTGTTTGGTGGTAAAGTGCAATTTTAAGAACCAAGAGACTGAAACACAAAGGAAAGAAACCTTTGGCAGAATAAGCAGTAATGGAAAAATCATGGCAGAAAGTTTCTTCAAATGATCATTCATGCCAGGGAAGCTTGATATCACAATCTTCAGGCATGAAACAGCTACATCACCAGCTAGAGCAAGTTTATCTGATGAATCTGCAAGCATAAACATTAGACAGATTGAAGCGTATGACTTGCAGCACATTTTATTTAAAGTTATTCAACAAAATAGGTGAAAATTATTTTCTATGAAAGACATTGCTGGAGGAGAACAAACAGCTAGATATTTCTCTAATCAAATGGCCAAAGAATACAAACTGGGAAGATCTAACATATCAACATCAGTGACTCAACAAGCACCAAAGTGAATTCAGAGTTCATTATCAGAAAGGCAACAGCAATAGAACTTAAACCAATGAGAATCAGTAAAATAGTTAGCCCTCCACAGGTGAAATCAACCACCTTTTAAATATTTCTCTTTCATACCATTATTTTTTAGCAATGAATACAAAGTGAATAACAAGCAGCACTGCACCATGAAAAGATTGAGGCAATTTAGCTCTAACAAAGCATGGCCAGAGACCAGAGCACAGAGAGAGAAAAGAAAAAAGAAGAAAAGCATAACCAAAGCAATTATCCCCTATTAAAATGTCAAATACGTAGACCATACTCACTTGACATAAGAATAATAACACATCTTTTAAGAGCATCATTCAATCCTTCAAGAAGATCAGAGGGGCTTATCATTCCAGGCAATCCATCAATAGACAAGGCAGCCTGAACAACAGTTAGATCATCATCGTGAAGCTGGTGCAAAATAGCATCTTGAATCGTCACAAGCCTCTGACAACAAAATAAATGAGAAAAATAAAAAAAATCAGAACCACAGTTACAGAGATGTGAAAAATAAAGGAAGAGATTTTCTGCCACGAAATCAAATATCTCAGAAGAAACAACTGATAACAATAAGGTCTCCAACAATAACTAACAAAGAAAATATGTGCTCATTACAGAGATGGAAACTAAAGACAGCAGCTTCAAACAAAAAAATGATATGCAGATACCACAGTTATTTTCCCAAGAAAATTTAACTCTAATCTAGGGAATCTGGGGACAGAACTATAAATATGAAATCCAGAAATCATGTTTCAAACAGAACCACATAGCTTAAATAAAATTAGTTTGGCAGCTAGCTCTTACTGGTTGCATTTCTAAATGGAAAATCGAAGATTCAACCCAGGTGGAGGACAAGAGAAATGGTTTGAGTGGGAGAAGAGTCATGCCATTTTATTAGGTAACAAGGACATAACTGAGCCAAAATTGAAAAGAAATTAGCAACTATAAAGGGGCAACTCAGATTAGTTGATGCTAATAAAATATAATTCAGCTAAAGAACAAATTTAAACAAAATCCCAAAACTGCTGCATAACAAAATTGGATGGTAACTTTGAGAAGTCAAACAATATTTTCAACCATAAAAGCATAAAAAAAGACAGGGATGAGACACAATAATGAGAAATCAACGTGAAGACCAACAAGTACATTATTGTCAAATATAGATCAATATATAGCTGATAAGCTTCTAGATAAGTAAATGACATAACATAGACCATGTACTTATCTATTCACAATAGATGACAGCCGAAAATAAAAAGAACATAACAAAGACAACTAAAAGTACCTGTGGGTCAACAGCTTTTGTTTTCAGAACTCCAGATGAGTTCAAACCAGAGAGAGTGGCTCGCCGGACCTCAGCCTAATTCACATTACACAAGCATAATAATTTAAGTATATGATTATAAGAAAAAATTACATAATTCTTATGGAATGCCATAGAATTTACCTTTGGGTGATGCAAGGCAAACCATATTTTTGAATCTGGGATAGCCTCAGACACATCAATATTTCCATCCAACACTTTAGACAGAATTTCAAAACCTGTGTCTTCTTTCTTGGATTTCACTTTAGTTTCCTATTACGAACAGACAAGTCACAAACAAAAATTCAAAGTCAAAGAACAGAAAAGATCAGCCCGTCACATACCTCCAGAAATTTGCGTACTGCTCCGTGCAGTTCAAATGGGTATTTTGCATTAATAGCAACCAAGGTCCTCTTGGCCCAACTTCCTGTAAGCAATCCATATAGTTTGTATGAATAAAATTACCAGCAAACACATAATAATGGTGTAAGAATGTTCAGACTGGCAGCCCTTTAATGCAATACTGATAATTATGTGCAAGCAAAATTGGAAACAAAAATGAAGAACACTCAAAAGATACATAAATATAACCTGACAATCAACTACGGGCAAATGCATGAACTAAAAGATACGCAAGAATGCAAACCACATAACTAAAGTTACAAATGCAATAAAACCTGATGATGTTGAGTTGCTATCCTTCTGTGAGAGCCTCAGACAGGAGAAAAGAACGTTTGAGACGACATGGCCAACTAAATTCTTCATAGGAACTTTCTCTATTATTGATATCAAAGCAAGATGGCATAATTCATCAGAGGAACTGCATGTAACCAAACGTGAATTTCAATTGATAACTTGAGCAAGATACATACACACAAGACAATTCAAAGATGTTAGCAGGTACAAACCAGTAGTCAACCAGAGATTCCAGAAGCACAGAGAGGAATCTATCAATATTGAACTCCTTAGAAAGTCCCAAAAGTAGTTCAGCAATATCCCTGTAGAGCAAGCACAAAATAGTCTTAGGAAATTCAAGCAAAGGAAATAGCCATCAGATATCGGATGCAGAAACGTTAGAAATGTTGAAAGATTACCGTATTTCCTTCAAAATGTCTAAGGCCTTCTTCGGGAACATGTCGACAGGTTGCAACTGACAAAATTTAATGCAAACCAAAGTAAAGGGGCAAAACCAAGAAATGAATGCACTTAGGCACAAATTAATCTCACACAACACTGGTTCCAACAACAAATACAAAGTGATATCATTTTTAGGAAATAAAAGCTATCTAGTTTGCACCACATAATATTTTCAAGTCACATGGTAGAAATCAAGAGACCAAAAGTATAAGCATTTGAAAAAGATTCCATATTGTCCTTATAATGATTCACTCAATCATTACAAGTACGAGGAAGAATACAGCAGTATAATCAGGGATACATGTTCTTTGATACGCTACTATGCTCAACAGAAAGGGTGTAAAGGTCCTTGCAAGAACATCAAGAACACTTCAGATTAGACATTACTTGATTTCGGAAGCTTAGTAATTTTTCTCTATTTTAAAAGAAAGTACGGTATGCTAATAATATCTCAATTTCATTAGTCATTGATTGTCAACTCCACCGCCAAAGATTTTCTTGCTAATAGAGTTACTCTTTAACAAAAATGTACATTAAACGAAAAACCATCTTTTTCCTGCCAGGGCTTTAGAGGAGGGTTGCAACAAGAATTGTTAAGCTTTTGGTAAGTGAAAGAAAGCCAACGAGATGAACTACATAGCTAAATAACTATGACAGTAAATTTAAGCAAATACTTGAATAAGCTCCTCTTATTTTAGCAAAGAAGTCCAAGCAATCTGCAACTCTCACTTCCAGATGAATTCCCTCAAGTTATTGTGTCGAAGAGCATTAATTAGTTAATTGACTCAGAACATACAGAGTAAATTTTTTTCGAAGATAAAAGGTAAGTAGATTGTATTGAGAGAAAAAGATTTAGAAAAGGTGAACCACTCGTGCACTAGCCCCAAAAACACCCCAAGAAATTGTATTGATAAAACCAACAAATAAGTATATATCACAATAATACCACAGCTAATTGTTGAAAATTAAAATAAAATACATGAAGAAGTAGTAAGAGACTAAAATCAATTCTATTTGGAGCAAAACAAAATTCTAACAATTGACTATTGATTCAACGTATTTAGATTTCTTCACTACTGATCACAAATTAAATCGCTATATGGATAGAAGTACCTGGACAAGGTTTATTAAAGCCATAAGTGATAGTCGAAACCATTGCAGGTCAGTCGACTCTTTTGCATCTTCTCGAGCTATCTCAGCTATTGATCGAATCAAACTTTTAACAAGTTTAGGAGACAAAGCAACTTTATTTGCAAGTAAAGCAACAATCATCAAAGCACCAGCCTACAAACAAAGGTGAGTGACATTAGAGATTAAAAAGTAATGACAGAATAAAACTCTCAACCTTTTTATCAAAAAAATATTATAAAAATACAACTAAGAACCTAAACATTGAGAACAGAAATTAACATAACAAAACAATCAGGAAACAACCACAATCCACTAAAGAAATCTAGATAATACAAGTACAATTTAGAACAAAATATATGCAGCAATAAAATACCACAATTAAAGTAAGATAAAGAGCACAAAAAAATACGCATCACGATTTAGGGATGCGGCTCACATATGCAAATCAAATACTTGGCCTCATCATTTCCTGCTATCATACTTATTCATTTATTTATATTTTGTGAGAACCTGTAAGCATCATCATTCATGAACCATTATGCCAAACACCGGTGATATCAGTATATCCAAATTTGAGTAACAATTGTTAAACCTCACCTTGTGATCTGATCCTCCTTTGGTGCCAGGCTGAAGTCCAGAAACTACAAAGGGAAGGATTCTCTTCACAGCATCACTATCAACGGTGGTAACAGAACCCAAAGCCTCAACAACTACTGCTGTGCAAAAGTTGATAGTAGGCCTTGAAGGCAAAAACTTCTTTGCAGGAGATGCCTGCACCAGAAAGTCATTTAGGTGACACCTACAACAAGACGTTTGACCAAACTACTCATGCAATGTGGACCAGACACTCACATAGTTGCATAAAACCTCCAAAACACCCATATCACGAATGCATTGCTGCACTATAACCGTCCTCGGTGGTGGCGCACCTGAGACTTTAACGCCTTCCAGAAATTTCCATTTGTTATTTCTACAGTTCAAAGGAAATAAAAAATCAGGAAATTTCATTGATCCACAATATCAAATATAACAATGTACAAGAATCATGTAGTCCTCACCCTAAATTAAGTAACTGCACTATTCGAACAAAAGCATGGGTATCATGGTACGGCAGAGCACATAAAATTAATTCCTCAGTATTGTACACATGAATCCTGAAATTCCAACCAAAGGCAAATCGTAAGCACTAAAGAATTAAACACATTGCATAAGTAAAAGCAAGTATAAATATTTTTTTGCATAATATTGTGCTTACTTATATCTACGTATTAAGTACTCTAGTGTTTTGAGCGATGCAGGCAGTTGAAGATGTCCCGAGAGTAACTGTAAATACGAACTGATTGTCGCATTGATCTTATTATTCTCCTCTAAAACCATCAACTCCCTATCTAAATCTTTACTCTTGTGACTAAATAAATCATTCTTATAGTTTCTGAACCTTCCGTCTACACTTGTAAGAACCTCAAGACCTGAAAATCAAATTTACAAACAATCAAAATGCTCAGTTTATAATAAATTCCCAAATTTCACAACACTGAAAAATAATTAGCTATAGAGCTCAGATATTACTCTAATTTTATAATCAACAAGCCTGCCTATATAGGACTACAATGCATTAAGTCTTTCAAATTAATACCTTCTAATCAAAAACCACAAACAAAAGAAAACTTCGTTATCATTTCTTATTAACAAAATACTTACAATTCGTTCAACTTGTACAAAATTTGAAAACAATGAGAATTATAAAAACCTGAAAGTGCGATATTAAGAATAGTGTCGATATCGATATCAGCAGCTTCTTTAGGGTTAAACAAGATGGAAGGGCGCGTGAAAGGTCTCTTGAGGGGTTCTTCATCGGCTAGTACCAGAGACTTGATAGCTTGTATCTGAGAGGCTATTGAGGTAGCCATGACTGCGTGTGAATATAAACTTCTCTGTAGCTTCAGCAATTACGCGGAGAAATCAAATTTGTATAAACAGTTTGATCCTCTCAGTTTTACGTACTACCAGCTTGGATGCTTTATGTCAATGGGGAAGCTGAAAGGTTTTTAGGGGGCTTAGGGTTTTAACTTGTAAGTTTGCAAACGGTGGAACAGCTAAGGGTTATTTGGTCTTTTTCTTTTTCCCAAGATATGTCAGGGAGTAATTTCATTGAGACCCCATTACTTATTGATAAGTTCGATAAGCGTCCGTAATTACTGTGTGAGTCCGCATGGTGGCCCCACGACGTCATTCACCATGAAAGTACAGTTTTGACTTTTGAGTTTTTACCCCAACGTGATGTAATAACAATAATGAAAGATGAAAATACTCTTTAAGTATTTAGGGAAAAAAAATCATCCTTCTTGATTTTTAAATTACTTATGAAATAATTTTGTTTTGCTCTTTCTCTCTTATTCTTTCCTTTTCCTTTAGTAATATTTGTGTGTTTGGTTGATGGATAAAAAATTTGAGAATTTAAGTAGATCAAATAAACCATCCCAAAAAAAGTTACTTCATTATAATACTAATTAATTAAAAATAAATGCATATGATATATGATTGCAAGAGGTTGAAGTTGAACAATGGAGTTGGGTCAAGGACTACAGGTAGGATGGGTATTGCTTGGAGAACCAAGGTAGGATGGGTATTGCTTGGAGAACCAAACTTAACTGAACTAAATTAGGCCGATTCAGTTTAGTTGAATTTTTTTTATTTTATTTTAAAAATTTTTTTAAGTATTTTAATTTTAGAATCAACAAATTGAACCGAAGAACAATTCAAAAAATTTAATTTTTTAAAAAATAAATCCAGCAATTAAAAAAAATTAACTGAGTCAAATTGAACTGCTAATTTTTCAGTTCTCTATTAATTTAGGCACCCCTAATTGGGGCTATTGGAGAAGTTCATGTGGGCTGCAAAAGTTTCTTTTTTTGTTCAATCTACTATACTAATATTTTATATTGTAAAAGTCTGAAGAGTTCCAAAAAACAAAGGCGTAAAAACTGAAGGACTTTAGATTTACTGATTGGCAATGTGACACACATATCTTTAGCATTATACTACTTCCCCTAGAAAAGTTAATTCACCCCAGTTTATATTTACATGTATATTTTATAAACCCAGAATTATTGTTATTCGATTAGGTTAAAAAATTAATAAATTACGTGTGTTGATCATGGAAGATTTGAATGTCAAAAGCGCATTAGAACCACCTCAGGATCATTTCATTAATATTGAGATTTGAGGTGTTTATATATATATATATATATATGTATAACTTGGATGCCCAAACGGTTCGGGCTCGAACAGACCCGGACCACACTTAACCATCATTCGGATCCAGACACATAAGCAGAGAAAAACACCGTTAACAAAACTCCTTTCTCGAGTTTCGATCTTCAGTAGTTCGTTCGCTGCTAGTGGCACTATCTTTTAAACATTCGAAAAATTTTGAACCAAATCACAGCTTCACAGGCAGATCTAGCTCAAATTCGAACCTCCACAGCATCACACATTTTGCTCTCGCATGATCTCCGACACGTCATCCGACACTGTTCGGCACCGTTTCGTTACGAATTTGCACATTCCATGACTTTGTTGTAGTTTCTTGTTTTCGCCGGCGGCCGCAAATGGAGTTCACCGAAGCTTATAAACAGACCGGTCCGTGTTGCTTTTCACCTAACGCTCGTTACATTGCCGTCGCCGTCGATTACCGCCTCGTCGTTCGTGATACTCACTCGTTTAAGGTAAGTTTTGCGGAGTAATGGGGGATTTGGAATATGTTTTTTTTTAAAAAAAACTACGGTTATTAAGCGCTGTTAATTTGATCTGGATTGATCTCATTTGGATTATTGTTTCAAATTAGATCACGTGATGATGACTTGACTGGTATGAAGCTTTCACATTTTGCAAATTAATGAAAATGTGCCTTTAGTGAATAGTTACCGGTGTGTTTCGGGTGCTTTCGGTGGAATGAGGTTTGAGTAGAAGCACTTTGGGGAAAGAAGTTCTCTTCAGAACTGCTTCTCCAAGGAGCACTTCTCAATCTGTAGAAGCATTTTTGTTTATTCCATTAAAAATAAAATTCTAAAATAGAATTGAAGACGTCATTCTTATGTTCTATGATGCAGGTTGTGCAGTTGTTTTCATGCTTGGATAAGATAAGCTATATCGAATGGGCACTTGATTCTGAGTACATTCTTTGTGGTCTATACAAAAGACCCATGATACAGGCATGGTCGTTGACCCAACCTGAATGGACATGTAAAATAGATGAAGGTCCTGCCGGTATAGCATATGCTAGGTGGAGTCCAGATAGCCGTCACATACTTACAACATCAGACTTTCAGTTGCGATTAACAGTTTGGTCTCTATTAAACACAGCATGTGTTCACGTTCAGTCACCGAAGCATGCTTCCAAGGGGGTCTCTTTCACCCAAGATGGGAAGTTTGCTGCAATTTGTACAAGGCGGGATTGCAAGGACTATATAAATCTACTGTCTTGTCATACGTGGGAGATAATGGGCGTTTTTGCTGTTGACTCGTTGGATTTGGCTGATGTTGAATGGTCACCAGATGATAGTGCCATAGTGATATGGGATTCTCCTCTGGAATATAAGGTAGTGATGTTTTTATTTTCATCACCTTTGGTATAACAAGTAATTAACCATCATCTTTTCATATACTTCCCCGCTGCAAGTAATGTCTTGGTTTCAACCTTATGCACATATCAATTGCATAGCACCTGAATGATGAAACCTGCTCTGCATGTACCATCTAATGGATCATTCTCTTTTCACCGTAATGCATCTATAAGTTTGTGTAATTCGTTACTTACTGGTTTTCTGCTTGATCTGATGGATTACGCTTATACCATTTGCTTGATAAACTATATCTTAACTGAAAAACAAGAGATGTTCTGTACAGGTTCTTATCTACTCTCCAGATGGGAGGTGTCTCTTGAAGTATCAAGCATATGAAAGTGGACTTGGTGTAAAAAGTATTTCATGGTCTCCCTGCGGCCAGTTTTTGGCAGTTGGAAGTTACGATCAGACTTTGCGGGTTTTGAATCACCTCACTTGGAAAACATTTGCTGAATTTATGCACCTATCAACTGTTCGTGGCCCTTGTTTTCCTGCTGTTTTTAAGGTTAAGAGTTTTTCTTTATGTTCTAAGTTGACAGATTTTGCTAATGATGATTAGCTTTTTCTTGTATTTTTACCTCATGTTTTCTACATTTTCAGGAGGTAGATGAGCCGTTGCAACTTGATATGTCTGAATTATGTCTGAATGATGATTTTATACAAGGCAATTCGGGTAAAGCATAATTCTCAATTGTGTATCTGACTAGTGATATTGATATTATTTTCAACATATACAACTCTTAGTCTATACAAATTCTATTGTTAATGCAAATCTGTCTGATATATGCTAAGAGGCTAAACCAATAGGTGACAATTGATTTTCGTAATATGCAAATTATCTGATATTTTTCCTTAATTTACAAATGTCAGTCTTTTCACTTATTGATTGATTTTCTTTTCATCTATGAAGATGCTACGAATGGACACATCAAAGTTAGATATGAGGTTATGGAAATACCAATTAGTTTGCCTTTTCAGAAGCCTCATACAGACAAACCAAACCCTAAACAAGGAATTGGTAGGCTTACTTTTTTTTTCTTTTACAGAAATAATGCAAATAACTGCATTATTGTATTTTCATTTCCTGCAGTAGCATCTACTATTGTGTAATTCTTCAAACTCACTTTCGAGGTCCTAGTGACAGCCATGGTGAAAACAAAGTTGATCAATATCAATTATTTTAATTCTTTTCATGCCCTTCTATTTGATGAACTGATGAAATTAACTTTACGATAGGCCTTATGTCATGGAGCAGTGATAGTCAGTATATTTGCACTCGCAATGATAGTATGCCAACTACCCTCTGGATATGGGACATATGCCGTCAAGAGCCTGCTGCAATCTTGGTGCAGAAGGATCCTATTCGAGCAGCAACATGGGATCCAACATGTACACGTCTTGTTCTTTGCACCGGCAGCTCTCACTTGTACATGTGGACCCCTTCAGGTGCCTACTGCGTCAGCAATCCGCTACCACAGTTTAACATAACCGATCTGAAATGGAATTCAGATGGAAGTTGTCTTCTCCTCAAAGACAAGGAGTCATTCTGCTGCGCTGCTCTATACGTATTACCAGAATCTAGTGATTACAGCTCCGATGACTGAGGCATATGTCTTGATATAACCTTGATGGTCAGCAGAAGAAAACTGAGTAATTCTCATTCTCGCACCTCTTCTTCCTATCCCTCATCTTATTTGTGATCTTAGTGCATTCATGCTTTGTTGTAACATTATCTGGCGTAGTGGTAGTTTTTCTGTATTTGGTTTTACCATTTCTATCAGATATGTATAGTTCGTGCAGCTCCCCTGGGGCGTGTTGAAGAGTAGTGTAGTTGCATTCCAGAGGATGCCAGATTAATTATCTCAAAGTTTCCATGCTTGCACTGTTGTGCATAATTTTAGGGACAATCTCGAGAGTTGCAGTTCTGGAAATCTGTATATACACTCCTCTTTTCTCTTATTTCTGCTGTGAATATCAAACATGTGATTTCCAGCAAGTAGCCTGATAAGCAAAGAGATGAAATTCGACACATATTATAGCAACATGGTTTAAAATCTTGTAGTATCTATATATACCAAAAAATTTTGTTCATTTTCTATGAAACTGCTTCAAATGCTTGTTTGAAGCTTCACGGTTATGGCATTGTAAGAGACCGAAAAGAAAAAAAAAAGGATGAAATTTAGGGACTTTTGTTTTTTGTTCGTATGGAAAATGTAAGAACAAACAAACAAACAAGTAAACCCCTGAGATACAATCAAGCACCAAAACTGGCTTTTTCACCTGTTAGAAGGCAGTGGTCATTGCTTTAACGTGCAAGCGTCATAGAAAAGGAAATGTATGTGAAGAGATGCACACAACTTCAATGCGAATTTTTATTTTATTTATTTAACGAATAAAATCGGATCCAATACAGATCAGATCACATTTTTGTTAATTCTGCCTATTCTCATATCCTAAAGGAATAAAACATGAGACATTAGTGCTTATTATTCATGTCCTACGGTCATACACAAATTTTTATTAGAGCGCGACTATGTTGCAGCATCTGTGAATAATATTTGGTCACACTTGTTATTAGTAATAAAAATTTCGTTACCCACGACGAAAAATTATGAATAGAATGTTATCGTTAAATCAGTAACCCCACTGACTGAAAATGAGTGAATAAAACAAATTTATTACCCACATACCAAACGAATACAAAACGACAGTACCCACTTCCCACATGAATCATTTCCCAAGTCTCATTGTCAATGACTCATTCATTGCCCACCAGCAAAGCTATGCGTACGGTGGGCCCCATTTCCCAATACCATCACCACTTGGCCCATTCTACAAATCTCAATCTCTATAGGCATTCAGTGTTACTTTTTTCCAGCTACATATATATATCTCCATCAACTCCACAGTTAAACTAACTAATTAAATTACCCTTCAAAATTAATGTTCTTGATTGCAACCGTGAATTTAGAGCAAAACATTTGATAATCTCAATAGTTTCTGTGGATAGGAATACAATTACAGGCCGGGTCATATTTTAAATATATAAGTTGGTCTCGATAAATTTTACTGTAAATATTAGGAAACTTTTGATTTTAAACATCAATATTTAAAAGAACAAAAAAATGATCTCAAATCAACGTACATCGAGATTAACTTGTTCATCAGTCATTGGCTGTTGTTAGTGCAAACCCACAATTCGCAAACGTGGCGAGGATTTATGGTGCAGCACGACTATAACCTTAAGCTTCTGATCTATTGGCAGGCACCTTGATCCTAACAATGCTTCGGTTGACTCATTGCAATGGGTAGCCATGGAAGGGTTGTACAGGGACCGTTGGCCTCTTAACTCTTTCTTTGAGCTGACAAAAGGTCACTAACGAAGTTGCCTTGTCTGCGTGCCTTTTTTTTTTTTTTTTTAACGTACATTGATATATTAAATTATTATAAAAATTATATAAATTTTATTCTCATTAATATTTAAAAAATATCTACTCTATTTATATTGTTTAACAAGAAAGACTATCACTGCTTAATTATTTTATAATTATGAAAAGAATTAAATGACTAAAAGCAACTTTGGTGGTATGTTTAAAAAACCTATAAAGAACCTAAAACTTTAGTGACAAATATTTAATGCGAATGAATATATGTTAAGAACTCGATCAATTGTCTAATAATTAATAAAGTATAATATTTGAGATTACATTACTATAAATTACTTAATAATTTCAACAATCGTCAAATAAAAATATTTTAGTTGATACAAAAAATTACACACAAATAACCAGAAAAGTACAATAAAATATAAACAAATATTTAAAAGATCCAATTAAGTTACGGCGGGATATGACTTGCTCCTCCGGTAACATTGAAGCTCCTAAATTCTTAATAATAATAATAAAAGGCATTCTAACTATTCTCCTCGTTTACTACTTGTGTGTGATGCGTGTTTATTTGTAACCACCAGGCGTCAGGCAACAGTAAAACAAACACGAAGCAAGAGCCTATGATTCGTCAGAGAGTGTTTTAACATTACTTTCGAACTGCCCATTGTCTTTAACTCTATTCTCAACGCAATCTTTACTCACTTCTCTTGCAACCATCCGGAGAATCAAATTTACTTCTAGAACATAGAGGTAAAGGCGCCCATTTATTGCTTATGCTTCTGTTCTTGAATCCTTGCAACACTTAGCTTTCTTTCCATTGTTTTATTTTTTTTATTTAGTCAGTTTCTGTGCTTGAGCAGATGATGGTTCTTGAAGTTAATGAACATTTCACTTTTTCGGGTGTTTTGGAGTTATTCAAATCGATGTTCTTTGATTGAATATCTGAATTCTTATTTGAGTTGATGTTTGTTTGTTATTGATTTGGTGAATTTTAGTGGAATATGAGTTTGTTTAGTGAATAATGAATGCATAACGGATTTGGAATTTTTGATGATGAAATTTTAGTTTTTGTGGAAATGGGTACTTGCATAATGTATATATGGACTGTTTACTTGAATTTGAAGATTGCTTATATATGAGCACTTATTTTCAGAGAAAAGGAAAGGTGTTTATTTTAATGTTTGGAATTCTTCTCTAGAACTCATTTCTGGGTCTGCAGTTGTTGGAAAGTTGGTTTGATTTATAAATTGTATATGCATTGTGAATTTGAAGCTTTTTTTTTTTTTTGGCCCTTTCTGGGTACAAAGCTTCTTGTGCATTGTGCTTGGTTAAATGATGTTTGGTTTTAGCTGAAAAAGCAACAGTTGATTTTTTGATAAACTAAAAGTCTGTTTAGCTTTTAGTGTCTTAAAGGTTGGATATTGTTTGATCGAGATATGACTAGAAGGGTGCAGCAGAAAGTGTCCCACTCTATGGACCAAAGTAAGGCTGTTATAGGAAATAATTCAGAGTTAGATGGTGGCTGCTTGAATTTGCCTGCAATTTCTGAGGTTGATTGGACAAGATTGCCTGCTGATACAGCTATTGAGATTTTTTCCTATTTGAGTTGCCGAGACCGAGCGAGCTTGTCCTCAACATGTCGGGCATACAGGCTATTAGGTTCCTCACCTTGTTTATGGAGCTTATTAAACCTCCGGCCATACAAGTTTGATACCTCAGTAGCAGAGTCACTTTCCTCTCGATGCACTAATCTTCAGGCTCTGTGGTTTCGAGGGGCACTATCAGCAGATGCCATGATTATTCTTCAAGCAAGGAGGCTCCGTGAAATTAATGTTGAATTTTGTAGAGAGCTTACAGATGCTATATTTTCAGCGATAGTGGCTAGGCATGAGATGCTGGAGATTCTTCATTTTGGGCTGGATGTATGTAATAGAATCAGTAGTGATGCAATCAAAACAGTTGCATATTGCTGCCCCAAGTTAAGGAGTCTTTGGTTATCAGGTGTTCGGGAAGTCAATGGAGACGCCATCAATGCTTTAGCTAAGCAATGCAGGCAGTTGGTGGAGGTAGGCTTCATTGACTCAGGAGGTGTTGATGAAGCAGCATTGGAAAACTTAAGCTCTGTACGATATTTGTCGATAGCAGGAACAAGAAACCTAAACTGGAGTTCTGCTGCAATTGCTTGGAGTAAATTAACAAGCTTGGTAGGGTTAGATACATCAAGAACTAATATTAATTTGAGTTCTGTTATGAGATTGCTGTCATCTTCCAGAAACTTGAAAGTTTTGATTGCTCTGAATTGTCCTGTTTTTGAAGCTGAAGCTGATACTAGCATGATGTATAATCAGAAGGGTAAAGTTGTACTTTCCCTTATCAGTGAAATTTTCAAGGGAGTAGCCTCATTATTTTCTGACACTACTGAAATTACCAACAGTGCATTCCAAAATTGGAGGAAATTAAAGGTTAGGGATAGAATTTCAGATGAGATTGTAAGTTGGATTGAGCGGGTTCTCTCCCATTCACTGATGTGTATCTCAAAGAAAAACCCAAAAGAGTTTGATGATTTCTGGCTCAGGCAAGGGGCAACATTACTGCTCAGCTTAATGGAAAGCTCACAACAGGAAGTTCAGGAAAGAGCAGCCTATGCAGTAGCAACATTCATTGTGATTGATGATCAAAATGCCATGGTTGATTGTCAAAGAGCTGAGGCAATTTTATGACATGGTGGAGTACGGTTGCTATTGGATCTTGCAAGATCTCGTCCAGAGGGTCTTCAGTCTGAAGTGGTGAAAGTATGGACAATCCTTTTTAGGTGTCCATCTTGTTCATAGTTAAATTTATAACATAGAATCAATTTATTTATGTTTGTTTCCAGGATCCCTTAACATTTTTAGTGTAAATACTGCAATTCTGAAAGAAACCTTAATAAATATGGCTTTTAACTGAATTAAAGGTCAATTCTGTGATTTTCTTTTTATTTTAAACTTCACTTCTTAGGCGATTTCAGCTCATGAAATATGAATTTAATGGCAGTTGTAAGTTTTGCATGAATCGATCATACTATTGCCATGTGCAGGCTATAGCAAATCTGTCTGTAGATTCAAAAGTTGCTAAAGCTGTTGCTGAAAATGGAGGAATCGATATCCTTGCCGACTTGGCAAGGTCAACGAACAGATTGGTCGCAGAAGAGGTTGCGGGAGGATTATGGAATCTTTCTGTGGGAGAAGATCATAAGGTTTTGAAAAATGAAGCCTTTTGAAGGACATTCTTTTTTCCTTTTTTTTCCCCCTTTTTCTTTCCTTGCTCATTAGAAACGATTGAAACTCTATTGCTGAAAGAAATAACTTACAAAAGAATGGAGAATCAATCCTCTAATATTAACTAATGCCAATAAGAGATCGTAACAATGTCAATTAATAGAATCTTTGGTCATTATACTTTGCATTTTATGACAAATATTCTTTTCAGGGTGCCATTGCAAGGGCAGGTGGTATAAAAGCTTTGGTTGACCTCATTTTCAAATGGTCTTCTTGGAATGATGGGGTTCTTGTATGTGTCTTATGCAAGATGTATCTTTTCTTTTGGTTTCTTTTGGCCCTCTAGCCTATCTTCTTATGCTTTATATCAGGAACGTGCTGCTGGGGCCCTTGCGAATTTAGCAGCTGACGAAAAATGTAGCCTTGAGGTGGCAAGGGCTGGTGGTGTTCATGCTTTGGTGATGCTTGCTCGATCCTTCATGTTTGAAGGGGTACAAGAGCAGGTATATTTAGTTATACCTCTTCGGGTTCAGAAGAGTGGAAAATTAGTTTTACATTGAAAGATTACATTTTTTTTTAATGCTTATTTCGATGATTGTCTAATGATTACATCTCCTTTGGTTTTTTCAGTTGTGAAAATATTTGTTTTGTTAACATGTAAGAGAGAGAGAAATGTGAGTTCGATTATCTTAGTTTTCGTGATAATGCTGTCTGTGAGAGAGCATGTGAAAGAACTCTATTTGTCCTGTGTCTTAACGTTCTATCAAATTCATAATGCACAAAATTGCGTAATAACTTGAGAGCCTTCTGTTTTTATGTAATGGCCACACGACATTGTAAAAGAAAGTTTCTACTCTTGAAGAACTTGAGTGGTACGTTCTGCAGACATGAATTATGTGCTCTGTTGTCAGTGATATACTAACCTGTTTGGTGTTGCTTCTTCTCTTGAACAGGCTGCTCGTGCATTGGCTAATTTGGCTGCTCATGGAGATAGCAACAGCAATAATGCAGCTGTTGGCCTAGAGACAGGTGCACTTGAAGCATTGGTGAAACTTACTTTTTCTAACCATGAAGGTGTAAGGTATTCTACTTTCTTTTAAATTAAGTGCGACAATTGTAGTAGCCTGGGCAATAGAATCAATAAACAACCAGATAAAACATACATTTCAAGCATAACCTGTTTAATTTCTGTTACTTTTTCTCTCCATGAAGGACATAACCGAAGGATTATCCCCATAACTTTGTGTTTAACCTGTTTAACTGCTGTGACTTCGTTGTATCATCAAATCTGTTTAACTTCTGTGACTTTTTCTGTCTTAACTCTGTGTTGCAATCCTATATAATGCAACAGGCAGGAGGCTGCTGGTGCTTTGTGGAATTTATCATTTGATGACAGAAATCGAGAAGCAATTGCCGCGGCTGGTGGTGTGGAGGCCTTGGTATGACATTGTAAAGCTAATCATCTTTTGTATTTTCAAGCATTTTGGTTCTGGCTTTTTTACAGTGGATACATGAAACTACGACAATTAGAAGTTCCGCATTATGTGTTGGTGTAAAAACCATCTTTCTTAGTCATACTTTATACTTTGATTTAATCATGCCCTGGGTAACTAGCATGTCCTCAATATCTCATGGTCGATTTGATGTTGGCCATTGGGGTTGTAACAGCTTTCTCTCGCTCCGTTAACCCACTTGACATTTTCTTATCAATTGGTTTAAAGAGCTCACTGGCCCGATCTTGTCTAAGATTTGATGATACCAGTCAGAACAGCACCTGCCAGTTTCAGTTTTGATTTATGGTTTGTGCATTTAATCATCCGGAAGAAAGTAAGAATAGGTTAGGTTAAGAGGAAAATTCCTGATTTTGAACTCAGCTTTGGACTAGTGGTTGGGGTCTCCTTTGTGGAGCTGGGAAAGTAATTATTTTTCTGGTTCACTTTCTAAATCCTTTAAAGAAATCATAGAAAATCTTATGCAGCTACTGGTTTTTCTTGTAACACTTCAATGGGACACTGCCATCTATGCATACTGCTAAACGAGAATCAATGAAGGGAAAGCATTGGAGTAGCTAAAATGCACGTCAGGCATGAATTATCAATATTCCGCACCCAGAAATTGTTTGGCATCATCATGTAACATTGTTATTTAGCAACTGATTCTGTAGCATGATGCAATCTCTAGTCGTTCAACTTTTAGTTTGGTTTTGGTTTTGTAGGTTGCTCTGGTACGATCTTGCTTCAGTTCCTCTCAAGTTCTTCAAGAAAGAGCTGCTGGTGCACTCTGGGGATTATCAGTATCAGAAGCTAACAGGTACTTGGGGAAAAGAGTCACAGTTGTGTCACAAATTTACTTGAAATTCAACCACATTCCTCATTGTTTGTAGAACAGTTTGTGGTGAAATTTACACATTCTTTTCGTTTGGTTTCAGATCTCATATTTTATCTTAAAGATGTAACTGTCGTTAATTGTTTTTAAAAGAAAGCGTAGTGCATGCGATGGTCACACCGTGCTTTAGGATTTATAGTTGTAGGAGTGCCAGTACCTTGCTTCAATCATAAGCTTCCCATATCCAACGTACCTTAAGTATACGGCCCATAGCAATTTTTTTGAATTTCCTTTGGCTCCAACCTTTTGCCATCTGAAAAAATTTAATATCATTTGGCTGTTGTATTTGTGGGCTAACTTTCGTCCTATTTTGTTATCTGTCTGCTAAGTTTCCTGAGTCAACATACATGGAGTAAAGCAAAAATTTGTTTCTGCATTCATCTTAATATCTCAGCCACTTTTTGTTATAATTTGGATCTGCCGACTGTCGGCACCAATTCTTCACTGCTTTCTCAAAGACTTGGATTTCTGTTCCTTTTTTTTTTTTTTTAATCGTGGTCATCTGGTGGTTTCATATCAATGTATGCTAAGGGCCTATTTGATAGTGTTTTTGAAAGCCTATTTTCATTTTTGTTTTCAAGGAAAAAATGAAATATCTGTCCATTACTGGGTTTTTCGGATTTGCATTCATAGAATACGAAAATCAGGGTCTACTATTTACTTATAAAGTAGAAAACAGCTTTGTGATGTTTCTGAGAATAATAAGATAAATATTCCCTAAAGCATAAAAGAAAAAAGGTCTTTTTAATTTCTACTTCTGACTAGGTACACCCATTTCTCTTATTCTGACCTGGTACGACTCTTGCAACTTCTTTTCTTTTACTATGAAATCCACTTTCCCTTAAGTTCCAACTACGTTGGTGAAGTGCATTATAGGGAGGTGCTCAAATAAATGAGGAATGTTTATCAAATGTAGATCCTGTGACTGAAAGCAGTGTAGAATATAGAATATGATATAGGTTAAACTTGACCAACTTCTTATTTTTCCTAGTTATACACTGATGATGATTTCTAAATGCTGCGCATTCTTTACACCTGAATACACAATCAATTCAAACTTAACTGACCGATGCTAATATAGATGTTCTTTATCAAATGTTGCACTATAATAAATAAACTTAATAATGCAACAAAAACAGAGGATAAGTTTACCATGTAATGTAAGAACTAATTTGCTTGTATCGTTGTTTTCCAATATGTGAATATATTGCAACGGATAAAAGATAGTTTATGAAAATAGTTTTACTCTGAACACATGACATTGTTTGTGAAAACAATTTTGCCGAACATATAACGTTCTTATTGTTTTTATCATTTTTAATTATTCTAACTGAACAGGTTTTTCCATTTTCATTTTAAAAATACCAATTTCGGAAAATGATAACAGACATGTTCTGAAGTCCTATGAATGCCATATTGAAAACACCATTCACATTTTTTTTTATTATAGGAAATAACGTTTGTTAACAACAAGAGACACACCCTTGTGCTCTCAGCAATTAAAGATATTCCTTAGAGAATTATTCTACTTTATTTATCTTTTGAGTTCATTTTCTGTGATTTTAGCATTGCTATTGGACGAGAAGGTGGCGTAGCTCCTCTTATTGCGTTAGCACGGTCTGCTGTTGTAGTAAGTATCGCACTCTGCTCAGTTAGAAGAACTGTGATCAGAACATTAATTTAATGACTAAGGCAAGCATCGTCATGTGTATTTTAATGATAATAACTAGAAGAAATATATATCAAGCACAATTGAAGTGTATCAAATACAATTGAAGTGTATCTATGGCTTTCGTTCACTTGAGTATTCATCTTGTAGCCTAGATAAACTAGTCAACACCATTTCTTTTGTTATCACCTATTCTGATTGAAAAATTTGTAACTATCACAATGATCACATTTCTTAAGTGAGTTTTGCATTATTAGTTCTGTAGTATTTTTTTATTGGATTAACAATTATGGGAACCTTCTAATGCAGTGTGTTCTCTGCACAGTTATTACCTGTATGATAATATGTCTATCAATCTTAATAATTCTAAATTTATTACTATAAAGCTTAAACCTAAATAAAATCTAATAAATAAAAGATTATGTAAGTATGGGGTCTTAATTGACTTTCTCTTCTTGTTGGATAAGCTTAGTTTAGCATTTAATGATTTCAATTTAATGTGCATTCCTGTGGTCAGATATAACTTCTGAAGTAGGATAATAAGACCATGAATTACATTTTAGATGTTTATGCCCTTTCAGGACGTTCATGAGACTGCTGCTGGAGCTCTTTGGAATCTGGCCTTCAATCCTGGTAATGCTCTCTGTATAGTGGAGGATGGAGGTGTGCAGGCACTTATTCATCTGTGCTCATCATCACTGTCAAAAATGGCACGTTTTATGGCTGCATTGGCACTGGCATATATGTTCGATGGGAGGTGGAACATCAAACCTTTTTTTCCTTTCTTTCTCCATCTTTTACAGTGGGTGCACACACATATGTAAACACGATTCTAGAATGCCAATGTTATAGGGACAGGTTAAGATAAGTGTTATGGGGGAATGCATGTTGATCACATGAAAGTGACTGCAGCATGCCTCCTTTTATCGCTAGTAATGCTACCGAGGGGGTTTTGACTCAGTGGCCTTTAAATATTGGTTTGAAAGAATCATTATGTTCCTTAATGTGGAGGATGTCTTCCTTCATGTTCATGCCACCTTATAAGCTGGAAGGAATAATTATATTCAGTAATGGAAATGTGCTTATTTCATTTGTGAATTGGAAGTTTGTTATGCACATTGGCAATATGTCTGTCTCTACGAAAAATATCTTTCTGTTTGTTTGAAATAAGAACAGAATAATTAGGCATGCCAAGCTTTCTTGGGAGCTTCAGAGTCATGGTAATCAAAGCCAGAATACCAGAACCTCTCCATGTCCTGAATTTTTTTTTTTATCATTGGTTCTCAATAAGCTATCTCATTTCTCTTAAAAAATTTTTAATGTCCTTGAACATCCCTTTAAAATTTATAAATTGTTAAATGTTTCATGGTATGCCTGAATTATCTGTACTTGAAGGATGATGCTGAAATTGATTGCTTTCCATGAAGAGAAAACTGTGAGAAAGGAAAAAGGAAAGATATTCACTCAGTAGGTAGCATTTTATGGCAGAAATGTAATTTCTTTGTGTCATTTTATGCAGAATGGAGGACAATGCATCAATTGGATCTTCCTTGGAGGGTACTTCTGAGAGTGAGAATTTAGATGTAATTAGAAGAATGGCCTTGAAGCATATTGAAGAGCTTGTGCTGGGTACTTCTGAGAGTGAGAATTTAGACGTACTTAGAAGAATGGCCTTGAAGCATATTGAAGATTTTGTGCGCTCATTTTCTGATCCACAAGCCTTTGCCACGGCACTTGCGTCAGCAGTCCCCACATCTCTATCACAAATAACCGAAGGAGCCTGGATACCAGAAGCAGTACATCTGAGATGCAGGTTTTGTTATTTAGGCATTCCTACTTTTTCTTCTACTGTCTTGAAGTTTTATATGGAGAAGTCTGCTCTGATTGTGTTGCATTTGCATCTATTTGTTTTCATTGGTTAAATGCTGCTTAACATTCTTTCTTTTATTTTTGCACAGTGGTGCTGAGATTGGAAGATTCGTCTCTATGTTAAGGAACCCTTCATCCATACTCAAGGCTTGTGCAGCATTTGCTCTTCTCCAGGTAATCCTCCTTTCCCTTGCACTTAGTAACCTTTCTGTAGGATTCATATGTTACCAAATTAATTGTTAGGTTAGATTTTCCAGTAATACATGTAGTAAATGTGCATTATATTAATTTAACATTCACGACTTCTTAATTGGATAGCTTATTAAATCTTTTAATCAATATAATTGTGGAATTCATTAATAGAATAATTTGCAATGTTGAGGATGGTGGTGGAACCCTTCACATCACATTACCATTTGTCAAGTTTGATTCTTTTCTAATACCTCTAGTATATATGGTTAATATGTTGTCCTAAGTGCAATTTCCCTCCGTAGATTACCATGCCAGGAGGACGGCACTCAATGCACCACACAAACCTGTTGCAAAATGTGGGAGCACCAAAGGTCTTGCAAAGTACTGCTGCAGCTGCCACTGCCCCTGTTGAAGCCAAAATCTTTGCAAAGATTGTACTTTGCAACCTTGAGCACCACCAGAACCAGCATGTAGAAGCTTCGATTTAGATCCGAGGAAATTTAGGAAGCTTCAAAGTTTTCTTCTTGTAGCTTGGTTGTTGCATATCTATTTTTCAAACTTGTACAGGGTACTAGGAGCATGGAGTGAAACAGCAAAACCCAGTATGCTATAACTTTTTGTGTTCCATTTTTTTTTTTTTTTGTGCGTTTTAACAGTACATCGGTGCAGTTGTGTTTATACTAATAAGGGTGGTTTCTAATGTTTCTCCTATCCAGCAAATTTTGAATAAGTGTAACAAACAACTCCTTATGTTTTTTTTGTTTAAAATGTTTCTTGTAGTACATCCCTACGATTGTCCAAAGCTCTATTACCCATTATTGATATTGCATGGATTCCTGAGAAAGTGGCAAGGCTGGCCCAGGTTGTTTCATATTATATGTACCCAAATTATCTAAACATTAGTAAATTATGTGTTAAATCTCAATTATTGACACGTTTTTATCAATAATGTACACCTATTATCAATAATGTACACCTACCGAGCCTTACTTTAGCGTAATCAAACGCTAAGTAGCAGACAAAGTTGGTTGACGAATGGCCTTTTAGATAATACTTGTTTGGTTCATGGAAAAATGAACCTATTGGTTCAGTTTAATATTCTGTATTACTATAAAAATTAATTATCGATGTCACAAGGAATAACAATAATATTAATAAAAATAAAGCTAGGTGCCTATGGCTGAAATTTAATTTGAACTTTGAAGTGTGAATGCAATAGGGCAATTTTCCTTAATATGACGTTAGGATTAGCTCAAGCACACGTTAGAATCATCGAAGCATACCCTCTATAAAACACGACTCTTTAACTTTCAATTCTTGAAGACAAAAGCCCAGAAGCATAAAGCTTCAAAAATGAAGTTCTTTGCAGGCATTTATATTCTTTCAATAGTTTCAGTCTTTTTGTTGTCAGCTTCATGCACAGCTTCATATTCAGTTCAAAGAACGTTTCTCTATTGCCTCTCTTTTAATGCAAATAATCTTTCTACTCCATCGTCCACCTATTTTTACACCCCAAACACTCGTTCATTCTCTTCGATCCTCCAATCTTCTGCTCAAAACCTGAGGTACTTGCAGCCTTCGGTGCCAAAACCTGAGTTCATTTTCACACCTCTGTATGAATCCCATGTCCAGGCAGCTGTTATTTGCTCTAAAAGGCTAGGAATTCATCTGAGAGTACGAAGCGGAGGCCATGACTATGAGGGCCTTTCTTATGCTTCCGAAATTGAAACACCTTTCATTGTTGTAGACCTTGCCAGGCTTCGATCCGTTAACGTTGATATTAACCAGAACACAGCCTGGGTTCAGGCTGGTGCAACAGTTGGTGAACTCTACTACAGGATTTACGAGAAAAGCAATATCCATGGCTTTCCTGCCGGTCTTTGCACAAGCTTAGGCATTGGTGGGCACATCACAGGTGGTGCTTATGGTTCCATGATGAGAAAATATGGCATTGGTGCTGATAATGTCCTCGATGCTCGTATTGTTGATGCTAGAGGCAGAGTTCTTGACAGAGCAGCCATGGGGGAAGATTTATTTTGGGCTATAAGAGGCGGCGGAGGAGCTAGTTTTGGGATTATTCTAGCTTGGAAGGTTAAACCGGTTCCTGTGCCAGCAACTGTTACAGTTTTTACTGTTAGCAAGACGCTGGAACAAGGTGCAACAAATATTCTTTACAAATGGCAACAAGTTGCGGATAAGCTTGATGAGGATCTCTTCATTAGAGTTCTGATACAAGGGTCAGCTGCTGCACAAAAGGTGAACAGAACTGTAACAACTTCATATAATGCCTTGTTTCTTGGCGGTGCTGATAGACTTCTCCAAGTAATGCAAAAGAGCTTCCCCGAATTGGGATTGTCGCGACAAGATTGTATCGAGACAAGCTGGATCAAGTCTGTGATTTACATTGCCGGCTTCCCTAGCAACTCAACTCCTGAGTTTCTTCTCCAAGGAAAGGCTATGCCGAAGGCCTATTTCAAGGCCAAATCAGACTTTGTTCGAACACCAATACCTACAAAAGCACTTGGGGGGTTATGGAGAAGGTTCTTGGCAGAAGATGGTCCATTGATGATATGGAACCCGTATGGCGGAATGATGAGCAAGATTCCTGAAAACGCTATTCCCTTTCCTCATAGAAAGGGAACCTTGTTCAAGATTCAGTATGTGACTCTCTGGCTAGATGGAGAAAAGAGTCAAAACAAGCATATGAACTGGATTAGGAACCTTTACAATTACATGGCTCCTTATGTTTCAAGGTTCCCCAGGGCTGCATATGTGAATTACAGGGATCTTGACTTGGGCATGAACAAGAAATGTAACGCAAGTTTCAATCAGGCTAGGATTTGGGGTGTGAAGTATTTTAAGAACAATTTCTACAGATTAGTAAGAGTGAAGACCAAAGTTGATCCTGGTAACTTCTTCAGGCACGAACAAAGCATTCCAACCTCCCTGCACTGAAATGCTACACAATGGGGGGCTTAATTGAGCATCACATGGCTTGATTGAAGAAGCACTCAGACTTAACTAATTTTGTACTCAGTAGTAGTTTGGTTGTTTGAACAGAATAAAAATATTTAACTATATATGTCATGGCTTTGCCGTTTATATAAATGCACAAGTAATGTAGTGTGGGTCAGCATAATGCTTTCTCCTCCAGTTTTACTCTCTTACGTCCTTCCTATTATTTATTCGCCGAATACAGAAGAATCGGCAGATAAGGACGGCTGTATTTCATAAAATACGAATTTCAGTATTAATTAGCTCCAAAATGACAAACATTTAAAAAAATTGAATGGGGTGTTTGTGGAATTTCAAACATTGGATTTCGAGACTTTTGTCGTTTTACCACTAATTAGTTGTAACAAAGAAATTTGCATTTTTAAAAGATGGATTGCCACTTTTCCCCCTACAGTAATCAACATATACTATTTACTTTCATATTATTTTTATAATGACCAAAAACCTCCCTGACAGTATAAGTTTATAATATTATCCTTATTTTCAACTACTTTTTTATTTACATTTATTATAAATTAAATAAAAAATATATATTTTGATGTGAGTAAAAAAATTAATAACAAAATTTTTCTTGTAATCATTTATTTTGTGAATATTTTCTTATAATAAATATTTTGTAATATTTTAAAATTAAATGTAAAAAGTATAGGCAAAATATTTTATTATTTATCTTATAATAAATTTTTATTTGTCATTCAAGTTTTCTTATAATAATTTTTTTTTATGATTTTATAATAATTTTCTTATATTTTTATTATAAGAAAATTTTCACAAAATAAATAAGTACAAGAAAAAAAATTTATCATTAATTTTTTTGGTCATATCAAAATATATTTTCTTATTTTTAATGCTTAATTTTTTATTTAGTTTCTATTCATGAGATTTATTTAATTTATAATAAATATAAATAAAAGATTAGTTGAAAATAAGGGTAATATTGTAAACTTATACTATCAGGGGAGTTTTTGGCTATTATAAAAACAATAAGAGGGAAAGTGGTATATGTTCATTATTGTAGGGGGGAAAATGGCAATCTCCCTTTTGAAAAATATCAAGTACTTCAAAGAAATACGAGTATTTAATTCTTATCAAGTGCAAATGTCTGCAATTGAAAAAAGGGGGAAAAAAAAAAAAGAGGACTCACCAGTGAGAACTAGATTCAAAAAGACAAAACTTCATAAAATTTGGATGCATCATAAACACATAACTCTACATTAGATATTGTGATTTTTTTATCATTAGAGTTTGTAATAACTAGTTCCATTTTCATTTTTAGGTAATGGAGATGTTTGTATCTGATAATTTTCATAAAATTATGCGTGGTTAGGTGAAATGAAATTAGGTCTTTTGGGTTTAACTGATCATGGATGCACTATGCGCCTACAGTTATTCGAGTTCGAATAATAATGAAGTGCAAGAGTTGGCCATCCAAACCCTTTCTGATTAATTTTTGAAGGATACATTATATTATTATATTCGTGGCCTATTCATGCATCTTAGAACAATACACGCATGTCACTGCCTGACTTGTAATGCGTCGACTAATACAAGTAGTAATAATTGCAAATGCCGCAATACCTTATTGTAGTTCGTTTATGAATGCAACTGGGGTTGATCTTCAAAAGGTTTAAAATCACTTTACAAAACTTTAGTGGACCACTAGACTGATGAACCCGTTTTGCGGTTCTGGTGATAAACTCTTTTGAGTTAACATTGGTGGAGACAAATTGTGGGAGTCAATTTTGAAACCAATCTCGCAAGTTCAACATATATAATGTATAATAAGATTTCGTGGCCATCAAAAATCCAAATAAAATTTCCCCACCTCTCCCCCAAAAAAAAAAAAGAAAAAGGAAAAATCATCTTGCTCTTACGATCTCCGGTGGCACGATACCCACAAATTGTTTTAGATGCGTGTATATTCAGCCAAATATTCAGGGAGAGAATGATACTTTCATTCTTTCTAAATTATGTTTTCTTCATGGTGTTAAAACAATATTAGAACATCAATGAAGGGTAAATGTGATCTCTTTAGTTTTCCATATTTACAATTTAAAACTAATTAATTAATTTATTATTAGATATATACCTTTGTTTGTTTGTTTGTTTTTTAACTCAAGATAAGGAGTGATCAAACTGTAAATTAAATAAGTTTCCAGCTCATACCTCGTCTACGATTCGACTAAAATAAAGTTCGTTTAAAAATCACCTAACCAAATAATCACATTTACCTTTCTGCAACATCTTAATACTGTATTAGTACTGGAGATAAAATGAAGTATTAAACATTTATCAATCACCCACGTGGCAGAAACGATTTGTAAACAGAACCAAAGTGACATTCTGCCAAATTTCTTTTGAAAATCATTTTAAAAACTTTAGTGAGGCACGAATTTCCATATTGTGGAAAAATTGATACTTGTGAATTGAGTGGATTTCAATTTTTACTGTTTCAGCAGTCCTGCGCATGTTTAGTGGAGCACTATTTCTGGACCTTGTTTGCGGATTTAAAAAATTATGCCAAATTAACGGCAGCATATATAGCGAATAGATAAACTCTGCTTACTCCACAAAGTCTTCAACAAGATTTTGTTGACATAAGCATTTTTCTTTCTTATATGGAATGGACCCAAGGTGACAGGTCAAACCACTCCACTACTATTGATATTATTGACTTCATTTGGTGAAGGGATGGTACACGTTTAAATTAATTCTATTAATGTTCATTATCTGATCGTATTTTTAATTTAATGTATTTAATCTATTCTTGTAAATTTTCATATTTATATTTTTATAATAATAAAAACGAATGAAGATAAACTTCTATCTATCAAGCACGGTCATAGAATAAGTAGAGCTATTTGCACTCCAAAATTTATTTTGAACACTTATTTTTTAAAAATAAATATTTACTAAATTTAAATTATCAGATTTTACGTAATGAACATAAAAAAGTGCCAAGAGTACCCGCAAACAATTTTTTAATCTTTTTATTTTATTTTATTTTTCTGTTATGCTGTTAAGGAGCTCTCCCTCTATCAAGAATTGTACTTCAAAAACTCTCTCTCTTTGTAAAATAACTTATTCGTATTCTGATTATATTTGCAAAATCAATTGGCGTCGGTTGATTTTTTGGGACTTTAATTTGTTTTGCTTCTTAGCCAACTTCACTTATAAAAATGGAGCAACACTACAAGAAAAGAGTAACGGTAAAGTATTGGCTATCAATATTTGTTAATCGAAAGAACTTGTTAAAATGAAGCAAGAGCGGATTCTTTATTTGAAAGAGAGAGAAAACGGATGTGAAGAAATTAAAGGGTGCCAAGACAGATCCGATTTGATTTGATTTTATGAGGTTTTACTTAATAGTAAAACAGATAACCTTATCTTTCTGTAAAATCTACCTACAAGGTTTACTTTTAGGTTTGAACACTGCATATTAGAATCAATCCCGAAATATGCTCCAAAAGAAGAATGAAGAGACATACCCTTAAATTAATTTACTCTCACAATACATAGGGATAATTAAACCCTTGACTAGTTGACCGCACTAAGAAGATGTGAACTACTAAACTAAGGAGTTGTTAACATTCTTAAACTAGATGTTATAAATTTTAATTGTATTTTAAAATCACACCAATCAAAAAGTTCAAAAGGAAAAATATCGACGCTGATATTGGGTTGTTGAAGTAAATAATCATACCAATGAGAGGACTCTTTCTATATGGTATTTTGATTTTGAAATTACTTATAGATCCTTCGGGAATTTACTTTGGGTTAATATAAAATATAACGTAATGGATGAAGAATATGTCAGGACCTTCCTTGGATAGCTCGGATGGACAACTGGATATTCTAGGATGGATTACTTAATGAGATTAGATTAGGCACTTTTTTTTATATATATAATAACAAGGTAGGGATAGGCATAACCCATGATCGATTTGAAGTTCTTATGTTTCCCATGATTGAAACACAGCAAGCAGTTCATTGTCAAACCTATGTTTCTCAGGATTGGATTTCGAACACGCGCCAAATTAAAGGTAGCACCACAGAATTCCAACTCTAGTAAAAGAATAATTATTCTAATTAAGTTTGTACATAGATGACCATTCACCTTAATTACATACCTGAAAAGTGAAAATTAAGCTTCGGGTTGAGGCAGGATAACAAATAGCTTTGCCGTGGGCTTGTATTAGAAGTGTGAGGCAGTTATGAGAGGGTCCAGTATAACAGTAGTTTAGAGAAGGACTGTTGGAACCACTTAGAAGACAGGTAAATATTCTTTTGGTTCCTACAATTTGAGTTAATAACCCAAGTAGTTCCTTTGGTTTAAACAATTAACTACATAGAAAGTTCCTAAATATTGCATATTTGTTTGTTAAAATCTACTTAAATATTCTCTATTTAATTTTCATCAGTTACATATTTAATATCCACTATTTAATCTTAGTTATATATTTGATTTTTTTGAAATTTAAGTTGCATTAGACAATAATACTATTTTACCATATAAAATTTTGAAGATAGATCCAATTTTTAAAGTCAAATCCAATAGTTCCAAAAGAAATGAAAAGGGTATTTTGGGTAATTTTGGATACAAGGACTAATTAGATGAGTAACTCAAACTATAACATAATTTTACCATTTAAATATAGTAATTACATAGAGATGTTCCAATCAAGGCGGGAATCCTCATCAGCTAATTAACCACTGATAGTTACAATAACAAGAAAGTGAGAAAATGACTATTAGACAAAAGATGCCCCCCCAAAATAAAAAGTATAGGAAACTCAAAATCTCTTAAAAAATTTTAATTTTATTGATGATATAGATAACTAACGGTAGAGCTTTAGGCCATTTTTTTAATTAACCTTGGCAAGCGAGGGCTTTATTGAAAAATAAAGGAGATTACAAGGAGATTGGGGTTTACAACGAGTCTTACCACTTAGCAAATCCAAACACTAAAACGAAAAAATAGAGACTATCTAGCTCCAAAAACTCAGCAAAAAGCAGCCTAATCAACAGTTTTACGCCATTTAGATGCACCATGAAAATATTATAAATCAAAGACTAGACCTCAAGCCAACCGACACATTTTTTGCTTCATTCACATCGACAGGTGGATTAAGAGTAGCAAATGCAAGCAGCTCTTGGTTATGTTGAAACAAGACCATGTCTTCTGGGCTCAAAAAAACTAAAGCTTCTACTCCTTTACCATCATTTGTGGCCATCAACATAAAAAAGTTGGGACTCACAAAGTTCAGGCAAGTCACATGTATTGGCTTTCCCCACCCGAAATCTGCTGCTTGGTAAAATGGAAAGCGAACAACACTAGTGAAAGAGAATAAATCGATCTCACCTCTTTCAAACTTGTCTCTAATTGACTGATCTTGAATGGTGAGGAGGCACTTGTTTTCCATTAAAGTTTGCAGACCGTTTTTGCTGAATTCTTCTTTTGCTCTCCTTAGTTCACAAATCAAGTCTTGTAATTTCGTCTCCTTTTCACCTGTTTGGGCAACCGCATACCCTACACAATTGCCCACAGAATTGCCAGGCAAGGGCGGCACCAATTCCGTACGGAAGTTGGCCCCCTGTAGTAACAAAGATGGTCTTGGTGACCCGCCGCGGTTTGATCTTGATGCAGTCCTTGCACACTTCCAAATAAGTCCAGTTATAGCTTCGACGGTGGATGGTCTGGGAATGATTGCACTGGAAGCTTCAGCCTTGAGTTGAGCAATTTTTGAGGCATCAAACACAAACCTGTTAAATTCAACACGTTCACTCGGTGAAAAGCGCAAGGGGTAGGACGAGACGGCTTCACTTGCTGGAAAAAGAGACGCTGTAACATAATGGGGAAGCATTGACGCCGGCAGCTTGCTTGGCTGATGATCATCAACACGAGCTGTGGCTGCCCAGCAGTTGATGAATGTCGCTAATGACATTCCGTCAATAAGCACGTGCGAAGCGCACGTTGCGATTGCCACTCCCCCGCATTTGAAAAAAGTAGCTTGAACAATTAGCAATGGACTATCCTTGCCTGCTACTGGTCCTTCTTTGCCGAACGGATGGAATTCACTTAATAAATTGTGATCAGGTTCTTGTAGATACTGAGACAAGAAGCCATTTGCACGACCTTCAATGAACTCAACCCCATCGTCATTACATTCAATTGAGAAATCGTCTTTAACTTTCCCAGCAAATGGGTAAAATTTTGTGAGAGTTTCTGATAGGGATGACTTGAGACGACGTGAAATTCGGCCAGCTTTAACACTGAGATCATCATCACCCTCATCGTCATGGTTTACTTTGTAGATGAAAACACCTGTCGTATACATTGGGTAATTGATCTGGTCCATGAGTGAGAGTTTAAAATTTCTTAGGTGATGAGGAGTTGGGTAAGATGGTTTGATGGCTTCTTTGGCCACTATCTCAACTTCTAGTACCCTGCCCATTAATTTACGTGCGTATTCGAAGTAAGCAGTTACTTTTGCAACGATATGTAGACTTCTTGTTAATATTTTTACAGTACCTGCATATCTTCCAATAAAACGTATATCAAAATTAACTGTGTGCATTTATATATTGTTACGGTTCACTCTCTTGATAATATATGAAGATCATCATTCACATCAAATTAAAAAAAATGAAAAAAAAATTAACAACAAATAAACGAATTACCAAAATCTCCTAGAAGAAGGAAAAGAAAATCTTAGCATCTCATGGCCTAATAAAAATATAATTGACACCACTAACAAGTGCATAAATTAGTTGGTAAAGGGCTATTCTAACTTAATTAAGGTTTTTGGCTCGAGATTTAGGAATGCAGTTGCGCTAAGTACCTGTTGAGAGAGCTATGTAGCCCTAGTGGTCTTATCCTATTCAAATATAGATTAGTTGAAATCCAATATAATTTTCGGATATCATATGGTTTAATATATATATAATTGACACAAACTAATGTTTATACATATATGATAACAAGATTTGATTACCTAAATGTACCTTGGCGTTGCAGTCACGTTGTTGCCCTAGATCTCAGTTTTGCTTGAAAGATAACTGTTCATCATTTATTTTGCAGCTCTCTTCCCTGGTTGATCCAACCCTAATATAGGGAAAACTTAAAAGCTTTATGTATTGTTTATTGAGAATTTGCTATTTTTTACTATTTAATAAACTCTAGGAACTTACAAGGAATTAAACACGAACTGTACATATCCCTTAGACAATGCCATATGGACGGCCAAATAATTTGATCTAATAGCTTCCTTTATATGCACGGATAGTTTAATGAATATTTTGCTCACCCCAATGCTGGAAAATGTTTTCAACAACTTCACATGACCTCGAGGAGTCAACCATTTATATGATAATCAACTAAATGTTAAGGAAAATTTATCAAATCCTTGAAATCGGCCACGCATCGTGCTAGTCAACTCCAGCCACAGATATGAGGACCTCTTTTGTTCCCTTCCGCCCTTCGGCCGCGTTAGATATATTGAGTCATACACAGATCTGTATATTAGCGTTATAAAGCTTCTTTACAAGCGGACATCCGCATCGGAGCATACATATCTCTCTTCTTATATAGGGAGATTGTTAGTTTCCCTCTATTAGAATCAATATATATCACTTACCATTGCGGCTAAGAATAATCATATATACATATATAAGATAATTCTTAAGTTCGATGTCTGCATTCATCATTGTACACAGGCAAACTTTTGTAGAATACAGGGTAATTTTACACTAAGGGATCCCTTTGGTCCAATAATTTTGCAATGAAGTAAGAGTGCACGCATGTGAGGCTTTGCTCATGATTTTCTGCATCGACGACTGAAATCAATTAATTTTCGTTGAGAACGTTATCGATCAAAGGCACTCTCTATCCATGTGCATCTGGTCGAACGTGAAATTCTAGATATCGTGTAAGCCTGCTCGATTTCTGCATCTACTTAAATTAAAAAAATTTGTTTCGGTCATTGTGAAGCTTTTTCTTTTTATGTTCTTTATCCACAAATACTTATATATAAAAATATATTTATATTTTTCGAAATTTAATGAAATAAGGTAGCTAAACCGAAGTGATATAATAGGGTAGATAAACATTAAATATCATTTTAATTTCAGATTAAACCAACGTGTTTAGGGTAGATAAATATTAAATATCATTCTAATATCAGATTAAACTAACGTAATTAAATTACACTCTAATCAAAGTGTGATTAGATCTTGTTCTAATGTAAATGACTCAATAAGATTTTATTAACGTATTAAATGAGTTTAAATGATATTCTAATTCAAATGACTTTATAAAAAGGATTTCATTAGGTAACCCAAAGGAATTATAAAAAACCATACTTTTTTTATTAATCAAAGTTTATGAGAAAATAACAAGACCTCCCTATTTATAGTAGAGCTAATCTACTACCCCAATTTAACTTAAAAAAGAAACTAAATCACAATTATATTAGAAATAAGAATTAAAATACGTACTACAATAGACTTTAATTAAAAATAAAAAAATCAAAAGACCTAAAACGATAAAATTTTAAAATCCTAAAATAATATACTAAATCAAAATTAAATACTAATTCCGTTAAAATCACGAAGGATCACAAAGCAGCCCACTGGAAAGTTAATCTAGTTAGTTCTTGAGCAGATACACTAGAAGAAAAACGCACATAATGAAAATCAGAAGGTTGCACCTGCTGCAGCATCTCTAATTAGCCAATAAATCTCCTTTCGAGCACCATCGTTGAAGTAACCAACCTTACTACTTTCTGCCAATCAGACTCAATAAAAGCAAAAGTTTTTGAGCTCCCGTAATGCCTTCAACTAGCATTCTCAAGTTGGGAATACAAACCCCACATTTTGCCAATGCCTTAGTGGACTGTGAAGCTTAAAATGCCAATAATCACGTATAATATGTATTGTAAAGAGTATCACTAAAAGATTTTATTAATTTTACTCTTTAAATATCTATTTGTTTACTGATGTAGTAAATAAGAGAGTAAAAAAATAAATACAATCCTTCAAAAGACTTTTCAAATAAAAATAAGTTAATATAAAAAATAAATACAATCATTCAAAAGACTTTTTAAATAAAAATAAGTTAATATTATTTTAATCAAATGATTTTTAAAAAAAATAAATTGTAATTAAAGTATTTTTCTTTCTAATAAAATATAAATTACAGAAGGAGAAAGTACTTTATAAAATTAAAGAAAGAGAAATATTTTTTATTAAAGAATTTTAATTAATATTTTTTAAAATTTTAAATGTTATCATCACTCTTTAAATAAAAAAAAACCTTATTTGAAAAGATTTTCGACGATTCTCTAATATACTTCCAGCTTCGGTTCTTGGAACAAATTTGTTCTTATTCATTTGTTTTATTTCTCTCAACTTGGTCTGCCCGTAGTGAATATACTAATTAAAAATTTTGAATAGCGATGCAGTCGTCAGATTCGAGAGTCAACGAGGCATCGGTGTCAACATTACGGCACAATGTTTGATATATTTTCACCGATTGGCATGATTGGTTTCCATTTGAATTAGAAATGAAAGGCACACTAGATTGCACTTGAGCATCTTCTTTGCCCACAATCCATTTCAACCTCAAGAGCAATTCAAGAAATAAAAATGTCTGTCGCTGCAGAGCCAAGAAGCAAATGACCTGAGAGCGGAGGGATCGATGTTCTTCATTGGCATTAATTTAGGGAAACTGGTTTAACCACAAGATTGAATTTTCCTAAACTTTGGTTAAACTTGCAAGAGTCCGCAATTAATAAATTAATTAGCTCCTCATATATGCCAACTCTTTATACCTGTCATCTTTCTTCTCTAGCACCTTATAGTCACAGATCAAATATTCACTCTCTGCTGCTCTTGTATTCATTAGTAGTTTTTATCTTCATTCTTCAACAAGCAAAGAGAAAGCATTACATGATGCAATAACACATTTAATTTGTTAACAATATTCATATCCTCAAAATTGCCTATTCAACACAAGGAATTCCAAATGACTAATAAGCCAATAGAGAAGTCCAACAGCTACATTTAAGCCATTTAAAATCAGAAATTTAACCCCACAGCCAGCATCAAACCAGGAAAAGTCTTGTCATTAAGGTTGTAGCGTACAGCCTTACCAGGTATGTGCAGCATCATATACGACTCTTCATCGTTTGCTTCCCGAATAATACCAAGTTTTGATTATTATTATTTTTTTTTTGGGGAAAACCACCAAGATGGTGGGATTTTAGTGGGGACCCCTATCTATAATATAGATTAGAAGAAGAAGAAGCACATAGATAAGAGGGAAACATGAACAAAAACCTCATAGAAAAAAGGAAATACATAATAAAGCATAGATAAACAGCAGAAAACCGATAAGAAACAAGACGAAAAAAACAATGTGAACGCCTGATAATATTGAATATTTGTAAAGAAAAACATCTGGATGTAGATCCATCTCAGGAAACGCTGCTATTAAAGCATCGAGGCCAATGATGTACTTGACCAACCAAAGTAATCCGGCACAGGTCCTCAGTAGGAAGAGACCAGGGACTCCGTGGTCTGTCAAGGTTACGGCGGCGGGAGAAGCAAGGACTGGAAATTAGATATTGCTAGTCTTTACATACCCATTTGAATTTGATAATAGACCCTTTGGGTAAGCGAACTAGAATTTCTGTTTACAGATCTTCATTATTGGCAATGGCCTCAGCAGAAGACATTGTTGAGAATTATCGGCAATGGCAAATGAAAGGAATCCGAAATAAAATCTTATGCACAAGAGTTTCTGCTTTACCAATATTCTTTTCGACTTAGAATTGTCCACGTTAATTCCTTCTCAAAGTAAACAACTTCATTAATGATTGGGCCTTGGATTTCGGATTTAAGCCGAACCTTATGGGATGAACAATCCCACAGTATATTAAATAAGTTGCTGATGCTTCTTTTTATTTTATTTTATTTTAAAAAATGATGATAATAATTGACAAAGTGAGACTATAGCATTAGCAACCCTTATTTTTGTCCTTAGAATATATATTTTTTTTCAATAAATGCATTTATAACGACGTGAGTAGTTAAGATTTAATGATGTACATATTCTTATCCAATATCTATCGATTTCGATTCCAATCCGGTGAAGATATCACCACAAAGTTCTTATCGGCACTAAATTCAAATTCTATTCGAAGCCACCTGTTTTTTTGGACGTCATCCTCCTTCTCTAGCACTTTGTAATGAACCAGAATGAATGCAGACAATTTTAAAGTGGGTTGATTTGATGGGATCGTAAGCTAAACCAATTCTATGGATAGCTCTTGACGTTTCATCCCCGAATGTAATAGTCGTGCAGAAATTCACTATTCCTTTTACTGCTTGAACAAAGGAGTAAGCCATTGCAAGATTGCAAGATCCTTAATTTCGAGGAATCGTTTACAAAAGTGAGGGACCTAAACGGAGCTGCGCTCGTTAACTTGTTTCCAGGAGGAAGGAAATCATATTCCGGATTAATGAGACAACCACAAGTTCTGTGTAAAACAATAAGTTCAGATGCAACATGGGTGTCAGGATTAAGCCAGCGGGAGAAGCCATGCGATGACTTGGAAATTAGAGATTGCCAGTGTTTAGATACACATTTGAATTTGATAATAGTTTTTATGGGTACGCAAGCAGAATTTCTGTTAAGAGATCTTCATTATTTGCAATCGCCTCAGGAGACGACAACTTTGACAATTTTAATTTTGAAGAAGACATTTTTTTCTGAAAATTTTGAATAGTCTAAGAGTCTGATTTTTTTTTTTTGTTTCTAAATATAATATGATAAGTTATGTATAAAAAGTCTAAATTGCTCCCGATTTATTTCATCCATAACTTTTATATATTGGATACAAAGGGTCGTTTTAAAATTTTTACTAACATTAATCTAGAAATGGAAATATGTGACTTACATTTAACGAATAAAAAATAAAGAGCAATTTGCCTGAGGAACTTTTTCCTTTGACCCCTTTATGATTGTGGCGAATCTTAACCACACAGTGTAAGGCTATCAACTATTATTTATTCTGATTAATAGTAACAATTCGTCTATGCACAGGACTGTAACTAGGAGTACAACTATATTGTGCCTAATTTAAACTTTAAATTTTTAATTTCTAAAGAAAAATCAATTTTTAACAAACTAAAACCATTAAAATTAAAAATAATACTAAGATTATTATTCAATGTCAATAATGAAAACAATTACAAAGTAAAAAAGAAAGTTAAAGTAAAAATCATTAGATTGATAGTTAAGAGAGAGTCCGAAGGATCCGATAAATTATCCGATTGAAGTTTTCTCATCAAAATAGGCTCTTGGAAGTTCTCACATGATGGGTATTTTACAATAAATTTTTATATTAAAATTCGAGTATTAAGAATAATTTTTAGAGATCAAATATTTATTTATTTTAAAAAAGTGCATTAACCAATTATTTAAAGTACAATGGGCTTGTTTGCCCATTTGGGTTGGGCAAACTCCAAAACCCAAGGCCCAATCATTAATAGAAGGAACAATAATGAATTAATGATGAGTGAGAGCCAGCAAAGTGACTTGAACAATTAGAAGTCAAAAAGCAGATTTGGGAAAGAAAGAAGAAGAAAAGAAACACTGAGCGAGCGAGTGAGGTATTTTCATTTGGGACGGCGGGTTTCAATTTTTCAATTTGATGATGGAATTTGGGTTCATGCTGTAGTAACTGTTTGCGAGTATAGCTGTTGTTGCTGTGTAGATTTGTGATGGGTGAGGTCGCTCATTTTTCATTTGAATTTAGGTTAAATTTCTCTTGTTCATGAGGTATAGTTTCTTTTCGTCACACTACTAAAATATTGTCTACTTTTATTGTTATTAGTGTTGCTTCAAGATTCTCAACTACGTCTTGTTCAAAATTCCCAACTATGTCTTCCTCTGAGGCCGTTGCAAGTAATGATGATCTCTTAACAGAAATTCTGGTTCACTTGCCCATAAAATCTCTTATGAAATTCAAATGTATATCTAAACACTGGCAGTCTTTAATTTCCAGTCCTGGCTTCTCCCGCCGCCTTTACCCTGATTCCCACCTTGTCTCTGGTCTTATCTTAGGCCCAACATACGATTGTGTCATTAAGAAAGAATATGATTTTGTTCCTCTTAAATACACATCAACAACCGCTCCATTTAGGTCCCTCACTTTTGTGAACCACCCCTCAGGATTAATTATCTTGCAATCTTGTAATGGGTTACTCCTTTGTGCAAGCTCTATAAGTGATTGGAATATACCATGTGACTACTGCATTTACAATCCTACGTCCCATGAATTTGTTCCAGTTCCTCCTCTTGGGGACGAAAATTCAAGATTTATCCGTAGAATTGGTTTAGCTTATGATCCTGCCAAATCATCCCACTTTAAAATTGTCTGCATCTGTTCTGATTCATTGGAAGTGAAACACAATGCTCTCATAAGTTATCAGATTGAGGTTTACTCATCTCAGACAGGCTCTTGGAGGCTCTCTGGTGTTCCTTTCGTTCTGCTGTCTAATTCACAATACGGAGCTGGAGTATTTTGGAATGGCGCCATCCATTGGATTAGTCATTGTCATGCTTGCCTGTGTTTCAAAGTTGACGAGGAGCAGCTTCAAGAAATGCCAATGCCTCCTCTAACTCGAGATCCTGCTGACGGGATAGAAGGTTTCATGAGAAGCTTTGTATATTTCGGTGAGTCTCGGGAGCATCTGCATTTTGTTGTCAATGTTGACAATCACAGCAAAAAGTTTGATGTCTATGAGATGCAAAGAGACTATTCAGGATATTTTATCAAGTACCGGGTTGATCTTGATGTCATAATAGCTGCATTTCCTGAGATGGATGTACCGTCGGATGAGGATGATTTTCTATTTTTTTATGCATTTGATCGTTATAAATATTCCATAATTGGGATTATTCGGGAAGCAAATGATGAAGAGTCATATGTGGTGCTCCACATACCTGGTAAGGTTATTCGCTACAAGCTTAATGACAAGACTTTTACCAAGATCTGTGATTTTCATCCAGGTCATGGAGATGTTGAAGGCTCTCAACTAGAATTTACACGGTTGCATGCTTATCATTACATGGAGACTCTTGCTCATTTTGGATGACATTGGCTCGTTAACATTCAATGACCAACGGCAACTGAAATTCAATTTCAAGTATGAATGATCTACGAAGATAAAGAAAAAAAAAAAAGGTTCTCTCTTTTTCTATTATTATTATTATTATTTAAATATGAGAGAAAGAAAAGGTCCCTTGTTAGATGCTAGCTCTGTGATTAGATGTCTGATTTCAAATGGCTTTATGTACTTGTTAGACTCGTCTATTTAGTCTAAGTAGACATTTGGAATTCATTGTGTTGAGTACATTTCAAAGCAATTTTCATTGCATACATATTGTTAACAAATTAAATGTGTTATTACTTCATGTAATGCTTTCTGTATGCTTGTTGAAGGCAATACCAAATGAATGAATGTTGTTTGTGGAAAGTTCAGAATTTAGAGCCCTGTTTTTAGTATATATTTTGTGTAACAAAATATAGGAAGGAAACAGTAAACACTGCATTTTCATGTCACCTTTATTAATCAAACTACAAGATTATATATAGGCTTGAAGCTAACATAGACTAGGAGTCTTATCTTAGCAAAGTCCTTTATTCTAGGGATAAAAACAAAAAAATAAGTAGATAGAACATATCATGTAAAACAACCACCAGATAAGGATAACTCTATATTTTCAAATTCTGCCACACTCCCCCTCAAGCTGGACAAAAAACATTGAACATTCCCAGCTTGTCTACCAACTTTTCAAACACTGGTTTGACTAATCCTTTAGTAAGAAGATCTGCAGTTTGTTGAGATGTAGGCACATAAGTCATAGAAATTACTCCTTCTTCTATCTTCTCCTTGATGAAATGCCGGTCAACCTCAACATGCTTAGTTCTATCATGATGTACTGGATTATGAGAAATATCTATGGCTGCTTTATTGTCACAATAAAGTTTCATAGGTTGAATATCTGCGATTTTTAGCTCCCCTAATAATAGTTTCAGCCATAACAACTCACAGATACCTTGAGCTACTGCTCTGAACTCTGCTTCAGCACTACTTCTTGCCACAACTGACTGTTTTTTACTTCTCCAAGTTACTAAATTCCCCCATACAAATGTGCAATAGCCCGACGTAGATCTTCTATCCTTAATTGAACCAGCCCAATCAGCGTCTGTGAAGGCTTCAACACTTCTTGCCTCATTCTTTTTGAAGAGAAGACCTTTTCCTGGAGTTCCTTTAAGATATCTCAGGATTCGATAAACAGCTTCCATATGTTCCTCGCATGGAGCATGCATGAATTGACTTACAACACTAACCGCAAAAGCAATATCAGGTCTAGTGTGGGAAAGATAGATGAGTTTCCCTACAAGTCGCTGATATCTCCCTCTCTCAACAGGAATACTGTCCTTCAAGTCTCCTAATTTCAAATTTGCTTCCATTGGTGTGTCTACAGGCTTACAACCTATCATTCCTGTTTCTTTCAAAAGGTCTATAACATATTTCCTTTGAGAAACAGATATGCCTGTGTTATTTCTTGCTACTTCCATACCTAGAAAGTATCTTAGGGATCCAAGGTCCTTTATGTCAAATTCTGTTGCAAGAGTTTTCTTCAATCTTTTTATTTCAACAATATCATTCCCAGTCAATATTATATCATCAACCTAAACAATAAGAACAGTAATCTTACCATCCTTATGTCTATAAAATAATGTGTGGTCTGTCTGAGCTTGTTTGTATTCTTGTTGTCGTATAGCCCTAGAGAATCTGTCAAACCAAGCTCTAGGTGACTGTTTCAGTCCATAGAGTGATTTTTTCAATTTACACACTAGTCCTCTTCCTTCTTTATCAAATCCAGGTGGCAACTCCATGTAAACTTCCTCTGCTAAGTCTCCGTTAAGAAAAGCATTCTTAACATCCAATTGTTGAAGTGGCCAATCCAAGTTTGCAGCCAAGGATAATAGAACTCGAATTGTATTTAGTTTAGCGACTGGAGCAAATGTTTCCTGGTAATCAATCCCGTATGTTTGAGTGAACCCCTTTGCTACTAGTCGTGCTTTATACCTCTCTATTGATCCATCGGCCCTATACTTGACAGTAAAAACCCATTTACAATCCACTGGAACCTTTCCTTTTGGTTTTTGTACCAGCTCCCATGTTCCCATCTGTTCTAGAGCACTCATCTCCTCCATAACAGCCTGTCTCCACTTCGAGTCTTCTAACGCTTCTTGAATATTCTTTGGAATTCGTACACCTGAAAGATTAGTAACAAATGCTCGAAGAGAAGGTGACAGTCGGTCATAGGTCACATAGTTAGAAATAGGATATTGAGCACAAGATCTAATCCCCTTTCTTAAGGCTATAGGAACATCAAGATCAGCAATTTCAGGTTTAAGAACAGTATTTTGAGACTGTATACCTTCATTCAGTTCGGTCTCTTGACAGTGCTGTCGGTGGACTGGTTCCTCAACTCTTTGCGGATTATTCCGTCGTGAATAAACACGTAGCTCTTGTTGTTGCTGTGTTTCTCCCCCTGTCTTGAAATTTTCATCATCAGTAGACTTCATTGGCTGAGATGAATTTTGAGTTGTTTCTGATGAAGACAAATCTGATTGAGACTGACACGGCTGAACAGCAGTGAATTTAGGTGGAGATGACAATTCTGAAGACTGGGGAAAAATTGGAGATGGTAAGGACGCTTCCCAAAAGTTCCCTTCATTAGAACTCTCCCCCTGAAGGGAATTTTGGGCATAGAAAGGGTGAGTTTCAAAAAACGTAACATCCATAGAAATGAAATATTTGTGCTGTTCAGGAGAATAACATCGATAACCTTTTTGAGTGGCTGAGTAACCTAAAAAAATACACTTATGAGCTCTAGGATCTAGCTTTGTTTGAGCAAAACTATGGACATGGACAAAGGAAGTACAACCAAAGACTTTAAGTGGCAGATCTGCACATACTCGAGTGTGTGGATCATGGAGTGAAAATTTTTAAAGGTTTGTGCTGCATCAGATTTATCCTTTAATAGATACACCCAACAGATTCGTGTGTGATCATCAATAAAAGTAAGAAACCATTTTATACCCGTAAGGTTTGAGACACGAGAAGGTCCCCATATGTCACTATGAATCATTGCAAAAGGTCTAGAAGGTTTGTATGATTGAGAAGGAAAATAGGAACGCTGATGTTTAGCCAATTGACATACTTCACAATGAATCATAAGAGAATCTTTATTACGAAATAATTCAGGAAACAAATTTCTTAAATATGGAAAACTAGGATGACCTAACCTACGATGCCACAACATTATTTTTTGTTCCCTAGACATAGAAAGAGATCCACAGTCAGCAGTATGAGCTTGTTTATTCACGTTGAAATCCTCAAAATAGTAAAGTCCCCCATGTTCCCTAGCACTGCCAATCCTCCTCCCCGAAATTAGGTCCTGAAATTCACAAGAGGAGTGCGAAAAATTAGCAACACAATTAAGCTCTTTAGTGATTTGGCTGACAGAGAGTAGATTGCAAGATAATTTAGGAACATGGAGAACTGATTTGAGAATTATGCTAGGAGTAATCTTTATAGTGCCCATCCCTGCAACAACTGAAAGTGAACCATCAGCTATCCTTACTTTAAAATGATCTGGACTAGGAGCATAAGAAGAGAAAAAATGAATACAGCCTGTCATGTGATCTGTGGCGCCAGAGTCAATGATCCAGGGATCTGGAACCTTGGCAGAAGCATGAAAAACTGTTGGGATCTGGAAAATACCTTTTTGGGCCAGCAAAGAGGACGAAGGAATAGGAGTTAAAAGTTTTTGAAGCTGCTCAAGTTGTTCTTTGGTAAATGATGGAATCACACTGCTTACACCTTCCTTTGGAACACTTTGATCAGTGTCAGTTGCAGATTGAAATCCTTTTGGACTTCGCTTATTGCCTCTATTGTCTTTCCAATTTGTTGGTTTACCATGTAGCCTCCAACAACGCTCTTTGGTGTGATTCGGTTTGTGGCAATGATCACACCACAGCTGGCCACCTTTGTTGGAATTATTAAATCCTTGAACAGCCAAAGCAGACATTTCAGGTGCTGTAAGTGATTTTGGCTCCCCAAGCATGACCCGTTTACGACTCTCTTCTCGTCTGACTTCAGCAAAGATTTCTCGGATGGAAGGTAATGGTTTAGTGCCAAGTATACAACCACGAACATCATCAAGCTCCTTATTAAGACCAGCCAAAAAGTCATAAATTCGATCTTTATCCACCAGTTTTTTGTATCGAGCACCATCATCAATACACCTCCATTCACACTCATTGAATAGATCTAATTCCTGCCAAAGATTCTTCAGAGAGTTAAAATAATGGGTTACATCCATATCACCTTGTTTCAAGTTACGAGCCATATTCCTCAATTCAAAGAGCTGTGATGAATTTTTCAAATCCGAGTAAGTTTCTGTGACAGCTTCCCACAGTTCAGCAGCTGTTTGGTAAAATAAATATGTCTGCCCGATATTTGGTTCCATTGAGTTAACCAGCCATGCCATAACGATAGAATTTTCAGCATCCCATGTTTGAAATGCAGGATCATTTTCATCTGGCCTTTGCTTTTGGCCAAGGAGATAGCCAAGTTTTCCACGCCCTCGAATTACCATTTGAACAGAACGAGACCATGGGAGAAAGTTCTTTCCGTTGAGTTTGTGGGATGTAATTTGAAGTGATGTATTTTCAGTAATTGCAGTGTGAACAATTGTAGGAGTTGACAGAGAAGGAATCTGAGATGTTTCAGCAGATTCAGAAGAGTCAATACTCCTACTTGTGCCAGTCATGGCTGTTTTTACCATGGTTTCCTTCAACTAAAACCTAGCTCTGATACCATGTAACAAAATATAGGAAGGAAACAGTAAACACTGCATTTTCATGTCACCTTTATTAATCAAACTACAAGATTATATATAGGCTTGAAGCTAACATAGACTAGGAGTCTTATCTTAGCAAAGTCTTTTATTCTAGGGATAAAAACAAAAAAATAAGTAGATAGAACATATCATGTAAAACAACCACCAGATAAGAATAACTCTATATTTTCAAATTCTGCCACATTTTGCACTTAATATTTTTGATGATGTGAGAGCCTAATGACGACACTTTCACCAAGCTCTGTGTTTTGAGTCTTGGTCATGAAGATTCGAATACCCTCAGCTGAAGTTTGAACTGTTTCATGCTTATCACTATATGGAGAATCTTGCCCTTTTTGGATAACATTGGCTCACCAGCAATTATTAAGCAGGAATTAGATTTCAAGTATGAATAATATATGAAGCTAAATAATGATCTATGAATCTTTGCTTATTAGTGTCCTCAGATTGGTCCAAAGACCCCTTGTGAAGAAGACAATTTTCAACAAGGAGCGCCCCGCGCTGTTTGATGTCAGATTTGACATAGCTCTGTGTGACTCTTCTTTTTATTTAATTAGACATTTGGAATTAATTGTATTGAGTGCATTATTGATTCAGTGCTAATATAAAATGTTGACATGTTAAATGACTTGTTGTTTTATGCATTGCTTTCATTTTGCCTGTTGGTAAAGGTTCAGATTGAGAGACTCGTTTTAATATATTGATTATTGAGTGTCAGAACTGGGCTTAGAACCTTGCGAAAAGGCAATGAAATTAAGTGAAATGAATGAATGCATTGCAATTTAGATTACTTGACCCTGTTTGTCTGACGTATCAATATTACATTTGATATTAAGGCTGATTATTCTACTTCTATTCCAATTATATAGTTTGCGGAAGATATAAACTATCATTATAATGTGATTTTGACTATAACCTAACACTTCTTAAAGCAATCATTTATTCTGATTAATTACTATTCCGTATAGGTGTGGAGCTAGAAGTCCAACTATATGGGATGGGGCTAAATTCAAATTTCAAATTATTAAAAAAAAATCAACTAATAACGAATTAAAATCATTAAAAATAAAGAATTACTAAAACTATTATTCAATGTCAATAGTAAATGGGAAAAAAAAACTATATTAGAAAAAAAAAAAAGCTAGAGTAGTAATCTCTAAAGAGAAACATTTACAAAGTAAAGGAGCCTACACCCATACAGGGATTGCCAGTGCACGACATCCTTGATCTGCAGTTTTGAACCAATTGCAGTGGTATTGTCATTAAAGTACACTAAATTTGAAATCTTATTAATGATATAAACAACTTGTACAAAGTGAGTAAGATCGATCCTATGAAAACTATGCTAGTTGTATTGATTATCAATTCTGAAATAAAAACTTAAAATAATAATAAGAATAATACCAATAACAATTTAAAACTTTGGCCAAAAGGAAAAAAATAATAACGATGAAAACTTTGGTCCAATGATCATTTGCCACCACCAAACATGCACATAATCAATATGTTAATTCTATCGTCAATTTTTATTGAAACTATTAACCGTAAGTAACAATAAACTTTGTTAATCTCAATCTTTCCTTAATATATTATTGGTTAATACAAGCTCTTTACCTAATCTCTAACTATTAAATAATTTAAAACAATCCTTTTAAATTTAAGAAAATAGAAACATTAAGTAGAGAAAGATATTAGGTTGATCTAGATAATAAATACACAAATTTGGATTATTTAACTTAGGTTATATTTTCCAATTGAAATCACTGATTCTAATTTGCTACTAATGATTAAAATATCAAAACAATTACATATCAAGAATTTGAATCTAGTAATAGAATTTACTTCAATCCTATCTAATTGGCCACTCAAATAAGATAAGAAAAAAATCGTAAATATTAATTATAGAAGAACATAAACAATCTCAATTAAATAAACTGAATGATAAAAATTCAATATTAATCATATGACATATTTGAAGTTTTGAATTCACCCTTAATCAAATAGAAAATTTAACCTAATATAAATGAATTGAGAATAAAAGAGTTGATAAAATCAGTCATGGAAATTCATTCTAAAAGCTGACTCTGCTTTTAAATTTGTGTGGCTTCTTTTTCCTTCTTGTCTTGCGGCTGCAATATTAATCATACAGTGGTCACTTGACCAACTATAATAGGGCATCAAATCCGACTTAAACAAGCATGCATATTGGCCAAATACTTATAGGAGTTTAATTCCAATTTCAAGCAATTAATTTGCTTTCCTTAATAGCCATGCATGTGCACTTGCCAATGCCAAATTCAATTCTTTATTTGTTAATGCATGTCCACCGCTTGTTTGCTTGCTTGCCACCTCAATTGATTGCATGCATCATCATCTTTGTTTGAGGAAATTGTCTTCAATTTCGATCCAGATATTCTTGTTGGCAGCGGGTTTCATTAATCTTTGTCTTTATTTTCTCTTATCTTTCAATTAATTTCTAATTTAATCTTGATTGCTTCTCAAATCGAACTTTTTCCTACCCTTTTTATCTATAATCTCCAATTAATTTCTTATCAAATAAAATAATATAATTAATAAATAAATATTAAATTAAGAATAAAATCTTCAATAATAAAATATAAAAGTTAAGATAAAAATTAATATAATAAAATAATTAAATTAAAAATTAACAAAAATAATTAGATCATTTAAGAAAAAAATAGAGAAATTAATAGTAAAATATAAAAAAACGCAATTATTATGAAGGACACTAATAAACAAAGCAGGCAAAGGTTCATATGTCATTATTTAACTTCACACACCATTCATACCTGAAATCTATATTCAGATTAATGATTGTTGATGATCCTTGTCATCCAAAGGGAACAAGGTTCTCCATATAATGATAAGCATGAAATAGTTCAAGTTTTAGCTGAGGGGCTTGGTTATCTTCATGGCCAGGATCAAAATCACAAAGCTTGGTGAAAGTGTTGTCATTAAGTTTATAGTCTATAGTCTTGCCAGGTATTTGCAGCACCACGTATGAATCTTCATCATTTGCTTCTCAAATAATACCAAGTATGGTATATATGTCCAAAATTGCACCCATTGCTTGAAATGCAGCTAATATAGCTTTAGGATCAACATGATACTTGATAAACTAGCCTGAATAGTCTCTTTCCATCTCATAGGCATCAAACTTTTTTCTACCCCCATCATTAGTGACGATAATATGCAAATGCCCCCAAGACTCTCCAAAACAGACAAAGTTTCTCCTTAATCCTTTTGCAACCTCCCTCCCCTTCCTTTTAGCAGGAGCTTCAGTTAGAGGCATTGGCATTTCTCTGAGCAAATCCTCGTCAACTTTGAAATAAAAGCAATCACGATAACGATCAACCCAATGGACAACACCATTTCAATATACTACAACATCATGCCGTAAATTATATGGCAAAACGAAAGGATTGTTGAAAAAATAGCATGTCTATATGCTATTTTGAAGGCACATTTTGAGTGAATTCCACTTAATGAAAGTGAGAAATCTTATGAGGTTCGAATTTTATTCCGTTAATACTTTAAAAGTGTAATTTTATTTTCTCAAAATGGTGCTTGGGTGAATGAGAAATTGTCTCTCAAAGTTCACCTTTGAAGTTGGAAATTTAAAAGGAAATGAGACTTATCCCACAGGAAAAAAGAAGCCAAGGGATTAGTGTTTGTAGATAACCATTTAACCATGCATGAGTCAGAATTACAAGGATAAAGGTTCTCTCCACACGCGCGTGCGCAGTGGGTGCAAATCCAAGGCCAGTTTGGTTGAACTCGTGTGTGCCCACGCGTCCTGCGTACGCGAATGTCAGCCCAAAATCATCTAAGCTTGCATGGCACGTTTCACATTTTGAATTCAAAGGATTTCTAACAACTTCACAACAATTATTGGTTGTTATCACTATTTAATGGCATATATTGAATTCAGAAATTCAATACAATGTTGTAGTTACATCCTCACATGAGTATAAAAAAGCATCTCCTCTTCTGTTTTTGGAAACATTGAAACCAGCACACAGAGCACTTGTAATCTTTCTTTCCTTCTTCTTTTGTCTGTTTTTCTGATTGAGTTTTCCGTTGTTGTGGTTCGCTGAAATTACCTATCTGTGCTTGACTGGAAATTTGTGCCCGTTGTATCTTGGGAAACAGTTACCAGCTGACCTAAAACACTTCAGTATGTGGTAAATCTGTTTTAAGGAAATTGTCCTGTACAGGCTTTGGGTCTCATTTTTTGTTTCGATTTTTCTTCTTGTCCTTGATGTTTTCCTGTTGTGATTTCTAGTTGCTGTTTTACATTAGCTACTGTATTGGATTGTTATCTCATTGTGTGTTTATTTTTCTTTCAAGGATCACCAAAGAGCCTTCAAAAGCCTGTCCAAGATGAGTAAACCTCAATATGATAACTTATGCCATCTTTTAAAGTCCCTTCCGACGAAGTAGAAAGGATGCAGACAATTTTAAAGTGGGTTGATTTGGCAAGATCATAAGCGAAACCGGTTCTATGAATGACAATTGACGCAGTGGCACCCAGAGGAAGAAGTGTAGCAAATTGTCAAGACGTAGGATTGTATATGTAATAGTCACATGTTAAATTCCTATAAGGACCAGACCTTGAACAAAAGATTAAGCCATCACAAGATTGCAAAATTTTTAATCCCTCTAGGGTAGGTTCACAAAAGCGAGGGGCCTAATGGAAGCGCTAGTTAATTGGTTTTTAAGAGGAACAAATTTGTAATCTGTATTGATGAAAAGAGAACTTCTGCGTATGAGAAGACCAAAGACAAGATAAGTGTTGAGGTAAAGAAATATGGTCGGTAAAATTGCGATCAGGTGTCCACACCAACACTTAAACTTATTTCTTGGGGTATCGGCTTAGCGTTGCAACTTTTCGCTCGAGCAGAAAACTTTGACCACAAACTTGCTAACCGGACCACTTGCACTCACAATACTTAGTTAGAGGGGCACCAGATGTCTTTTATGGCAAAAATCCTCCGACAATGAAGTCATAATCCAATTTTTTTTTTAAGGCCACAATCTTGTGGCTTTATTACCATTAATTTGAATCAGAAAGCTTAACTTCAAAAAGAAAGAAAAGATAAAAGTAGAGAAAATTATCGAGAGAGAGAGAGAGCATATGAAATTCAAGTAAAAAGTTGTCTAACTCATTTTACCTCCATTCTCTGTAGCTTTTATACCCAATCGGAGTTATCAGCTTCCTCCTTTCCACAATCATTGTTGGGTCAATAGCACAATTGTGGTGAATGTGTGTTGTAACTACCATTGAGTGAGTTTCATGCTCAAGTTCTTATGAGGAAACCCACGTGTTGGTTACTATCGTTGAGTGGGTCACGTGCCTGAGCTCTTTGGAGGAAAACCATGTGTTGACCTTTAACCAAATCTTCGATCCAACTCGATTCTAGTCTCTCCTCGCACGCCCTCAGACCAACTATACTCACGTGACCAGTCTCACATCTCATCGAAGATGACTTTTGAAAGGAATTTAGATATATCACAAATAGATGTAGGTAATTAAAAAAAATCAAAAATTAACAACTTAATTAATTTTTGGAAATACTATTTATAGTTATTGTTCACGATTACTCTTTATCCGCATAAAAATATTAAATTTCTAAAAACATAATAAAATGCATAAAATAAATGACACAGAGATTTTTATGTAGTTCGGATTAATCAATCCTACATCCACGAGGCCACGCCTAGATGAAAAACAATTCATTAAGTTGAGATGTTACAACCATGGACTTACCAAACTTAAGACTCTCACTTAAAGTTTATCATCATATAATTTACTCAACCTTAGACTAAATCTATTTCTCTTGAATAATTGCTACCCCTCTTGATCCACGATCTTCAAGACACTTCGCAAAGTGATCAATAGCAATTCTTCAATTTTTCAACGTCTAGTGATCCAAGATCCACATAGACTCTCCATAGAGGAGAAAATAAGATAAATAGATAAATCAACACAACATTATGCACCAAATCTAGATTCTCTAGGGAGGAGGCCGAATTTTGCTTCTCTACTATATGCTCTGTGTTGTGCGTCCCTTCAGTTGTGAAATATCTCTCTTTATATAGGCATTAATGTTTCACCAAAATAACAAGTTTTAAAATACTTGGATTCTTTCTAAATAAAAGTTTTTTTCCTCTCATAATTCCCATGAATCTAAATAGAAATAACTCTCATTTTCTTACCTTACTTGTCTCCCAAGAAATATCTAGAGCACTTAATGAACTTCCTGTTTAAACCAATTTTTTGCTCTAAATAGATCTCATACACTAATTATAGAATCACATCATTAATTGATTTTCTTAATTAGACATCTAATTAAATTAGTAAACAAATATTCCTAATAAATTAGAATATCACTAAATTAGAGTATTAATAAATTAATCCTTATTACAAGATATGTAATAAATAAAATTTAAATTTAACTAGACATGCCATTATAATCCAACTCTATAAATAATGGACTTAACAAATTTCTTCGAGGACTCGCTTTAGGTCGAGGGGAGACCGTTATGCTCGTGCGTTCCTCGTCATGATGTGTTCTTCACCCAAACAGCCATGGCTTGAAAGTAGAGCTTGCCAGCGTTTGCATACACATTTGAATTTGATAATAGATTTTAAGGGTAAGCGGATTAAAGTTTCTGTTAAGAGATCTACATTACTTGTAATGGCCTAAATTTTTGAACACCGCATATTTGTCAACTTTGAATGATAGACTGAGAGGTCAAATATTATATGATAAGCTTAAAAGAAAAATATAAATAAAAATAAAAAAGGCAGAGTAAATGTAACTGAGGATAAATAAAAAAAAAAAATGGCGTTACTCTAGGTACATGTTGGACTTTCAGTAGAAGGCTAGAGAGTTCAGAGATCCACACGTAGTAGCGGAAACAACAAACAGCTATGCACTTGTTTCTAAAATGAAAACTGAAAAGCCATAAATTTATTGAATATTAAGGTACTTTACATTAAAAATTATAATTATTATGAAAAAACAGGAGATATGAAATAAATATTTTAACTATATAGTAAATATAGTTTTTAAATAATAATATAGGCAAAAATAGTAAAGAAATTTTAGATTTCTTATCATATAAGTGCATGATAAAATTAACTTAACTTCCAAAATATATCAGTTAGTGTTTATTAGTAGAAAAATTACAAATGTCCAATCACAATTGTAAGCATATCTATATTTCATCACCAGCTTCCCATTGTTGAACATCTGGTTTTACTGGAATATACATATGCAAGTAAACTCCACGAAAATGCTCAGCAGAAATCATACTTTTCGATTGTAATTGACTTTAGTGTGGGAAGACTTGGCTTTACATTTTGTGATTATTATTATTATTATTTTTCCCTTTGCCGTCATTTTCCATGTGGAATTTCCCCGCTGCTTCCTCCTTTTGAACTAATTAAAACACGCAGAAATGATCTTGCGATTTTGATGTCAAAACCCTTTTATTTCTTCCTCAAATAATTTTTCTAGATGATCTTGCAATTTTGGTCTAGGACTTAACGAGACACAGATTACCATTACGGGGGATATAAATTGAATATTTTTAACACTTCTGGCCCTCATTTTTTTTTCCTCCACAAACAACGAGTAAAGTGATGAAAACCAATGACCGAAAACTTTAACAAAGTAAAACAGAGTACCTGACTTTGTATTTCTCATGTTTGACTAAACTCATGGACCCCGTGGCCCGTTGGCATGATTAGGAAGGCATCAGCGGCAGACAAGTGCAATGCAAGTAAACTTCACCGAAAATACCCTGTCAATAAAATCATAATTTTTTTTCCTTGTAATTGACTAGAGCATGGGAATGGCCCGAGACTTCTCTCTGTAGAGCTGCGTCATGCGTTTCAACGTGTTTCCCGGTTGCCGCCTTCTTTGAACTAATCAAAGCACACAGAAATGAGCTTTGCGATTTCCTAAAATAATTTTTCTATTCTCCCTAGCTGTACTGTTGGTTTTGGAAAACAATAAACTGAAGCACTTCCGGACTGTTGATGATTTATTGTGACGCTACGAACGAAGCAGAGACTACGACAACAGCTATGGTGGATGATGAAATAATTGCTTCGCCGGGAATGGCAAATTCTGATTTATTTTCGGGGGAAAAAGAGTCAATTATGGGCGGTTCTGCTGCTTCATTTTCTGTCCTCATTCACGTTCCTTTTCCTGATGATCGTGATGATGTTATGTTGAAGCTCCATGAACTGATCACACCCCTACAGCTCCGTAGAGATGATGATGGCAAGGTACACGCTTAATTAATTACTTGATCCAACTTAAGGGTTCAGCTCATGTGTATCAATCATTCACGTCAATGGTTATTTATGGATCAAACGAAATGATATCATGTTAATAAATTTAAGCTCATGAGATGTCTTTTCAAACAATATGTATAAGAGAGACAATCAATGGTAGTTTTAAGTAATTTCTCTCTCAGATGTAGTTCATTTTGAGATAATTTAAGGCCGTTGCACTAATCTTTTCTGATGGTAATTTCTAATCTAAACTAGAGAGTTTTCTACTTGAATAATATTTTCATACCAACTGGCATGGAAGAGCTATCAGGGAAAAAAAAAAGCTAAAATCAAAGAAAAAGAGTTCGAGTCTCTAAATGTACGGACCCATGAATATTGTGTGTACATAGATTTCAGAGCCATACTCCGCAAATCCTGTTTATGTTATAATGGGATAGTTGCTCTGATAAACCCTTTTTTTCTAACTTTTTGTCTGTGCACATCCCAGCAGTTAGACTCTTTAGAGGAAATTTTTCATCCAAACCAAGTGAAACCTTCGGGATATTGGTCTATGAATATATGCCTAATGGGAGACAGAAGGTATTGCTGGAAGAATAAATGGCTCATGCAAAAGAACGGTTTGGAAAATGTCCATATAGGAGGTAAGGACCTCATAAAATTAAAGAAAGAAAATAAATTATAAAAGAGTCGCACTAACTGTCTTCCTGCTTGGGAGTGCAGAAATAAATTATAAAAGAGTCGCACTAACTGTCTTCCTGCTTGGGAGTGCAGAACATCCTGCCTCTGTTCAACAATCACCTCGAGCTGAACGACTTGAAATTGTCACGAAAATTTGTCAAGACTTGGCATTTTTACATAGTTCAGAGAAGCAAGTAATCTATAGAGATTTTAAGGCCCCCAATATACTGCTTGATGAGGTTAGTTTTCGCTCGATCTCTCTTGTTACCACTACTTCATGTCTTATCTGATTTTATGCTTGCTACGCTATGCAGACTTTTAAATGTTATCTGTCCGATTTCTCCACAGCCAACGTTAGTGCTGTGGAGAATGCTGACGTAACAGCTTCGGACACGTCATCTGTGTCCGCGCAATCTTGCAAGACAGGTATGGAAACGAAGATGGCTCAGCTAGAGAGTGGAGGTTGGACGGCTCATGATGAAGCTGAGAAAGCATTTCAATGGCCGTACAAGTCATCCCATTTGAAGAACACCAGGCCCAATTTGAAAACAGAAAATGAAACTTGGAATAATTTTCTTTATCTATTATTGATCGCCACATTGCTGTCAACTATAACCTTCCTCACGGCATTAAAGATCATGGGATGCAAATCAGAAGAAGGCTACAAAAACAATTCTAGCCTAAACCCCATCTGCCAGATTGTCAATCAACATCCATTTTATATCCAACTCATCACTACCTTCAATTCCGTTGCCTTTTTCTTATCCATAGCATTGGTGATGATTCTCTTCAATAAGCTCCCGCTTAGGCCATTGCTTCTGGTATCTGCATTTTCAATGCTCGGTGCTTACATGTGCATAATATCTGGCCCTACAAAGCCTCACTTGAGCTCATTCTACTCAACATTTTAAGGTTACTGGAAGATAACTTCAAATATTTTCTTTGGCATGCGACACACTATTGCAATAATTAAGCTCATTATGTCCTCTGGATTTGCATCTATCAATACACTGGATGTGGTGTAAGCAGACAATTAAGTTCCTATTTTTATTACTAAGATGTCTGGTGTGTTTAATATATTACACTGCTGTATTAATAAATTATGAATGTAAAATATGAACAAAGTCTGAAAAACTGTCATGCCAGCAGGCATGGTTATCAATAAAGCTTTTACAGTTGATTCACTAGTAGTTTTACTTCAGTTTATAACCACCTAAATTCACCTGGGTACATAAACATTGCAACCACCGATCCAGTAATTCTATATAACATCAATGATCAGAAGTCGGGTTAATTCCAGCAAGACAAATAAAACAGAGTTTCTAGGTACTGCTAGAGCAAGAAGAGTAACCAATCATGTAACCAATTGTGTTAATTGACAAGTTATGCATTTGGGTTCATCTGTGAGAGGAGAAAACCCCTGTCTGAGAAGAGTCTTTTTGTGTTTTAGCTTGATGGCCTGAAATATATAATTCACCCCTCAAGCTAATTATGTTTCATCAGCCAAGAGCCCCCAAGTATATTTCAATTTCATAATTGAGGCAAGCATCTTCTGCCGGAACAGATGATTGAAAACAATCAACACATACAAGTTTATAATGTACAAATTTATAGTGGGGTGACTTTACGGGATCATAAGCTAAACTAACATCAATGGACAATTTGGCCGCTAGATAGAGGAAGTACAGCAAATTGCTTCATCATAGGATTGTATAAAAATGTAATCCTAGTTGCTCTAGTCAAAGTTACTTCGTAAACCCGAACAAATATTTCAAAACACTGACGCATTTAAAGGGCGCAAGTATTGCCTTGTCTGTAAGAGGGACAAAACCGCGTTCTGGATTAATGGAAAAATAACTTCTGTGCAAGATGAGCCCTGAGACTAAATGGCTGTCCACGTAAAGGTGGAGAGAGAAATCAGGACTGGAAATGAGAGAGAGCCAATCTCTTGAAACAGATTTGAATCTTAATACTGATTTTTTCTTTTGTGCGTAAACTAACGAGGATCCTATTTAGAAAGAGATCATTATTTGCAAGCTAGCTTCCTTTTGTTAAAAGACATATTTGAAGCTTCTCATGGCAACAGGATATGTCACTTGCACTCTTAAATAAAGTCGCAGTACACCAAATTACCCCTTAAAAATCTCGAAAAGCCTATTACAGTGGAGAATGTAAAGGAGATGAAACAACATAAACCATGTAAAATTGATGACAAATGAAACCATTAGCATCATAAAAAGCATCTTGGTCATTTCAGGATATGGAGCATCCCACCAAGTGAAATTATGACAAGCAAGGGCTAAATCAACCAGGTAGTCGGTAATGATTTCAGCCTCTTGATAACTATAAGGCAGTGATTTCGTGAAGATATTCAAGACTGTTGCCCCTGGGATTGGTTCTATTCCTCCGCAAACGGATAATGAAGCGCCAAAAGGACAAAGTGAATTTCCCCATACTTAGTACAGACATTCCGAACAAAATGAGGGCAAGGACTAATGACCAGACCAACCCCTTGCTTGAGATGCTTGATTTCCCAACTTTCACATGGAATTTAGGTATGATCTTGTCCACTAAGAGAATATAAACAATGGCCGTGCAGATCACAAGAAAGAGCACAAATGTTCTGAAACGTAACGGCCATACGAGCAATAGAATGGCAAACATGGAAGTCAAGAACCCAGCAGAGTTGAAAATCATGACGTAGACAACGGCTGGCAACTTACTGAGTATGTCATCCTCATCAGCATGCAATGTTATAACTGCAAGATAATCTTGTTTTAAGGAAGTAAAAAAAAAAAAAGTTGTAAACACTACCGAAAGAACAATAATAATTTAGTTAAAAAGTTTTACCAGCATGAGTATCCTCTTTGAGAAAGGAAACTGGCAGATTGCAAGTAACCGTGAAAAATGCTGCAGCAATCGTTACTACTACCATCAATAACACGTTTCTTGTCTGTATGGGCCACCGTGTTTGGTTCCTGCTGCTATTGGCGGTTCCATCTGCAAGAAGCTGCGGAGATTGCTGAGCAATAGCTCGTTGAATGATCCAGCCTATTTCCTTGAAAGCAGAATCCTGAGAATTAACATTGCATAACTGTAAGGCCGTTTGTCCCTGCTTATTCACGGTATTGATTCGAATCATTATGCGCCTATTGGAATTCTCACGGATGAGTAGCTCCACTATCTGCAATGAACGCAACAGGATTGTCAAGGCGTGCGTTATGTTTCGGCAATCAAAATTCAAAAACTGTGTTCGCAAGAGACAGAGAGCTTACCTGCTTTAGTTTGTTGAGTGTGGCGAGGTGCAATACTGTATTGCCCTCCTTGTCTTTCCAAGTGAAGAGATGCTCTTTTCTGTGACTCTTAGCCTCATCCACCAAGGCTTGAAAGGCGTCCGATCGGGACTTCTTCACAGCAAGGTGAAGAGCCGTCTCTCCATTTGAAGTCAGCTTCTCAAGCGACTCCGGGCAAATAGAAACTAAAGCCCTAATAACATCAGAATTACCTTCCGAAGCTGCTCTGTGTAGCGGTATCATTGAAGAGTTATCTACTTCAAGGCACAGTTCACGATCAATCTCTCCGAAAATCCGAACCGTCTCGGCATCCCCATCCGTAGAAAGTAAGTGCATGGTTGTTTCACCTCGCTGATTTTTAATACTGGCAAGTTGAGGCCACAGCCTTGCCATTTCTTTAGCTGCTTCAAGGCTTCCGGGAAAGCAGGCGGTGATGAGCAGAGGATTCTCCGGGCGTTGGCATGCTTTAATAATCTCATCTAGTAAATTTGGATACTTTGAATTTAATGACTTGACTCCTTCGACATCATTTTTTTTGCAAGCTTCCAGAAACAATTGCTCCAAGCTCGCCATGACAATTGACAGACACTCACACTGTGTTTATGTGTTATATTCTTCTTCCCATCTCGCAGTCGAGCTCACATAACTCTTACATCGTTAATTAATTACAACTTTTCTCTTTTTCTAGAGAGGGTTTCTTAATTTATCTATGCATATGTATATGTAAATTAATTGTATGCATAATTAAAAGAGAAAAAAAGAAAAAGAAAAAATGGAAGAACTTTCTTCTTTCTTTCCCCTCCCCGTGTAATTTTCCAATGGAACGAAGTACACGAAAACGCGGAATCTCTACGAAGAGAAGAGAAGGAAGTTGTGGTGGATAATTCAGGGCAAATGGGCTATGCAGCTATACACTTCTTCAATACCTTCACTTTAATAAAAGAAATAGGAATTTTATAGTATTCGAATTTAAATGTTAAATATCACATATCCGACGTTATTGAACTTTCATAAGACCAATTGCTTCAATTGACAAGATATCTAGGTTGATATATACAACATCTATTAATAATGAAAATAAACACATATTACATAGTACAACAAATCGGGTGCCATAACTAGATCCAGTTGGGCACATTTTTAACAAAATTTTAAGACAAAAAAATCAAGAAAAGATACTGGACAATTGAATAATATTGATTAACATATAAAGTTTTTATTAAATACAATTGTTTGTGAATATATACAGATTTGTAATAGAAGATTTGTAATAAAGCAGATGTTCTGAAACAGCAAAAAGTGTTGATTGAGGGTTTTCCATGGCCAAGAATCTATTGTTGGGTGACCATGATGTCTCCTAACGCCTGATTTTGTTCCACAGTATTGATGTTCGTCTAATTGAGTGCCTTTTCTATTGGACCAAACTCAGTTGGGTTAGTTTTCTGGATAACCCATTTGGCTGCGTAAATACCACCAAGAATATCCCTGACAAATTCATTATCAAGGTCTGGGGTGGTGATCATGTTGACCGGACCCATGATTCTGCAAGAGGTTGTCCTTCTTGGCATGTGTGTGCACAAAGAGGGATGATTTCCTTCAAGCTGGCATTTTTCACATGGGTAGAGGGCTTTGGTCTCTGTAGGAAAAGCGACTGATACGCTACCTTCTTGCAACTTACTTATCTTTGGGACCTCATGGATCTGTTGGGATCTTTTGTTGAGACACCTCATCAATATGTGGTGCCTGTTCTGCGGGGTTAGATGAATCTACTCCAGAGGCAGCTGGTTGAGCAGTTGTGACATAAAGTATGGAGTGAGTTGTAAAGTAAATTCCTTAGTGATAAGGATCAATTATGTACACAGTGTGTAATAGTGGTTCCCTTGTGCCTATAAAAGGGAACCCTTGGTTTGTTTCTAGGCATCGAGTCTTGGAGTGCAATATTGTATTTTAAATCTCTTATTCCTCTTAATAGAAGTAACCTTCAGCATTTTATGTCTCTACCTACAAGGATGGATGGACCATGCCTCATCAGACAGCTTCTCATCCAAGCATGCCCCATGACGAAGAATTGTGCAAAATAGAGATCTATGTCAACAAGCATTCAGAGTAGATACGTAGAAAGAAGCGATTGGACACTAGGTGGCAAACTTTCAAAAAAGCCTTGATTACTGCTGTTAAAGTAGGACTCAACCAAGGTCAGGCCCTCTAAGTTCCATTGGGCCAGCCCAACATTTTATGTCAACAGGCATTCAGAGTATGATGGCAACCAAATTTGTTTGGTTCCTCATTGCAGAACTTTTGCAGAGAGGATACCATCCTTAGAGATAAGGATGAGAGTGTGAGTGTGACATAAAGTAAGGAGTGAGTTGGAAAGTAGATTCCTTAGTGATAAGGATAACTTATGTACATAGTGTGTAATATTGGTTCCTGATCCGTTAGATCTTTATAGATACTACCATATCAGTCCTACCCTTAATCACCTAAGAGCCATAATCCCCATCAGACAGCCTAAGCTTAAAACCATCAGAAAGTGGTTGCTTGAGTCCTACCCTTATGCTCTATGGTTGCCGAAATACTTCGGATCATCCACATCAGAAAGTTGTTGAATATTGATCTATCCGTCCACCCCAACAGATCCATGAGGTCCCAAAGATAAGCAGGTTGCAAGAAGGCAAGGTGAGAGGAATGAGAGATTTAAAATACAATATTGTACTCCAAGACTCGATGCCGACATGACCTTGGTTGAGTCCTGTTTCAACAGTAGTAATCAAGGCTTTTTTGAAAGTTTGCCACCTATATATATATATATATATATATATATATATATATATATATATATATACACACACACACACAAGATGTTCTCCCTAATCTTCGAAGATATCCTAACACTGAAACTCATCAACGGATATCACATCACTCATACCACCATCGTGATCGTGAAGCTGGCAATACATACGAATACAAATACACACATATATTATTATAAACGAATACGAATACAAATACATATATTATTATAAGGGTGCCCCACAATAGTCGGAAAATGTGACAAGAGGCATGATAGACTTGTTGCACACCCAGGGGTTTCCTTTTGGGAAATAGGCTCGGATACCCAAATCTATTTTAGAACAAACAGAGGAAGGTTACTTATATAGCCGTAATAAAAAATTTCACTAAAGAAACTATATTCCCAAGCATAGGTACTCTAGTGAAATTTTTTATTACGGCTATAATTATTAGGAGTGATTTTGATTATTACAGATGGAAGACCAATGTTTGGTCGGAACGCTATTCTATGTCTACCTTACAGATTCTTAACAGTGACAACTTACATTCTAAGTGGTTGGATTAATTGTAAGTTCCGAGTTACAAATGTTTTTGAAAGAAACTTTAGAAAATATTTCAGATCTAATTTGTTGTGTTATAATTGTACCAGCAAATTGAAACTACCCTTTTAATATAGTTATCCCACGTTCAATTGAGAATAACACTATGAACAAAGTGCAATATATTATTTGTGAATTGTAAAAAAATTTAAAAGAAGGGAAGACAAATACTCTTTCATTTCAAAAAGGGGCTGATCAATAGTATCCCAATGGCAAACCAGACTTTCTATAAGGTGAGAAGATGGCAATGCATACATCCCATTGAATTTTGGAAGTATCGTAGAAGCTACGAGCTTCCGCTTTTTGTTTTTTCGCTCACTTTTCCTGTAAACGTCCTGAAAATTTTTCTCTTTGTTCCCCATGGGGGAAGACGACTTTCACGTTTCAATTTTCAATGGACTAAACCCGACAAAGTGTCCATGATTTCAGCCCAAATCCACACCCATCAAATTCAAGACCAATTCAAACTATCGCTTTAATTTTATGAGGCAGGCTTTTCTCAATCCAGAAATTTCCGTTATAAATCAGCACTACAACAGGATGACACCCCGATAATTTGAAAACTACACTCCAAATATATTCCTCTACTTCTCATTAATTATTAAAATGACCCCATAACCAATAGATAATGGTATTCAATTATCTGCATAGACTGCACTTCATTGCATCTTGTGGTTCATTCAATCAAGTTCTCCCTCTCCCAATTGGCAATTTTCAACTCCGCATGTCCAAGCAGAGTGTCACTCTCCTTATAAGACAAACTAAATACGCCCATAATTTTATTGGTTTTGAAAGCCATGCTAAATGTCTAAATGAGCAAAAATGTGAAGATAGAGGTGGCTTAAGAAGAATATGCAAAATTAAAAATATATACACACACAATACCTTTAACAAATGAAATCCCAAGTGCCAAAAACAAAGACCTAGTTAATGCAGGATACACAAAAATTTGTTTTTAGTTAATTATTTCTCACATGCAAGTTGCTTGAAAACTTTTTTTCTTTTATTAAAACACAAAAATTAAACAAAAAAATAACGAAACTAGAAAAAAAAAGAAGAAATATATGCGTGTAAGTGCCTGTACAAAAGAATTTCATGACAATTCATAAGAAACCCGAAAAAGGTTATTGATCTAATCCAAAAATATAGCAATGAGAGGCACATGATTGCTAACAAAATCATGTCACGAAAGCTAAAATATAGCAAAAAACAGCTATAAATCTAATGACATAAAATAAAAATAAAAATAGAAAGAAAATTAGAGATTTAGATATAAAATCAAATATTCCATTAAATCCACTCTTTTTTTCCATAAATACGAGATAAAAGGATTGAGAAATGATTTTTTTGGCTATTTACTCATTTGGTAGAGAAAAACCAACTCCCATTTCTAAGTGCATCTCGTTATTAGTGTTAAGCGCATCCCAGTTCTAAGTGCACTCAGCTTCAAAGCGGATTTTTACTAAGTGGACTCATGTACGCGGAATTAGCCTCCAATTGCGGGAGATTTGAATGGCCCTAACAATATGGTACCCTTTTTGACCTATGATTTTTTTTTTTTCATTTTACAAGAAAATAAAATAAGAAAAAGGCATTTGGTTTGGTCGAATCAAGCACTAATATCGATTTTAGAATGAAGCACATTGTCTACTTGCGTTTTTCGTTTTAGTTTTCGCTTGGGCCCAGTATGGTAGAACTGCAACTTTGACATTTTCTTAAGCATAATCTAATGGCTCCCACGCCCGTAGCTCTTTATTGATATTATATTCTCTAACTTTTATGATACACTTTTTTAGTGTGTTTTTTTAAAATTAATATGTTAATATTTCATTAATACAACGATTTTTAAAAATATAAAATTACTATAATTGTATACTTTATAATAATTAAATAAGCTTTTAAATGATATAAATTCTAAATTTGTATTTGTGATAATATATTATACTATTTAATTAGTGCTTTAGGCCCTAGTTGATATTGATGTGTTGTGGCTTTTTAAGCTATAGATATTGTAAAAAAAAAAATGCAATTATGGATTAGAAGTTCATAATACATAGTAAATATAATTTTTAAATAATAATTTCAAAAACATTAGTAAATAAAATAGATTTTTTATCATACAAATGTAAAATCCAATCAACTTAACTTCTAAACTATAGCAGTTAATATTTACCAAACACTTTGATGCTATACTTTTTGAGTTATAGTTGTCCAACTTTAATCCCAAACAGAGCCTTAATAGTTTAACTCTTTATTTTGGTTAAAAGTAACATGTACAAAAGCATTGGACGTCAAATTAAAAACTCATATTAACTTATTTTTGGGCATAAATCCAACAATACCCAAGCATTATGTTTTCCAAGCTGAAAAAAGCCAGCATGTTGTCACGAGATGAATACGTTGCATAACAACTCTTATGGCACTTAGATAACTTTTAGCACAAAAATTACTAAGTAAGCCTAATGAACTTCTCAAGCTAGCTAAACAAGAATGCGTACAAGAAAGCTAGAGAGAAAAGAGTAATATGGCCGAAGCGAATTTTATTGCAAGAGATAATACAAGAGAGTTTACAAGGATACTTGAGCTGCTTGGTGTTGTGTTGAACAAAATAATGGATCCTTCCCCTATTTATAAAAGGGTTTGCCTAGGTCTGGGGAGTTCCAAGTAAATTTTGCAAGTTGCCTAAAAATTCCCTAGGTTCTAAAATACATAAATGTAAAAGTCTCTATGTTTTTACGAGTGCTAGTGTGTTGTAAATATTTCTACAAATTAGGTCAGGCTTGCTCACTACGGCTTGCATCGTGGGTTGTTTGCTTGCTAAGCGCATCTCAGCTCGCTAATTGTATGAGGCGGCCTACTACTGAGCACACCCTACTGCTGCATCCCACCTTTAACTAAGCATACTTTTACTAAGAGAACCCATGTAAACCAATTCAACCTTCATTTGTGGAAAATTTGAGCGGCTCGTGATAGTTTAGTCCATAAATAAAATAACAAAATAAATAACGCGGTTGCTTCCATTTTTCTTGTCCTTTTTCCTTTGTTTGTTTTTATATTCCTTGATATAAGTCCACAATCTTTCCTTCGTGACTCCCATGTAATTACATGGAGTAATATGCAATTAAAATAATATATGCGGCATTTCTTTTCGATTTGATCGGTTTGACCGGGTTGACATTTGTCAAACCATTTTGAATCCAAAATTCAGCGGCTTGTTACAAACTGGGCCAATTGTTGGGTTGGCTCGGTTGGACTGGTTTCAGTTTGGAAGTGCCCACCCCTATGCAAAACCTCTAACCAAAAAAATCCCAGGTGCCTAAAAGGCTAAAACAAAGACCCCGTTAATGAAGGGTACGCAAAAATTTTTTCATTAATTAATTATTTTTCATATACAAGTTATTTGTAAATTTTTCTTTTATTAAAACACAAAAAAAGCTAAGCACAGTGGAAAAAAAGAAATATATGCAGAATAATGATATTTAGCCTCAAGAGAATCCAGTGACGCAAGGGTGACATAAAATGGATTAAAACGTAATTTAATCCATTGTATTAAGATGTAAAAAATTTAACACAGGGTGCAAATGGTACTGTTTGCACCTATTATTTTAAATTTTGCAAGAACGTGAATTAATAAAAACACACTTAGTTGGGCTGAATCAGGGTTCAATTTATATTTTTCAAGAAAATGGAACAGTTTTATTCTGACGTTTTCCAATTTTGTTTTTGCTAAGGGCCAGTATAATTTTAACTTCGACATTTTGTCAGGACGAAAATGAATAAATGATTTGAAATTGTTAAGCTTTTTTTTTTTTTTTGGTGCATATAGTACCATTTTTCACCTATCAATTTTTTTTTTTTTCATTTTGCAAGAACAAAAAAAATGAGGGCATTTGGTAGAGTCGAATCAAGCTTTAGTTTAGAAAATGAAACACATTTGATACCGAGTCTTTTTCGTTTGTGTTCTCGCTGGGCCCAGTGGAGTAGAACTGTAACTTTTGACATTTTTTAAGCATAATTGAATGGCTCCCACATCCATAGCACTTTATTGATATTATATTATCTTACTTTTCTGAAATAAATAAATATATAAATATATATATATATATATATATATATATATATAATTTTTTACTAATTTGTTAATATTTTACTAATACAACTGCTTGGCAAAAACATAGAATTACTATGTTTATATATCCTTTATAATAATTAAATAAATTTTTAAATGATATAAAATCTAAATTTGTATTTGAGATAACATATTATTACTGCTTTAACAGCTTAATTGTTTGTTTTGGTTAAAAATAACTAGTACAACAACAAAAACATTGGACATCAAAATAAAAACTCAGTACTAACCAAGCAAGCAATATGCTTTCCAAGCTGCAAAATACCAGCGGCATGGTGCACAAATAAAATAACAAAGTAAACAACGCGGTTGCTTCCATTTTTCTTGTCCTTTTTTCGGGATGAGTCCTTTGGGATGAGTCCGCAATCTTTCTTTCGCGATTCCTACGTAATTTCATTTGATCGTCGCCTTTTGTATCTCGGTGGTTGGTTTTATTAACTAATCTAGCTAGATCTCTTTTGCCACCAACAGTTTTTTTTTTTAGTTTGTTGTAATTTTATATCTGAATTCTGCAGCTATTGTATTATCTTTCAGCTTTAGACATCTCATCTTGGAGGACAGCTAGCTCATCAGCTGCTTCAAATTTGCGGCATAACTGGCCCATGGAAACAGGAAAGATGCACTCTAAAGGCGTTAATGTATATCATTTATTATTACTCATCTCAGCACTGTTGTCAACCACAACCTTCCACATACAATTGAAGATCCTGGGATGCAGAGCTGAACAAGCCTACGAATGCAATTCTAGCAGCCTAAGTCCCTTCTGCCAGATTGCGAATCAGCACCCATATTTTATCCCATCAGTCACTGTCTTCAATTCCTTGGCCTTTTTCATATCGGTAGCATTGATGATGATTCTTTTCAGCGAGCTCCCGCTCTGGCCACTATCCCTAGTTTCTGCATTCTCAATGGCCGCCGCTTACATTTGCACAATGTCGGACCCTTTGAAGCCTCTCTTGTCAAGCTCATCCCTTGTCAATCCTGTCAGATAATAGATTTTATAATTTTGGTGTTTGACGTTTTAGTATTTCTAGTAGATATATATATCTCCATTTAATTTTGTTATGTTATCTTTATCTTTAACCTCACATTGTTGACTGTTATTTAAAAATCTTAATATGTTCAATCATTTGGATTCAAACAATATCTAGTCAATTATGAAATGAGATTCATTTGACACAGTGATTCACAACCATCATATCAAACTTAGACCCATGTATTCCTGTCTTTATGTAATTTATGGAAAAATAACTGACACACCCTAAACATTTAGAAAATGGACAAAAAACCTCTTAATATTTCGAAAAAAAACATTCACACTCTCATTTATTAACGGAAACTGTTTCTTTTAACAGAATTTATAATTTTAACATTTAATGATTGCTATAACCTTCTAACACATAAAAAAAGTATTTGTTGATGGTCCAATTTGCCAATATATTGTTAATTAATTATGAATATACCCTAATTACCCAATTCCTCTATTTAAATTTTTGTCAAAATTAGATTTTGATGGTCCAATTTAAATTTTTGACAAAAAAATAGATCATACATAGCTTTCCCAAATTTGAGAATGCTACCGTCCAAAATGTAATCAGAAAGCATGGCTTTTTTCAGTTTGATTTTTAAAGAAACAAATGCTGTCTCTAGCTTCTTTGTCCGTTTTTGCATTATATGGTTCGAGAAATGGCTATTTGCTGCTGAGCCAAGAAGATAAGAAGTGAGTTTAGTGCTATATAAAAAATATAAGAGATGGATTTGTTGAGAATCCGAGAGAGACGTGAACCTCAAGCATGCGGTCGTGCACTACAAAAAGATATCATAACATGTGTAACTTTTATTCACCGGTTACTTGCGCATTTCCTTCTGCATTGCCGCGAGTAGGGATGGCAATGGAGTAAATATGGATTGGATTTACATTGCTCTATATCTAAATCTGTAATAAAAATTAAAATCCGTATATGCTCTATATCTGTAATGGATCTATATTTTTCGAGCTATATCTAGATCCGAAACAAAAAATAAAGATCCATATATGCTCCAAATTCCAAAAAGAAAAATTCAAATTCAAATATGTTCTAAATCTATCATGAATTGTAGATCTCAATAATAAGAGATCAATATTTTTTTAAAAAGAAAATTTAAGACTAAAGTGCATTGGTAACAATTAAATTATATATTTTGTATAAAAAATCTAATAAGTATTGTAGCTTCCACTTTTACACCAAAATATACAAATAAGAAATATAATAAAATATCGATCAAAAGTAATTGTAGGAATAAGATCATTATAATATTCTAATGCCTCATTTACCATCTTGATATCCACTGCACACCATCATCATTCTTATATCATTAAATAATAATATATAAGTTAAAAATAATTTATTATATTTAGTACTTTATTATTTTTATTATGATCATATTTAACTAAATATATGATTAACATAATTATTTTATAGTTGATAACCACCATTGATTAATGATTATACAAAATAAATAAGAGTATGAGAAAATGATAGAAAAATAAAGTCAAGTCTATGGATTTTCCTAATAATTAAAGAACTTATTCAAGTATTCAAATGAAGTGGAAAAAATGAAGGCAGACTATCCTAATTTTATTTTACACTTGATAAAATAAATTAAGCACCTTTAAGTTTTAAGATTCTTAAATACATGTTAATGAATAAATATTATCATTATTTATAATTACATAATTGTTAAGAATTTTTTAAAATAAAATTATATTAAATGGTGAGTGGATTTGAATTTGGATTTATATATTAAGATAAATCTGAATTTACTCTAGATCTCCCTTAAATCTACGCATCAATATCTAAATTTAATCTAAATATATTTTAATTTAACTAAAATTTAAATCAATTAAATTTGGATCACATGAATCTTGGAGCAGATCCATTGCCATCCTTAGCCGCGACTTCACCTTTAGTTACGAGGGCCGTTGAAATTACACGGTTAGTGTTAGAAAGGAAAAAGGCATTTTTGCGTGTGGGCCCTTCAATGTAACTTCCAAGATGCTTTCAAAATTGAATGGGATGTTTATGCAATAATTTGAGAATTTCCTCTTGCATCCCTGCTTTTCACCTAACACGGGGTCTTGGGATTTTGGATAGGAATTTGGAAATTGCTCGTACACGGTCACGGTGCGTCGAAGAAAAGTGATAAACCCGTAAAGGCATTTTTGTTGGACTGCCTGGCCACAAGTGCACTAAACAAAATTGTACTAGGATAAATTAGAAAATTTCAATAAAATCATATTTGGTTTTGTCCTGTTAAACGATGAAAAACTTATTGGAGGGTTAGATTAGCCACCACCGATAATTATTGGTATCCATTCAAAACGAATTTAGTATTGTTAGAATTTTCATCGGTGGATTTAACAATACAATCATATAAATATCACCATTATGGAGCATGCTAAGTTACAGATTCAGTAGCTTACGGCCCACCTATTTTAAGAAGTACTCGCCACTATTTACAAGGTGCCGGTTCCACTTTTATTGCCTGTACTTGCACAAAATGAGTTGGGTGTGAGTTACAGATTCTGTAACTTAGCCAAACCCCATCATTATATATGATCGATAGTTTGTTGAAAAATTAAAATGAATATTTTGTTACTGTATATATTTTTGTAAGATAATGATGCGTTGATTTATATCTCCATCTAGAATCGCTTGTTACTCAAGTCATTGAGGGTAGTGCTGTTGATCAATTCCAGAGTTCGTGTGTTTATTTTAAATTATTTTTATATTTTTACTCAGTTGTTGTGAATATAATTTGTACTCACGATTATATAAGATAAAGTGAGTGTAACGAATGAGATTTCCCATCTTTATCCAGAACCTATTTTGTACTCACGATTATATCCAGTGTAATGAATGAGGGTAGTCTATGAGGGTAGTGTAATCGAGGGTAGTGTAAATGAGGGTAAATTATATCCAGTGAATGAGGGTAGTGTAATGAATGAGTGTAATGAATGAATATAATTTGTATTCACGATTATATCCAGAACCTATATAAGATAAAGATGAGATTTCTCATCTCATCTTTATCCCAAAAAAAAAAAAAAAGGGCTACTAACCACAACAAGGTTGGAGAAGCGGAATATATAATACGAAAACTCTTTATCGATGTTGACACGTTATCAGTGAATTACCCTAATGCAGGGTTGGGCATCGACTTGGTTAATAAGAATTGAATAGATCAGAAAATATTAACGAATTGATTTTTGATTGTTTAACCGAACTGAATCAAAACCGAGCTATTTAGTGTGAAAATAAAATAAAAATAAAAATAGATATAGACGTGCTATTGGTGCAGGAGGTTATTTGAATATTTTATGATATTTTCTATTTTAATCAATGTCTTATTAGCTATTTGTTTATATATATTATTTCTAGTTTAATTGTGATTCAATGTTCCTATTTGAGTTAAATTGGGAAGTAAATTTTTGCCCATTATAAATAGAGAGGTCTTATCATTATTAATTTAATTTAGTTATTCAATAAAATCCTCTATATTTTGTCTCATTCATGAGATCGTAACCCTTATACGTAACCTCGCATTATTGAGCGTTATTTAAAAATCTCATGATGTTGAGTCATTTGGATTAGAACGATATTTAATTCATCATGATGTCGAGTCATTTGGATTAAAATGATATTTCGTCCATCACGAAATCAGATTCGTTTGACTGAGTAATTCTCAATCACCATGTCAAATTAGACCCATGTATTCACATCTTTGTGTTGAGTGAGTGGGATTTATCTTCCAGTATTTTCACTTACACTAACCCACAGTTATCATATAATCATAAGATGTCAGCATTGTTAAAAAAATGCAAATTTGGGATTTTACAACATTGTAAACTGCTAAATTACTTTATAGTGTTTTAAAATCATGAATCTGCATTTTAAAAAATACATACATCCTTATCAGAGAAAAACTCAGTTATCATATATTAATAAAAGTTCATCCACAACTATTTTGAAAGAGCAGATAAAGATTACTGAAGTCAGAGAAATTATCAGGCTTTGGTCCCAATCTTATAATGAAAATTCCCCTTTTTAGCCTAGTGAAGAATTCGGGCGAACAGAATCTGGCTGCAATGTGGTTTGATCCTGCACTATCAAATGATTAAATCATACATAGCTTTGCCATAATTGCAATGCTACAGTCAAAATGTAATTAGAAAGTATGGTGTTTTTTCATGTTTGATTTTTAAAGAAACAAATGTTGACTCTAGTTTTTTGGTCCATTTCTGGATTATATAGTTTGAAAAATGGCTATTTGTTGCGAAGCATATATCGATCAAGAAGATAAGAAGTGAGTTTAGTGGGAGGATCTGAGAGAGACATCTCTGGGCCTCAGAACATAGCTCTATTTAAGATCTTGACACGCATGCATTTATACACTCCCTACCTGATCGTTACTCAATAAAAAGATATCATTACTTGTGTAACTTTCACTGAAGCTCTCCGAACAACTTTAATTCACCAGCTCACCTACGCATTTCCTTCCGCATTGCCGCGTCTTCACCTCACTTGCACGGGCCTTCGGAAGTTTTGATTGGAAATTATACGGTAACTGTAAAGAAAGCAAAAATGAATTTTTTGCGTGTGGGGCCTTCAATGTAATTTCCAAGATGCTCCCAAAATTCAACGGGATGTATGCAATAACTTGAGAATTTCCTCCTGCATTCCAGCTTTTCATCCAACGCGGGTCTTGGAATTTTGGATTGGCATTTGGAAATTACACATACACGTTCACGGTGTGTCGAAGGAAAATGATAAACCCATAAAGGCATTTTTTGTTAGACTGCCTGGCCCCGAGTGCACTAAACAAAATTGTACTAGGATAAAATTAGAAAAGTTCAATAAAATTATATTTGGTGTTGTCTTATTTAAACAACTTATATTTGGCATTGTCTTATTAAACAATGAAAAACTTATTGAAGGGGAAGATTAACCACCACCGAAAATTATAGGTATCTGTTTAAAATAAATTTATTATTGTTAGAATCTTTATCAGTGATCGACCACTGCAATCATATAAATATGATCATTATATCATCTATTGTAAAATTCTATAAAATGAATATTTATTTACTATATACTTTTTTTGTAAAACAGTAATGCGTTGACCTATATCTCCATCAAGAATCGCTCGATACTGAACTCATTGGGGGTAGTGTTGTTGGTCAACTCAAGAATTCATGTGTTTATTTTAAGTTTTTTTTATATTTTTACTCAATTGTTGTGAATATAATTTGTGCTCACAATTACCTAAATAAGAATAAAATAATAATGGCTTGTTTACTAAAGGGGAATCGAGATAAATTATTTACTTAAGTTGTATGAATCAAAATTAAAAGGAACTTCATTCTCATTGGTGTATTTACTTTATCTTAGAATCGGAATTGATTATTACAATTTACTAAAATACCCTTTGTTAATTGTTGTCCTTAATTTTTTTTAGAACCTTTGAGTTATTTGCATTTATTATAATGCCAACAATAATAAGGATAAAAATAATAATAACAATAATATCATTTATTATTATTATTATTATTATTATTGAAGATCGCAAGGTGAAGATTGGATGGTGAAGATTCAAACGATGAAGATTCTGGCAACCAGCTGCTACTTCACAGAAGAAGTGTCCAAAGGGAGACGACCAGCGACGATGTGCTGCACAGACAATGTGCCAAAATAGAGACGACTAGTGACGAACAACGAACTAGATCCCAATCCTAATGCTGTGATATTGTGACCAACAATGACGTGTGCCGATGCAGTGATTTTTTTTAATTTATATTTTTTAATTTAATGGGGGTATTTGAAATTTAGAAACTTTAATGTGTTACATTTGGTAGTTTATGGTATGGGAGACTTATTCCCATCCCCAAGAATTAGTCTCATATTCCCCATTTTCAATTTGATGTGGATCCCATGATTTTCATTTTGATTCTCTAATGCAGCGAAAGTTTAAAGTTCAAAATATTCCTTTGATTTTAGAGAATATCAAAATAAAAGAACAAACTAAATTCGTGTTGATTCAAAAGAATACCACGAATCTAAGATTTAAGATTCGTTGATTCTGCAGAATATCAAGAATTAACTAACTCAAATACTCACACAGATATTTGAAAATCGAAAATATTATTGAACTCGAACATGCCTTTAAGGGCTACAAGCTAGGGCTATTTATATTACTAACAATTATCCTAAACCATGAATAACAAAGAAAATAAAGTCCTAAACCTTAGTTAATAAGGAAACGTATTCTAGTATAAGATGGATTCCTAATCTGTATCATCTCACACTTATTTTGTAAAGTAAACACTACCAATAATTCCAATTTCAGATTTTGATTTTCCAGTAGTGAATAAGATTTCTTATTTCCATTGAAGGTTCATTATTCACCAAAAAAAAAAGGCTCACACACAACAAGGTTGGAGAAGCGTAATAGATGATACGAAAACTCTTTATCGAATGTTGACACGTTATCAGTAAGTTATCCTTCAAGCTCTCTAATTTCTTCGAAATTAAGAGATTTGCTGATGTCACTGGCTCTCTCTTTCAAACTTTCCCTAATACCCATCACCCAAACTCAAGATTATGTTGTTAGATGCCTTCTTAAAAAGTCAAAGTCATTTTTTCTTTTATCATCAATAAGTTTTATTTTGGTATGTTTGAATCCTCATAAAGAGCTTCCTCAAGCCATTGATGAAGCAATAAAGTCCTCGTATTTAGGGGTGGGCATTTTACCGATTCCGACCCGACCCGACCCGATAAATTTTGGGTTCGGGTCAGATCGGGTTGGGATCGAAACCCGATCGGTTTGAAATTTACAAACCCGATTGGGTTATGATTGGTTCGGGTCAAACCCTATCCGATCTGAATACCCGATCGGGTTCTAAAAAAAAACCTAACACTGCACACACATACAACAATAGACCCGAATTGACTTGATTTCAACCCACCCGAACTGACCCGCACTGATCCGAATTGACTCGAACTCAATCCAACCCGTACACAACCCGAATTAATGACCCAACCCAAACCGACCCGAACATATTAATTCGAATTGTGTTCGGATTAATTCTTGTTTAACCCGAACAACCCGAAACCATATCGGATTGACCCGAACTCGATTTTGTCCACCCCTACTCGTATCTTTACTCTCCAATCATTAAAATCATTTTCTTTATTCAACGGACTTAGGTGTTGCTAAAGATGGCCAACAGGCATGCCATAGTTGAAGTTTGGCCATGCAAGCCTGTGGCCTGGCGCGACATGGTCGACCATGTCAATAGCTTGAGAAGTGTCGCGCCCTATTTCTTTCCGGCCGAGCACGACCCATAGCATGAACCTATGCATGTCGTGTCATGGGTTGTACCCAACAAAAAGCTGGGGTGCCTTTCTTTTAAAGGTTTTTTAGACCCAATAGCGCCTGACGTGCTTTTTCAAATCCATGTGTCCTTTTTTCAAGCCCATGCACTAATAATAATAATAATAATTTTTCTTTTAAAGATTAACATTTAATTATTAACTTGGACTTACATAAAGTTATAAATCATAGTCCGTAATAACATTAATTTTTATAAGTTTCAAATTAAAATATAATAATTAACATCTCATTAACACAATTATATAACTATACTATAATTTTGCAACGACCAATTATAATACAACAATACATAAATCTAATTCCATAGACCATGGTAATGATTAATAAAAAAAAATTATAATCTTGGAATAATGATTACAAGAAGTTATGACTAAGAGATTTCAATTATAACAGCCTAGTTGAGATGTATAGTTAACTGTAATAATGTAAATTACACATAATTTTATTTGAGGTACTAATATTGTACTTACACGTGAACTCCATTGAATGAAAAAGCAACTTTTAATTTATCATAAAACATATTTCATTCATAATTTTTTTTTGTGTGTAAATGTGAAAAACAATTCATTCACAGATGAAACATGTCTCATTTGATTAATTCATAATTTCATAAATGAAATATTACAGTCATAAAAGTTTAGATTTATCATGATATTGATAATTATATTTGCTAAAATCATGATATAATTTATTTATTTAACAAATTATAAACACAAAACAATTGGAATATTTTTTTTTAAACTAAGTCTTAAATTAACTTAACCTACAGTGATAAACTATATTAAAAGATTCATTATCAAGTTATTTGTCAAATCATAACATTTTATGCCTACTTTTTGTTAAATTTTTTTTACTATGATATACTTTGGCCTGCATGTTATTGATGACCCATGAGTTGCGAGCTAACCCACCAATAAAGTATGTTTATTTTAGGCCTTTTCAAGTGTGATGTTTTATCTCATCTTCAATCGTGTCACTTGTTTAAGGCACACGTGCCTAAAATTCTCAATCCAGCTCAGCCCGCGTGTGGACCGTGCTACGCACCTTACCAAAACATGCTTGTGCCATGCTGTTCCCACGTGCTAGATATCGCCTGGCCCGGTGGCCATCTCTAGGTGCTGCCATTCCTTGGATCAATCAAAGAAAGAACATTGCGCGCTTTCATGCCAACCGCTTGCAACATTAAATCGGTAATCAGATCCTATATAATTACTCTGGAGATCAGTTTGATTGATTAAAAAAGGAAAAATAAGAAGAAGAAGAAGAAGAAGGCAAGGAATATAATAAATCCAGTACAGAAAGAAATGACACAAAGATTTATGTTGTCCTGCCAATATAGGCCTAATCCATATAAGAAACACACTCAATGGTTTTTTATATTTCCCAGGAAAAAGTTAGGAAAACAAGAAGAATACACCTATTTTCGCTTCGTGAATCCCCTAGACCACGTTTACCTTCAGTGGAAGTTTCTTTTTACATTTTCCAAACAACTTATTTCTACAGAAAGGAAAAGAATCAAATTGAACTCTATCATCAAATTGAGCTAGCCTCTAAATCTCCAAGAGTGTTGTTGCTCCAGCAATTTGCTCTTTTCATGGACAGCCAGACAATGAATCGCCAAAGGGATGAAGTGTATTTCCCCCGCATACTCAGTACAGAGATTCCTGAGAGAGAAAGGGCTGCGACTAGGGACCACATCAAAGCCATGCTTGAAATGCTGAATTTCCCGAAACTTACACTGAACTTAGGCGTGACCTCATCGACTAACATGACATAAACAACGCATATGCAGATCACAAGAGAAAGGAGGATTGTTCCAAGTTGTAGCGGCCAGACAAGTATGATAATTGCAGCCATAGCAGTCATAAACCCAGCCGAATTGAAAATCATCAGGTAGACAACCGTTGGTAACTTACCGGATATAACGTCCTTAGCATCAAATTTTTGACCTGCAAGGCATGCATATATGATTTTCTATGAGAAAGGAAGCAGGTAAACTGCAAGATTACAGCTAATAAAAAAAAAAAAAATTGCCCTTCTGTGAATGTAGTGCTTTTATAATAAAAGAATCTCTTAGCTTAATAAAATAAGAATAAGTTAAAAGATAAAAAAAAAGAAGGTATAGAATTTAGTGTAATGTATTTTGTCATAAGCATTCCTTTAAGATAAAATTTTCTCCATAAATAAGTTTAATTTACCTTGAGGATGATTTCCTTTGACAAAGCTATTTGGCAAATCACAGGTTGCGGCGAAAAAAGCCGTAGCAATCATTCCTAGGACCATCAGTATCACGTTCTTCGTCTCTATGGGAATCCAGAAGCCACTAGTGCTATCGGTGGGGAGTTCTGAAACAGGAGCAGCTTGTTGCCGAGCTGCAGCTCTTTCTAGGATCGAGCCAATTTCGTTGGAAACACTATCTTGAGAATTGGCTTGGCATATATCCAAGGCTGTCTGTCCCTGATTGTTCTTGGAATCGATTTGAATTATGTGGCTGGAGGAACCTTCAAGAAGTAGATTCACAACCTGCAATTATTAAACATCATCAATTGTCGGAACTAGGCAGAAGCCTGGGCAGAGTGGGGAAGTAGGATTTTGGTCTAGGGGATCATAATGAAAATACCCAAGACTTACGACATACTAGAAATATTATTTTGTTATTTAAATTATGGGTCCCGCTGGATATTGCGTCTACTCCACACAAAATTTTCTCTAAATTTGGCTTTCCATTTTTTTTAACCCACCATCCTTTATGATATTTCTCTTTTGGCCTTAGCAACTTTCGCAGCTATCAATCTAGTCCTCCAATGCTTTAAAGTCGGCCCCAAAAGTTGTGTGCGGTTTGCCTAATTTGGCGAGTGTGAGAGAGCAGGGAGAGCTTACCACGATTAATTTGTTCAATGCAGCAAGATGAAGAAGACTGTTGCGCTCCTTATCTGTCGCGTTGAAAAGATGCTCCCGGTTGTGTCTCTTTGTCTCCTCCACCAAGATTTTAAAATCATCGATTTGAGAATTCTTCACTGCAAGGATAAGAGCTGTCTCGTCGTCGGAAGTCAGCTTTGCAAGGGATTCCGAGCATGCTATTTCCCTAATCTCGCCAGTATCGCCATTGACAGCTGCTCTGTGTTGCGGCGTCGTCAACCCGTTGTCTTCTACAACACGACCACTTTGGGGATCAAGCTTTCCGAGGCAGTGAATCATCTCGCCATCCCCTTCCACGGGGGCTCTGTGCATTGACGCGCATCCATGCTGATTCTGGGTGCTGTCCTTTTCCTGGACGTTGTCCTTTTTGGCTAACTCTATCAATTCATTAGACATGATTGAAGCTGAATCTGGGTAATTCTTCTCTCCGGTGTTTTCTTTCTTAAGAGTGAGCCGGGGAGGTTATATTTTTGGCTTTCACCCCCTTTATTTTTTTTCCCTCTCTATAATTTAACTTATATTTTTTAATTTCTTTATGCTTTAGTTTTGGTTTTAAGGTATTATTGAGACGTGATTAAATTAAGCTTTTTTTATTTTTTAAAAGGTGAGCTACTTTGTCACCAACCAGGTACCCCATAAGTCCCCATTTGACTTCAAAGGCGTATCGCCATAAGCTTTCAAAGTTCAAATTAATGATATAGCTAAAAACTAAAGGTGAGATTGAGGTTGAAAATAAGCTATTTATTTTATAATATGTGACAAAAATAGCGTTTGATAAATGTTATAAAATTTTCTTATTTTATAGTTTTCTTAATTTTATCAGTCGCTTTTAAAATTAGATACGGAGTTGTTTGTTATAAGCAACTTATTAAATAAGATGCCACATCTCTTTAAAGTTTCTATTATAACCTTAATTACTATTTAAGCAAAAATAATTATATCATATTTTTTTTCCATATACTCTAATATATAAACCATAGATATCATATTACCACCACAATCAAATTACCCCTATAACTACTATATATTCTTTCTAATATTAAAGTTTTGATCTAGTAAGTTCATATTTTTTATATTATACTTGTATTTTTTATTAGAAGATTAAAAAGACTTGCATATAATTATGTAATTTTATTTTGAACTACAAACAATTTTACATGAAAATTTTCCATAACTTTTTAAAATCAATTCTAACCATGGCTTTTAACATTTAATCTATTTATATTTTTTCTATAGTCATGGTCTTTGCTGCAACAAGTTTAATGTGAAAATAATGCATATTACTTTTTTATTTTATCTGGATTATATATTAGTATGAATTCTTATCATATTTTATGTAACAAATTATTAAGTTTTTTTTCACTTAATATAATTTAAATGTTTTAAGAAGAAAAGGATACATCTAAACATTATTAAACATACTAAAAAAAATAAAAGGCAATTTAAACTTATGTCTATTTTAATCATTATATGATCAAATAACAAGTTTGTAATAAAATTTACTAAACGCATATATACTACTTTTCAAACTCATAGCAACTGTAATAACACAATTTACCAAACATCAAACGACTTTTTTAATTAGTTTGTTTATTGTATTTGCACAGTAAAAGTAGCTTATTTAATCAGCAATCGTAATCCCAAACTAGCCCTAAATTGATAAGGGCAAAATTTTTGACGGTATAAAATAAAAATAAGAAAAAAGTACAAAACATCCAAATTTTATATTTCAAGCGCCCATGCACAATAATAAGTATTTATATGATTTTAAAAATAAATTTTGAACCTGAATTTTTTTTAATACATTCTCCCCCATTGCTTTGCACCAACTATTTGGTTGTGCGGATCAGTGACTTGGAAGATCACATCATTTTATATATGTAATTAGTTCTATATAGACAAAACTATAATTTAGCTGAACTAGAAAGAAATGACTTTTGCGATTTTTGGCTTGTCTTTTAACCTCAAATTTGTTACTGAGAAGATGGAAAGGCTACTAGAATGCAACAGAATTTCGGAGATAGGCACATAGATGTTTATTCCCCATGAAGCGGAAGAGAAATTAAAAAATTGTTTAAACATTGAACTAATTTGGAGGATTTTTTTTTTCATTTTTTCCCATAAAAAGGTTGTTTTATATAATGTGAGTATATGATAATACTTCATGATTTATGAAAATGTATCACATTTTCTTCCAATCCGAAAATGATCGGAAATTAGAAAAAGGAAGTCCCCCCCACCCCCCAGGAAAATTTCTATGAAGCTAACAAGGTGATATAATATCACTGATATTTCCTTCAGGCTTAAGCACACGTTAGAGAAAGATTGGAATTCGGAAATTCAAAGAAGGAAGCTTCCCTTCAGTAATATTGATGGGATGCACGGGTACGTGTATGGGAATGCTTTCTACATCACCTCGGTAATTACTCACATTTTTAAATAAATAATATTATTTTTTTCCTAGTAATATATGATATTATTTGACTTTAAAAAAATAATAATACTGAATAAAAAATATAAAGAAGTAAGGCTGGTCTGGTCCAAGCGAAGATTTATTGAATATAAAAAGAGTAATGATACAGTTATAAATTCTTGTACAATCTTATTTTATACAAACTGACGTGGCATTAATTCATTGGTTGAATGAAAATATAAATTAATAAAAACAAATCATGTGGGTCAAGTGATATTTAATTCAACCAATCTTATCATGCCACATTAATTTGTATAAAATAAATTTATATAAATATTTTTAACTGTATCATTACTCATATAAAAAATAGATCAGCCATTGGTTCGGTTACGTGTTGCCTTTTAGCCGGTTCATTTGCTTTTTGTTTGAAAACGTTTCTTTTTTAAGCTTTAGTAATATGTTTATAATATGGGTACGCCTAAGTTAACTTACAGCTGCCTTGTCACATTTTATTCAGCCCCCTATGTGATATATTATTTATAATTATGTATAAGTATCATAAAACTTTGGATTGTAAATTTTTGTTTAGCTCCTTGCACTCTATTTTATTTCATTGAAACTCCTAGAGTACCAATTCGCCCCCCTATAATTTTAAATTTCCAAAACAACCTCTATTTAATTAAAAAATATAATAATTATTAAATGAATTATAATTATAATTATGATTATAATTTTTAAATAGATTATTATTATTAACAATAATAAAAAAGTATAATAATTAATTAATCTATTAACAATAATTAATAATAATTTTTTTGTTAAATTTTTAATGATAATAATTAACAATAATTATTATTATTAATAATTAATTTTTTAATAATAATAACAATAACAATAATAATAATAATTATGATCAAAATTAATAAGGATTTTATAGTAATTTGTTATAAATTAACTCATTCTAATTTTTATTCTAAGACAAAGTAAACACATAAATGGTAATAAACTCATTTTAATTACGATTTTTGTAGTTCAAGTAAATAAATTATTATGATTCTAATTCCTCATTTCGATTCTAACTCATTATATTTTTTAGCTGATTTTGATTCATGTTTAGTGAACATGCTATAAATTATAAACCACTATATTTAATTAGACCACTCTATATTATTTACAATTTTTTTTGATAAGTATTATGAATTTTATAGTACATTCACTAAAAAGGTATCAAAATTAGCTGGAAATATAATGAATTAGAATCGGAATAGTTAGAATCAAAATAAGGAATTGAAATTATAATAATTTATTTACTTGAGCTGGAGGAATTGTAATTAGACTTAATTTTATTAACATTTATGTTTACTTTGTCTTAAAATAAAAGTCAAAGTGAGTAAAATTGTAACAAATTATTATAAAATCTTTCATTAATTTTTATCATAATTATCATCTTGTATTTTAATTATTGTTATTGTTATTATTATACAAAAATTAATTATTATTATTAGCAATTAAACAAAAAAAAATTTATTATATTTATAATTATAATAAAATTATAATTATAATTATAATTTATTTAGAAAGTTAGCACAAATTCATATTTTTTATTTTAAAATTTATGTAATGTTTCAAATTGAGGTTGAAACGTTATAAGTGACTTATTTTATAAATTTTGACAAAATTAGTATTTGGTAAATTTTTTAGAAGCTATGTATTTCATAATTTTTTTCTTTTTGATTGTAGTTTTTAAAAAAAAGAGGTTGTCATTTTTTTTATAGGCAATTTATTAAATAAGTCACAACATACACCTTTTATAATTTCATTACAATTTTAATATTTAAAAAAAGATAAATTTATCTTTTTTTCCCATAAATCTAGTATACAAATAAAAGCTTTTTAAACTTATGTCTATTTTAATCATTAAATAATAAAACAACATTTAGGTAATAAAATTTGTGAAATGTATGTACTCTTTTTTTTAAATTCACAGTGACCACAACGACATTATTTACTAAGCACTAAACTACTTATTAAATTACTAACTTATTTCATCCTTATAATAAAAAAACAACTTATTTCATCAACACATTGCAATATTACAAAATAGCCCTTAATCAACATATCTACAACATAGTTTACACAATTGAGTGATGACAACGAGGGATCCACCTATTTCCAGAGATAAAAAATGCTTTCATTGTTTGGACTTTTGAGCTCGTGGACAATTAGGAAAATTTATCACCCTGCAATTTTCGATAATGATTTAAGAAAAAACTGAAAATTAATCCAAAATTTTGTGTTTTGTAGATTTTGAGAATTTATTTTTAAAAATAAAACAATTTAAAATTTATGAAAAGATAAACAAAAGGTTGCATTGGAGTCATACAGAAAAAAAATTCTTGGTGAGGATTCTAATACATCTTGAAGATTTCATAAGAAAATCCATTTTCATGTTTTGAAGCTAATGGAGTACTAAAATGAAAAGGAAAACAATAATTCTATGTATACTACATATGGATACTTAGTTGAGATATCCACTTATGTGTCACTAATCATTTAATATTATATGTATGATGTAAATTAATTTTATTATTAATTAATAACTTATTTTTTATAACCCAATTAATAAATAATACATAAAATACCGTATCATTAACTATTTCAATTCAGTATTTAAAGTGAATAAACATAACATTACTCATAGGAAAACAATAATTCTATGTTTACTACGTATGGATACTTAGTTGAGATATTCACTAATGTGTCACTAATTATTTAATACCATATGTATGATATTAAATAATAACTTATTTTTTATAACCCAATTAATAAATGATACACAAAATGCCGTATCGTTAACTATTTCAATTCAGTATTTAAACATAACATTACTCCTAAGAAAATAACTAATAAAAACTTACAAATCCCAATGCGAGAAAATGAGATAATTTTTTTCCTTAATATTGGAAATAGACAGTCTTATAAACAGCTTTCAAAATCAGTCCGCAACATATCTGAATCTTTTTTTTTAAAGAAAAAGAAAATTACTTTTCTCCGATCAATAATATAGTGTCGTAATCAGACTCGTATTTATCTTTTGTGGGAACTCGTCTTTATGTTCAATTCCGCGATCACCGTTAGCCCTTTGACCAGAAACCATCGTTATAACCTTGTGCAGTCCAAAGGCATATGGAGGCTTAGGTCTGAAGGAACTAAACGCAATGAATAAGGCTCTCTTAATGAAGCTCAGTTGGGGCATCATCTCGGCGACGGATAAACTGTGGGTCAAGGTTCTGTGCACGAAGTATGGGGTTGATAGCTCTGACCCTCCCCAGTCTTTGCCGACAAGATATGGCTCCCATCTATGGAAAGCCATTGGCAAGGTTTGGAGGGACACTCTGTCTGGTAGGAGTTGGGCTGTTGGTGACGGAAAAAGCATCAGGTTCTGGTGGGATTGTTGGGTGTACAAAGATAAGCCTCTCGCAAACTATGTTACCTCACCTATCCCTGACCACATATCTAGCTTACTGGTTGCTGACTGTGTGGCCGAAAATGGCCAATGGAACTGGGATTTATTTGATCAGCTTCTCCCCCACACGACCATCATGAAGATTGCTTCCATGTATCCCCCCTCAGCTCTGCTAGGTCCAGACCGCTTCTATTGGTCGCATTCGAAACAAGGAAACTTCACGGCCGCCTCGGCTTACCATGCGAGCAGGCACCCAAACAACACTTTACGGGATATTAGTTGGAGTATGGTTTGGAAATGGCAAGGTCCTCAGAGTATTAAAATTTTCATCTGGTTAGCTCTCCATGGGCGACTGAAAACCAAGGCTGAACTTGCCCGGCGACACATGGTGATAAATACTGAATGTGAGAGATGTGGAACCCCGGTTGAGGATGCTTTGCATGTGTTAAGGGACTGCATGGGCTCAAAAAGATTTTGGCATCGAGTCATTCCTCTAGCGCTGAGGCAACAATTTTTCCAAGCTCCTCTTAAAGTATGGATGATGTTTAATTTCCAGAATGCATGGCATATTGCTGAAGATTGGGTCTGCTTCTTTGGAATAGCTATATGGAGACTATGGTTTTGGAGGAACCAATTTTGGGTGAATGGATCAACTATGGACAGCCTATCCATGGTAAACGATGTAAAGGTTCGCACGAAAGAGGTGCTCTCTCTTCAAGAATCCTCGTTGAGTTTGACAAAGAAAAAAGTCCACACATGGATTGGTTGGTCGCCTCCGAAGTGGCCTTGGTGCAAGTTGAACACAGATGGTGCTTGCAAAGGAAATGGGGTAGCTGCCGCAGGGGGCCTGATTCGCGATCACAATGGGTATTGGGTTGCTGGTTTTGGGATGGATATAGGGACGTGTTCAGTGACTCTGGCGGAGTTATGGGGTCTTTATCAAGGATTGAGTCTGGCGTGGAACAAAGGGATCCGTTGGCTTCATGCGGAGGTTGATAGCCGCTGCGTAACTCAGCTTGTGAAAAATAAACCGATGAGTACCAATGAATGTTCTACACTCATTCATGCTATTCATGACCTTATCGAACGAAATTGGTGGGTAGAGATTTCTCATGTGTACAGGGAGGCTAATTTTGCTACGGATTATCTGGCTACTTTGGCGTGTTCATTCCCGCTAGGGCTCCATGTATTAGAATCTCCTCCTAGAGGATTGATACAAGTTATATCCCAAGATAATTATGGGGTTGTCTATTCCCGCCTTGTTATTTCTTAGCTCTTCATGAGCCCCCTTAATAAAAAAAAAAGTCTTCATGGACATTTTCTTTGAAAAAAAGAAAAAAAAAAGAAAAAGAAAAAAAAGTAACTTTGTAGGAATTTCTCATTTTCTATAATTCTTTTTTAATCGGAATTCGTGTCTTTGGAGAAAAAATTTTCTGTTCACACTCTGTAACCTGCTCAAGTGATGATGTGACATGTCTATAAGCGTGGTAATGAGGCTACCATCATTATAGGAAGACTGGATAGGGAGTTTCTTTAACAAAGAAAAAGAAAGAAAATTTCGTAGAAATTTCTCTTTTTTAATTTTTTAATCAAAATTCGTTTCTTTGGGGAAAATTTTTTATGTTCATACTATATGTTTACCCAGCTCATGTGGACATAAGGATGGTAAGGGGGCCACCATCATGACATGTCATATCTATATTATCATCACGTGTCCTGTAGGAGTATGAAGAAAATATAAAATAATGGCTTGTTCCTAATTTTTGTAATACGCCTAATGCTAAGTTACATGCATATAACTGACAACCCTCTCACATGAATAATGAATTATATAAGTCCATTCATTATTCATGTGAGAGGATTATAAGTTACATGAATGTAAGGATCCATGTAACATTAAAAGAGGTGTGGGTTAAAACTATCTTGTTGTGGCAAGAAATTATTTAATATTAATTATCTTAAAGACTTTATTTGTGTGAGGCGGCTCTATAATAGAATTATCATATTTAACACGAGAAAATAAAATTATATAAAATATCACTATTAATTTAAGGAAACAGTGCTCATCAAATAATACATACTAAATTTATAAATAACAATAAATCAAGAAAAATCAATAAAAGAAAATGAAAAAACTGATCGTGTTTCCAAAACAATAAAAAATGAAAGGAAGCCAGAACTGTTTTGCCCTCAGAATTCAGGGCATAGGTGACACGCTGAATGCCACTGGAAACCGGCCGCATCAATGGCATTATTGTAAAAAGAATACTTTACTTGTTAAAGTAAGGATAATATTATCATTTTATATTCGTGTGTGACTAGTACATGTAATTGACAGTAATGGTCCACAATCTTACTCCAATATGAAAGTTGTATGATGACTAATTTTTTCGTATTTGTATGATAATTAATTTATAACATATTTATTATTTTTGTAAAAAATATTGTTTAAGAATTATGTTTACACTATTTATCAACTATTATTTTTAAATTATTACATTGTTATCTTTTAATCTTAAGGCGGAGGATTTAAGTCTCTTCATGTAATTATGAGAGTTTATTATTATATTTTATTGTGACTAGGCTTATTTTTATTGGGAGTAAGATTTTTTTCTCATCTGATCTCTACTAAGTTTTTAAATATCTTATGTCATGTATTTTTTAATGATAGTGTATGAGTAAAATTTAACATCTTTATTTTATTTATTTATTAATTATCAATCAGCACTTAGTTATCTGCTTAGTATATAATCAGATCAGAAAATGATCTTAATCCCTCTTATTAAGCTTTGTATATAATTTTTTTAAATGCAGATATTAATTTCTAAAATCAATATATACTACGTCAACGTCAACTATGCTGCAACCTCGGATCGTTGGCGAGGAACATTATGAAACGACGCTTCTCTTTTTTTAATCGAGATTGCCATTGCCTTGATGTTCTTTGAATGAGTCTCCCGCTATTGGTGCTTTAGAAATTACGTCGATACTTCCACATATTATGGGTAACGTAGCCTCTATTATATTTATAATATCCAAAAATCTCTCCACACAAAAAAATTTAAATTAAAAGAGATGTGTATAGGTTAATTGCTTGATAATCTGTCTTTGGTATATAAAATACTTATTTATTATATGAAAAATATTTAAAAATAATAGAAAAGTACAAAAAATTTATTATTAATTTTTTAATCACATTAAAAATTAATTTTCTTATTTTAGTTCTTAATTTTTTTAATTTCTATTTCTACAATACATCTAATTTATAATAAATAAAAATTATATTACTGATTATCATAAAACATTAAAAAAGAAAAAAAAATTAAGGGATATATATTAACTAAAGTCTGAACTTTTTCGGCTTTTGTCACGGGGACATTGGGGCCCAGTGGGTCCACGGACCTTTTAATCTCTATTAAACCTCTGCCACCGGCACAGAAGATCCATGGCTGTTTCTTTTGTTATGGCTATTGACAATTTCAGCCAAATTGCTGCACATAACTACTGAGTTGTGGGTTGTACCTTCACCAATACAAGGCATTGCGACGAGAAAGATAAAAAAAAAAAATGAATAGAGATTGTGAGATTGGTATGCTTGAAGAGAACGTGCACCCTCCGGGATCAGGTTTGCGAGCACCGACAAAGGGAGCCTTGGTATCGATTCTTTGGCATAAAATTGCCTGTCTGAACATTCTTATTGGAGCTTCAAAATTCTTGGTTCATCAGTTTAAAGATGGCCTTCTCAACCAGAGACAGCTGAAGAATGTTATTTACGATGATCTCGAGGTATGGTTATTCCGACTCCAACTACGTCGTTTTGACGATATTCTTGAACACAAACAATAGTCTTACTATATTCGATTTTATTAAATTTTTATCTGTATTAATTAACCTATTTTAAACTTGGGCTGGTTGGATTGGAATAGCCATGTCCTTTTTTTTTTAATAAATTGTTTAATTTTATTTGAAAGATTTATTCTCTGGTTTTATTTTTGAAGGAAAATTCTTCATTAGCAACCCAGCGTAATAGATTTGATCTCATGCATTCTGATTGTAATGTATAAATATCAGTGTTTTGCCAAAAAAAAAAAAAACAGTAGTACTGATGGCAACCACATGCATCTATATTGGAAATCCAGGATATTAAAATATTTATGGTGAAAAAAGGTATCCTTCCAACAAAAATATAGAAGTAAATAATTTTTCAATTTAAGATATTTGAAATTGCGTGGGTTTGAGTCCCGGCCGGGTGCTGAAAATTGCTAAGTAATATATATTTACACTTAAGATCTCCTAGGTTAATTATAATTGTATTTTGATCTAAATATTAGAAGCCATGTTGAAACTCTGTGATGTATTATTTCATTAGAGGCCCTGATGAAATAATTAGTTTGTTGGTCTGTGAGAATTTGACAACCAAATGTAAGAAGTATCAATGTTGCTTAGTGACAAGGGTGTAAAGTATCATGCAACCTGCCGTACACCGCCAATAATGGGAGAAATGCAAGCATCAAGCATGATATCCTTCAAGGCCACAAGCATTGTTTGGTGGCCATATCGGTGGAGAAATGCATTTAAGTATGAAACATGAGGATATCCTACAAGTTTTCCTTGATGTTCAACAAGGAGAGATGGGTACATATCAAGCATGAACCCATGCTAGTATTCCTCGTTGATGTTCAATAAGAACAGAGGTACAAATATTCTGGGTGAATCTCTATAAGTTCTGCTCATTGATATTCAAAAAGGAGAGAGACCTTGTTTCATGCACGAACCCTACAAGTATGGTCAGTGATGTTAAACAAGGAGGGAGATGCAAGTATCAAGTATGATCTACTACAAGTATATCCCATTGATGTCAAATAATGACATAGGTGAAAGTACAATGGCATGCTTTTCTATAAGTTTTGGTCATTGGTGTTCAATAATGACAGAGATACATGTGTCATGTATGATACCTGGAGTTGTTGGTCATTGATCTTCAACAAGGAGAGAGATTCAGGTACCAACATGATCCCAACAGTTGTTAGTCATTGATGTTAGGCATCATGCATGATCCCTGCAAACATTTGTCATTAATGTTAACCAAGGAGAGAGACGCAATTATTAAGCCTGATCCCGTTTATCAGTCATTGATGTTCAATGATGACAGTGATGCATTTGTATTGCGTACTCCCCGACAATATTCAGTTATTGATCTCAATAATGATGGAGATACAAGTATTGGTAATTGATGTTTCATGCTGTGAAGAATTAAGCATGATTCCTGCGAGTATTGGTCACTGATTGCAATAATGACAGAGATCCAATTATCAGGTTAGCGATTCAAATTCAGTTCCCGACTAGCTAACCTGAAAGGCAATCACTAACTGTGGCTACTGGAGCTGGCTAAGAGAAACAGCATAAAGATGGAGGGTATTGCTCTGTATTTGGTCGTTGATGTTCAGTAATGACAGACATGCATGTATCAAGCATTATTCCTACAATTATTAGTGTTTCAGTTCATTGATGCATGATTGTTTTACGTAGCATATAATTGAAATTTGTATAGCATATTGGCATATTAACACATGGATACTTTTGTCGACCTCACTTGATATTTCACTCAAATAGAAGCAAATCACACTAGTTTAATTTTTTCCGGCAACTGTTACCACTGGATGGGGACATTTAATTAGCAAATTTAACATTAAGAACAATAGGATTGGGAACAATATTATCAATATTGATTATGGTATGGATTTTTTTTTTCATTTTTGGGTTCACAATAAAGAAATGATAAGATTTTGGGAAAGACTGAATGATAGATGTTTGCCATACCAAGCAAATTTGATGATCCCTTTTACCATTGCTAATTATGCATTGGTTATTTTTCAGTGCTTATGCAGGCAGGCAGGATTTCAAGAGAAACTATCATATACCTACCAAGTTAAACCATTGGGATACCGCTGGAAGAATAAATGGCTTGTGAAGATAGAGAGCTTGGAAAATCATCTTTTCAGAAGAACTGAAGGAAATTTAGAAACAAAAGAAAATAAAGATTGCATATCTATGGATATTTTTATAGTAATCATTGAATTGCATGGTTATGCAGAATCCTTTTCCACCAAAGAAGGATGTTGGGATAAAAGACTTGAAATTGTCATTGGAGTTGCTAAAACGATGGTTGCTATGCAAAGTTCTGAGAAGCAAAATATTTACAGAGATCTCAAGCCATCAAGTATACTGCTTGTAGAGGTTGTTATTCATTTTGATCCTTGCCTCTATTTTCTTATGTTCATTTTAAAACTATGCTTGACTTCTCTTGTTGGCCTGGCATAGAAGTTCATTGATTAATTCTTATTTCCAAGCCTCTGACCTCTTTTTGTGCATGTTGCAGACTCCAAAATCTTTCCTGGCTGCTACGCCTCATAACTCCATTGCTAAGGTTAACTTAATGGATAGTGGTGACTGTACAGCGTTGGACATATCAGATGACTTATCACAAGCTGGGAAGACAGAAATGAAAATTAAGAAAACTCAACATGTATGGGGTGCTTTTGGAGCTAAATATGATCAAATGAGGAAGATATTTAAATGGGGGTGCCTGTCATTGCCTTTGCAGAACAACTGGCTCAATATGAGAATAAAAAATAAGTCTAAAAGCTATATCTTTCATCTGCTGTTACTGCTGGCATTGTTATCAGCCATAATGTTCCACGCAGCATTGAAGATCAGGGGCTGTAGATCAGAAAAAGGTTTCCAGCAGATTTCAAGCCTAAATCCCTTCTGCAGGGTTGTGAATAAACATCCGCATATATTCCGGTTACTAATCACCCTCAATTCCGCTGCCTTTTTCTTTTGCTTAGCATTTATGACATTTCTCTTTAATGAGTTTCCGCTCAAGCCATTGCTGCTAGTTTCTGTATTTTCAATGCTTGCTGCCTATTTGTGCATGATATAGGATTCTTTTTGTCTCTTATGCGCTCATAGCAGTCAATTTGTCAAATAATTTGCAGGTGCACTTGTGATGGTAAAAAAAAAAAAATGGTGTTATATTGAGTAGTTTTTAATCCTGTTGATTTCGATGTGTGATATGTGATGTTTGCTGTATTAAGTTTAATTTGATTCAAAACTTTTAAGGTTTTGATTTTCTCTGCCCTTTCCTTCCATCTCATAGATATCAAATTTTGTGGTGCAAGGGCCATATATCTCTAGAACATCAAGCCAACTCGGTGAATGCTTGACGCAATTTATTCTGGAATTTCTACCCGAGAAGTTTAGATCAGGAGAGTATGTTAATCCAGCCATGTTCTTTCCAGTAGGGGTGGGCGAAATACGTGACCCGATCCGATCTAAAAAATTATGAATCCGGCTCGGATCGGATTAGATTATAAAAAAAATCCGATCGGATGAAAATGGTGAAAGTCGAGTTGTTTTAAAACATAAAACCTAAATATAAACACATGCACGCCACACACACAAATCACATGTTCACATTTAACAATACATTCACATACACAAGTCAAACACAAGTTGGGCCCACTCACAAATGATTTACAAACACACACAATAACAAATTAACAATATAGCACACGCAACACGGTAGCAGCAACAACCTATTGCCGACGATAGGCAACGTACACAACCACTCACTGACCCACAGCCTCCCTCGCTCGCAGCTCACTGCCGACAGCCAACCCCCAGCCTTTCCCAAACAAATGAAACACAAACAAACACACACACACACACACACACACCCGAAGTTGACACCAACCGAAGCTAAGAGCCAACGCCAGATGCAACAACCGTCGAGATTCGACGCCAACCGAAACTGCTCCGTGAGGAATTTGACCCGATTTGCTGATCTACTGCCACGAAGTACCGGATCTACTGCGCCACCTCCATGCCTCTGATCCTTCGCCATCACCCAATCCGATTGAAGGTCCATTTGAACCCAGCAAGCGGCAACCCGAATTTTGGCTGTTGACTTTGGGTTTTGGAAGCTTTGAGACTTTGATAGTGATGCTACAAATGTATATTATATATTATGTGTAAAAGATTAATGTTTAATTGGTATTTGGTGGTTGTTAGTCATAGGTAATTATGTATTGTTGAATTTCATTTTACCCGAATTGACTCAAATGTAACCTAAACCGCATCTAATTCGCATCCGATCCGCTATCAATTTAATCCGATTTTTTGATTCGATCCGATCTAAATTATAGGTTCAGATTGGATCGGATTAGGTTAAAGGTTCGGTTGAGTTCGGATGAATTTTCATCCAACCCAATCAACCCAAATCCCGATCGAGTTTATCTGAATCCAATCTAAACCCGATCTTGCTCACTCCTCCTTTTATAGGCAGCCAAATGAACTATGATATAAATTTCATTAAACGTTGGCCTGTATAGCTTTTAAATTATAATATTTTACCTCTCAAATATTTATTTATTTATTAGATTTTCGTTTCCATACAGAGCAAATTTCTGCCTCCAAAGCAAATAAACAGAGTTAGTATCCAATGCATACACTCCTTTTCTTTAATTCCGTTGCCTCTTGGTCAGGATTATAGGCCAAATTCTAACACTGAATTAAGCTCTCATAGAACCACAAAAATCAACAGCAAAATATATATTAAACATTTCAGCAATCCTGCAAACTAACTTGATACATTATCTTTGTTATGTGACACGTGATGGTGCTCATTTCTGTCCAATGGATGTGCGTGAATACATGGAATGTGGAAATAAGCAGACCATTAGGAGTTAACGGAGTTTTATAAAGAATAAAAAAATCAATTTATACTATTATAATGATATTCCATATTCCAATCCGCTTGGATACCAAAAAAATAAGGGGGTTTTAATTAAATACTCTTTAATAGTTTTTAAATTATTTAAATATTTTTTTTTATTTTCATGGATACCCTGACAAATGTTTGTAAAGTTTGAAATGCCCTTAATAAATGCATCAAATTCACTCCACTTCACTGTCTTCATAATTCTTTCACTCAAATCTCTTATTACCGAAATTCTTTCAAAGTCTCCTAAAATCTCTTGATAAATGCCCTTAATGAATGCATCAAATTCACTCCACTTCACTGTCTTCATAGTTCTTTCACTCAAATCTCTTATTACTGAAATTCTTTCAAAGTCTCCTAAAATCTCTCAATATCTCTTATAACTTCTTACACAAATACAATTATGTATTCACTTCTTAAACTTCTACACTTTTTTTTTAATTGAAAGGAGGTACATTACTCATTAAACAACCTAATATGGTATGTTAATGTTGTTGGGTTTTATGTTTTTATTTTTTAAGAAAATTTCCTCACAATATAATATTTTATTTTCAATTATTCATAATTTTTCCTTATATGTAGAAATAGACGCAATGCAAGTTGTTTAATTATTTTTTTAACAATATAATTTATTTATGGTGAAAATAATTTGCACCGTGTATTCCTTTTGATATCGTGTACGTCATGTAATCAGTCGTGTTGGTCATGTAGACATATAGTTACGTAGGTCGTGTAGGTTATGTAAGTAATGTAGTTGTGCAAGTCATGTAAGTCGGGTAGATCATGTAGTTACTTATATAGGAACTTAGATATTATTGTTTTTATTATATCAACAGATCTGATTTTGGTATGTGTGCCTATTCTCTTCGATGGTAAATGGATTGAATAAAATGACGAGTATAAATTCAAAGGTCCTACGGCTAAAGAGATAATAATACCACGATTGACAACATGCACCGAATTGGTGGAGAAGATAGCTCAAGTTATTGATATAGATACTTCCGAAATTTGAAATCACAATGAAGTTCAAGCTTAAGACATCTGATCTTATGCCACTGTTGTTTGAATTCTAACGCTATTAATGTTAATGTGCAAGTGTATACTGACACGACTTAAAAGTGTTTAATTTACTCTCAAATATAAGAATGCCTAGTTATAATATATCTCGGTGAGTCCGAGATCAATCCACAAAGAAAAAATTTAAGTTGTTTTATTTTATTTTATCTAACATTTAAAAATAAAACTTAAATATAAACAACTTAATTTAAATAAACTATGAAATTGAATTAGTTAGAGTTGTGGATTCACTCTTAGTAGTAAATAAAACTTAATAAATTCTTTTTGCCATTTTTTAGATTTATTGTCCAAAAGATTAATTATATAAATTATTATTATTTTTCCTTTAATTTTATGATGGATTAAGTATTTATTGTGCCAAAATTTAATTTGTCTACAATAAGTCAAAATACAATTTTGCTATACTTTATATTTAGATAAAAAGAATTTATTGTGCCAAACTCCCTTATTTGTCTACAATAAATCAAAATCTCATAATATAAAATATGTATAAAATTAAATAGAACATAATTTAATTTATAAAATTAAAAATAGAATTTCATTAAATCATATTTATTTCCTAAGAGTTTCACCTTCCCCTAACTACTAATATTTAGCTAAACATTTTTTTATAAAAAAATTACTAAAATTGAAAAACACATAATTAAAAGTAGAATTTGAAAATTGAAATAAAACTAATTTTATTGATTGAAAATAAATTACAAAGAAAGATGAGAAGAAGAATTTGGGGGAAAATAAGATAAGAGAAGGTGTGGAGAGGTGTGTTTACCCCCCTTTATTTATACTAATACATGGTAAATCCACACCACACAAATTAAAAAAATCTAATTACATCTTAACTTTACATTTGTCCCATTAATAATCCCACTAATAAAACATAAACCTAACTTATCCACTCAAGCATATCCAACACATTCCATTAACAATTATTGTACCTAATGTGATAAAAATTTATAATTTTACAATTACCACATTTACTGTGGTAAAAACATAAAAAATTACAATAAAAGTTTTGGATCCTCCTCGACAATGACATAATATCTCGGACTTTTGGAATCCAAATTTGACATCCATGCATTTGTTCGGAGCTGCAAATTGTATGAAATTATTATTTTTACCTAATAAACACACAAAAATACACAAAATCAAATATTTAGAAAAATAATTAGAAATTCACAATACGTTACACAATTACAAATATAAATTACATTAATAAAACAAAATAACATTTTTATCCCTTAATAAACATACAATTTTTAACACTAATCATACACAACAAGTAATATAATGATAAATATTCAAAATTATCTCCACATGGATTGATGTTATAGGAATTGTTACAACAACCTAATCAATGTAATTTTAACTTAATTATAAAAGAACAATTGATAAAATTGATTTCCTAAATTAACAAAGCAATAAATAAAATGTGATTAAGAAGAATTTCAACTTTAAAACAAGAGACTAATTGATGAGAATGAAATAGTTAAGTGATTAAACTCATTTAATCGTTTTGAATATATTCCTAATTTTTAGTTCGGTTGCTACATCTACTACAACTCTGGGTAGAATCTTTATGCACCCTCATCTGTCGCTTGTTGGATATCTTATATCTTGATGCAACTTAACAGTGACCAATTACTATGCTAACATAAGATATAATATTACACGCTTAGATTCTAATTACCCTACAAGGTGAATTTCTATATTTAGTTCATCACAGGTTTTAGATTAAGCATGACTCTATTCAAATCAAGTTAAACCCAACTTAAGAAACCCAATATAAAGCCAAGTATTGCTTTGATATGTTCCACTAAGTTAGGCCTTTTTTAGGTGGTCAACTAAAATAGTAAATTGAAATAAGTATTATCAAATCAACATGCTATAGCAAACATGAAGCTACTCACATAATCAGTCAATTAACCATCAAGATTATTTATTACTCAACCACAAGTTTATAGTTTGTGATGAAACAAAAATTAAAATAATTTCAGCAATCAAACAAGAGAATAAGAAATAAAGTTGAAATCCACATGTTCTTATGAATCCCCTCAATGCTCTTCTCGGATTCCTTAAGTGCCGCCTCAATTCTCTCTCGATCCTTGTTTTTTTTTTCTTATGTTGTCTCTCAATTTCTCTTCTCCAATGACGGCCCTTTTTTTGTCGTAATGTACTCCATTTATGAGTCGAAATTAGGGTTATGAGAAACCGATGATGGTGAATCTCTTATTTTTGGAAACTTTAGATTGCAATCTTCTATCTAACGCATGAAATATGTTTATCGTTGCTCCACTCGTTGCTGCAGCAACAATGCTACAACATCTTCAATATTCCACACTTAATTTGATTCCATTGCATCCAAGTTCTTTTGTAACTTTGCATGACTGCTACTGTATTATTCCATCCATGAAATTTGAGCTTCTTGGTCACCTACAATTATGCACATAATTAAAGCACACAGTAATCTAAAAACACATGAATTTTATTAGAATTAAACTTAAATGACTACTTATGCAAAATGTAACTAAAATGCAGCAAAAACATATTATTTACTCTCTAAGTAATGTTGATTTAAGCATAATAGTATCATGATAACTCTTATTTCATAAAGTTGTCACACCCCCAATCTTAACCCATTACTTATCCTCAAGTAATATCAACAAAGCTAACCCCTAAACACACAATCATGCAATGAACAAATAGATAATCTCTATCATCTAGATTGTTTTGATTTATCACAACCCTCATATTTATTTCTCCTCATATAAGACTACCAACAACAGATCCAGTGCTAGACTTAGGTTTCATTCTGTCCTATGTGCCCGTGTGCATTCTGATCAAATTTCATAGTTGTTGCAGCAATACTCAATCACTTAATACATATCGAAGACATTCTTATTCATAAGGGAAACAAGTTATAAAAATTGCAAACTGTGCTATAATAATAAAAAAAATTTTAGCATAATTACCCTTTAGTGTGACATAAAATTTTCAGGTGAATATTTATTAGGGGTACTGGTGACATCCAATTACTTCATCAATGTACAACTCAGAGTTGTTACAACAGTAACATTTAAGATACTGTTACAGTGGCCTTTATCTTCAGACACCTTTTACTCAAGGTTGGACATGGGGTTTATGAACAGACCTGGTTCTTCAACACACTAGACAGAGGGCCTAATTTTTTTTTAATCATTCTTGCTACATCAATGCTCATAACTGTTGCTGCCTTTCTACTCAAGTCTATATGTGGGGTACACACACAACCTTGGTTACTCAGTAACTGAGCTATTGGAGCAGAATTTATTTCATGTCAACACAGTTTGCAGCAAATTTGAAACAATTTCTAAATTCGCCCAAACTTGAACTATTTTCTATTCATTATTCAACTAAGTCTTGCTACAGCAAACTCTCAAAATTCAACCAAAAAGGAATGTTAAGACAAACTCAACCTTTGTCCACAATTATCTCTAATTGAAGGTAACCTATTATTCAACACTTAGATAATCTTCATTAGGCATCCTTTAATAAAAAACAACTACTGAATAACAGAGCTATACACCTAATCACACACATTCGGTATTTTAAACTTAAAATTTAAAATTTTCACACGCCACACATTCACTCTTATATTAACAATAAACTAAATTTCATACACACTCTTTAACACAAAACATATTTATAACACAACTATAACACACTTAGAACACAACTCCCCCCAAACTTATGAGGTTTAGTGTCCTCACAAGCACATACTCTAAACTAAAACATGCATCAATATCATCTTTACCTTCGTAGTTTTGGTAGTCCTGGTGGTAGTTTCCTCATATATGATTTCAACAATAATATCCAGTAAACTTTTCTTTGCCTCAGTAGTTTTGGTAGCCCTGGTGGCAACTATTTCAATTTCTACATAATTATCATCTTGATCTTCTTTTGAATCTTCATCAATCATGACTTTTTTCTTCCCTTTGCTTAGAAATACTGAAACTGAGGGCTCATTATCTTGGTCGTCCTCTTCTTCAGCTTTAATGATGTGATTTTCTTCTCGTTTAGGAGGCACCACTTGAGGTGCCTCCTTCTGCTCCTCTAGGGATTAATTTTCTATACCCTGTTCCTCTTCTTCCTCCTTTTTTTCTTCTAGTTTTTATTCTTTTGCCTTTTTTTTCTCTTCCTCAGTTGGTCATTGTTCTTCTTCGAATTTTATTTCTTTTTCACTCTCTGTTGCCGTCTTTTCTACTAGAGCATCCCCTTCTGCTGTTTTGAAATTAAATTGCTGTAACAATATGTCAGGGACGTCGCTGGTCTTTTTCTCCATGTAGACTGCAAATTGGTGCATATGGTCTTTAAGGTGCATTAAGTAATTCTTGAGCCTTTGATTTTTTTTCTTTTTATGCCTCTACACATTCATTGATACTATCACTCAATTATTGCAACCTCCTTTCAATACCAGTAACCTTCTTTGCTCTGGTTATAGCAGCAAGTTCTGGTACTGCTGCAACAATAGTTTCCTCAGCTATTTTTTCTACAGTTTGAGTAGTAAGTACTCCTTCATTCTTAATTTGTTTCCTCTTTAGTGGATATTTTCACCTCAGACACTACACAGATGCTTGTGATGAATGAGGGAAACAATAAAGTGGCCATCTTTTGCTTCTTCATCGCATATTCTCTAATCTCTCAATCTATGATTTTCCCAACATCAATTGGTAAACTCTTAAGAATGACATATTAAAGAATAAGCCTTTCATAAGATACGGTGGTCCTTTCATGAGATAAGGTGGTGGAGTGTATTGTGGGCACCGGTCTGGAATTTAAAAAATTCACCCATACTTTTGCTATTGGTTTCAAGTCAATTCTGTTTACTACTCTACGTTCCTCATTCAACCATGAACTAGTCTCCACTGTAAGGGTTTTGAATATATTACCCCACTTCTTAGTAGACATACTTTCAACCATTTTGGAATATGCACAATCAATATCAGATGATAAATTATAAAAAGCATTGATTACTCTCGGATCTAAGGGGACTTAAACTTTCCTTATCATGACTGTATGTTGGTCTTGTTGCAGCATGTTGGAATAGAATTCTTTAACAATTGGTAGCACAGGGTTCCTTGGGTAAGTGCAAAAATCTAGCCAGCCTTGCTTTACTACAGTAACATAAATTGTATTGATTGTTCCCGATGGCTATTGAGGAAATTGAAAACCTCTTTCTTCCCAAATCTTTCTAGGCTCGATGATATCTTTAAATTGCTCTTCAACCTTGTAACTGTGGAAGCGTTTAGGGTTTTTCAATCATCCAACTCTCTCTTTAATTTTCAACATTACTGTAGGAAGCCACAGAACTCGATTGTGGTTAGAAAATAAAATCATGAAAAAATATGATAGTGATTGAGAGATAGAAGTCGGTGAGATATAGAAGTGAAGTTGATATGAAATAGGTAAAGTAAAATCCCTAATTTATAGCCACGAAAATTAGAAAGAGGAAGGTAAATATTAAGATAATTATAGAAGTAAATCTTTTTAATTTTTGAAACCGCATGGAAGAAGGAAAGGCTAGATATGTCACAGAATTAAAAGAGTATGATTAATTTGAGTTTGAAAAGGATTGATCCGCTGACGTCATCGTGTCAGCCATTCAAACGATAAAATTGATTGAGGACTGTCATCTACAACGGTAAAAATTTTCTATTTTCTAAATGACACGTTGTTAGAGCAATTGAATGATGCTGCAGCATACACATTTGTAACTTATCCTTAATATTGGCTCCCAGACTTGACTTTGCTACAAGCAATGCCACAACATTCTAAATGTCTGATGCTTTGTGCAATTCTATTAGTCATCCCAATTGTGTTTCCACCCCTTTGTTTCCTTTATAAGAAAGAAAATAATAAAGAAAAAAAAAAGAAAAAACTTTAATTAAAACCTACAAAATTAATTCAAGAAAAGATTACACTAACTAAAATTAAAAAAAATTGTGTGAAAATTTAAAATTTTCTTCCCTTAGTGGGTTGCCTCCCAATTAGTGCTTGATTTAAGGTGTTTCAGGTTGACCTTCCCTTAATAACTCACACTGGGTCTATAAGGCACAAATCCTCCCTTGAATTGTGTAAAACATCATTAATATAATGTTTAATTCGTTGCCCATTTACCATAAATTCCTAGCCTATTCTTTCATCCTTGAGCTCCATAGCACTGTAAGGATATGTTTTGACTCCCTTTGCTGGATGTGTTTTGATTGACACTAAAAAGTGTACATTTCATAAAAATAAAATTATTATTTTTTCACTTATTGTGTCGATTAATGCGCTCATTATTTCTAAATTATTTTAATGCTTCCCAAATATATTTTTATGTTAAATTAATTCGCAATATGTTAATTTTTATCTTGTAAATATTTTTCAAAAATAAAGATGAAATTGGAATTGAAAGCGGGAACAAATGAGAACTACTGGAGCACAATTAAGAAGATGTAATAATAAAAAAATAAAAAAAAGAACAAAAGGCAACCATGCTTTGGTTGCTCGTAATGGTCAGGAGGCCATCATGCTTAGATTGTGCGCATAATTGTAGGTACTCGGAAGCTCAAGTTTAAGGAAGAAATACTAAAATAAATCTAGAGCAGTGTAATTGTTGTGGCCATTGCTATAGTAGTTTTGGAGCAAAGATAGAGGAATTTCACGCGGATACTTACAGAATTGCAATCTGTAGTTTCGTAATCTAATTCACATGGATCCTAAGTTTCAGTTTACCCTAATTTTCAAGTATAAAAGAAGCACGTAACATATGAAAGAGCGCGAGGAGAATTACATCGAGAAAATCAAGAGAAAAAGAAGGAAGAAAAAAGATTTAAGGAGAACAAATCTACACCATTGAAGAATCGACAGAACTCTTTGGACTTAATTGCTATAAGTCTTTATCTATTTTCCTCACTTACTTTTTGGTTGAGACGATGTATTTCATGGCTGATATTTTGCTATTTGTTTTTCTCTTCCGAGTTACGAAATAAATTTTATTGTAGTTGGATGACAAACAATCTACATGGGATCTTGACTATTCTTATAATAGATTTTATTATATTATTTCAATTATTATTTCGGTTGACCTCCTATTTGATGATTCAAGTTAAGAGAGAGCCATAAAACTTATTAGAGTAATACTTGATATTAATTTAAGTTTCCTAAATTGAGTTTTAACTTGAGTCCTAAAAATGTTTCAATTGAGTTAAGATTTGTGAAAAGTAGAAATGGGGATTCACCTAGTAGGGTAGAGAGATAGATGTCTGTTGATTAGTATTAAAAAAATTTTAATTATCAAGCGATATTATGTTATTTTATGCTTATATTATAATTTATATTTTGTGTTTATGTAATATATTAGGAATTATTAATTATGTTTTAAATATATTTAATTTTGTGTATTTTTATGTTTTATTAGGAAAAATATTAATTTCACGTAAATTTGAGGCTCCAAACAGATAAATGAATGTCAAATTTGGATTCCAGAGGTCTGAAAACTTTAACATCAGTCAAGATCGGCTTAAAATTGAGTTTGTGTAAAAAAAAATTGATTTTTTTATTGACCGAGCACTGATTGGATGATGAAATAAGCTTACAATAGATATGAGTGCATGGGATAGCTGATAATTTTGACTAAATCTCAACCGTTCATGATTCAATGGTTATGATTGTGCCACGTGGCAATGGTTGGTGAAGCAAGTTGTAGGATCCGAATCTTTATATTTGAGTTGACCCGATCCACCCATTAACTTGCCAAATCTCAACTGTTCTTCGGCCAAATCGGACGAGTCAAACGATGCCACGTGTGATGTTGACTTTTGAAGTTTGACCAGTCGTTGGATCTTGATCTAATCGTTGTGAGGAGCACATGCATGAAACTTATGATGGACCGCAAAGCACTGGATTATGAATTTATTTTTCTACAAATAAAGCCTTAATTCTATATTTTTGATCATCTCTCTACAACTCTCTTCTTCTCAAATTCTCTCTATCATTTTGTAATCTTGATTTCCAAGTGTGTTTTTAATATTTTGTATAATTATTTTTATAAATAAAATTAGTTTTATTTCCAATTTTTGTTGTTTTTATTACTTTTAATTATAAGTAATTCAATTTTACTACTTTTTATTTTAATTATGCTTAACTAAATAATATTAGTTAGGGGAAGGTGAAACTCTTAGGAAATAAATATGATTTAATCAAAATCTATTTCTAATTTTATAAATTAAATTATTTTCTATTTAATTTTATACATGTTTGATATTTTGAAAATTTGATTTATTGTAGACAAACAAATGAATTTGGCACAATAAATTCTTAAGATCTTAATATAAGGCATGGTGAAATGGTATTTTGACTTATTGTAGACAAATTAAATTTTGACACAATAAATACTTAATCCATCATAAAATTAAAGGAAAATAATAATAATTTGTATAATTAATCTTTTGGGTAATAAGTCTAAAAAATTGACAAAAAGAATTTATTTAAGTTTTATTTACTTTTAAGAGTGGATCCATAACCCTAACTAATTCAATTCCATAGTTTCATTTAAATTAAGTTGTTTATATTCAAGTTTTAATTTCAATTTTTAGATAAAATAAAATAAACAAATTAAATCTTTTCTCTATGGATCGACGTTGGACTCGCCTAGTTATAATACAACAAGACACTCTTATACTTGGGAGTTAAATATTACTTTTAAATTGTGTCATTTGTAATGCAATACCTTATGTGAGATAATAACTGGTCATTGTTAGATTGTGTGCGGGTATGAGAAGTCCAACAAGCAATAGCTGAGGAAGCAAAGTAATTATGTCCAGTGCTATAGGAGTTGTTGCGGCAACTGGAGTTAGTTTGAACAAAATAGTTAGCCCATAAAAAGAGTTTGATCATTCAATTACTTGATTCTTATTAATTTCTTCCCGCATAATTTACCTAGTTGCTCATTTACTGCATGCATTTTATTAAATTGTTAATTTCCGTGGTTAGTCAACTTTAATTAGAGTTTTCTTTAGAGAAGAAGTACTTTTGCACTGTTGTGATTGCTGTAGCATTTCAAGTAACATTCAATCCCATGGAGACGATCTTGAATATTCATCACTTTATTACTTGTTGTATGTACTTGCACATTATCACCAGTAGCAATTGATTAATTTACCAATAGTGGTTTAGGTTTAGTTTGTTTTTTTTTTTTTGTGATCCGATCGGGTATTTGGATTGGGTCGGGTGAAACCCGATCGGGTTTGTAATTTTTAATCGATCAGGTTTCAATCCCAACTCGATCCGACCCAAACCCAGAATTTTTCGGGTCAGATCAGGTCGGATTGGGTCGGGTCGAGTCAGTTAAAATGCCCACCCCTACTTTTCAATGTGTATATATAATTTAAAATAAAATAAAATATTAATATTAACAAAAGAAAAGAAAAGAAGATGCTTCCCTTGCCTATAAAAGGCAAGGGGATGCAAGCGAAGCAGAAAGAGCAGAGTAGACGGAGTTGAGTCGAGGTGAGAGAGAAAGTGATAGCCAATAGTGCAATTGAAGAATTTTTTTCTTTATTTCTTTTCTTTTCTTGTTTTCTTCTGTATCAAATTTTCTTATAACATTTTTCAAAAGTTTATCAAATAAAAAGAGTGTTGTGTTTTCTTTTAATATGAGTGATTAATTTTACTAAGCTGAGTTGACAAGTGAAGTTTAAAGTTTCAAACTATTAAATTTATTACTTTCTCAAAGTGAGTTTTTAAGTTTATTTTATTCTTTTCTAGTTATTTTCATGTTATATTAATTTATAGATTCTCTTGGATCTATATGGTATTTTGATATAATGTCGGCACATTAATACCATTATGGCACATTTGGTACTTTATTTCATATTTATCCACACACATAGAATTAAATGATATAAAAATTAATTGGTAAAAATGAGGCAAAATATAAAAATGAGAGAGTATTAAAATTATAATTTAAATAACTAAGAGTGACTCCTGTAACCTTAGCATATTTTTAAATTATTTTCTAGTGATTTCTTTTCCCACAATTAATTTTCTTTGTTTAACAAATAGATAACTAGATTTTAAATTTCTTGTGGTTTGACCCCGAATTCACAGAGGTATATTATCACTAGACACTCTTATACTTAGAAGTAATATACTTTTGAGTCGTGTCAAATTTTAGCACCGTTACCGGAAAGTTTTCTAAATTTAGTGTCAATTTATCTTTATTTTTATTTTATTTTTTTGTCGTTACTATCTTTCGGTCATTCTATTTTATTCTCTTTTTGAAAAACTTCAGTTAGCACCCCTCTTCTCTTCAAATTTTAACATTATCCATCAACATTTTAAGGTTCCTGGAAGATAACTTGACATATTTTCTTTGGCATGCGACACATTATTGCAATAATAAAGCTCATTATGTCCTATGGATTTGCATCAATCAATACACTGGATGTGGTGTGAGCAGACAATTAAGTTCCTATTTTTATTATTAAGATGTCTGATGTGTTTAATGTATGACACTACTGTATTAATAAATTATGAATGTAAAATATGAACACAGTCTGAAAAACTATCATGCCAGCAGGCATGGTTATCAATAAAGATTTTATAGTTGGTTCACTAGTAGTTCTACTTTACTTTATAACTACCTAAATTCACCTGGGTACATAAAAATTGCAGCCACCGATCCAACAATTCTATATAACTTCAATGATCAGAAGTAGGGTTAATTTCAGCAAGACCAATGAAACAGAGTTTTTGGGTACTGCTAGAGGCAAAAGAGTAACCAATCACGTAACCAATTGTGTTAATTGACAAGTTATGCATTTGGGTTCATGTGTGAGAGACAACCCCTGACTGAGAAGAGTCTTTTTGTGTTTTAGCTTGATGGCCTGAAATATATAATTAACCTCTCAAGCTAATTGTGTTTCATCAGCCAGAGAACCCCCAAGTATATTTCAATTTCATAATTGAGGTAAGCATCTTCTACAGGAACAGATGATTGAAAACAATCAACACATACAATTTTATAATATACAAATTTTATAGTGGGGTGACTTTACAGGATCATAAGCTAAACTAACGTCGTTGGACAATTTGGCCGCTAGGTAGAGGAAGTACAGCAAATTGCTTCGTCATAGGATTGTATTTAAATGTAATTCTAGTTGCTTTAGTCAAAGCTGGAACAAAATGGAAACCCATGAGAAGATTGATCAATTCGTAAACCTGAACAAATATTTCAAAACATTAAGGCATTTAAAGGGCGCAAGAATTGGCTTGTCTGTAAGAGGGACAGAGCCGTGCTTTGGATTAATGAGAAAAGAACTCCTATGCAAAATGAGCCCTGAGATAAATGGCTGTCCGGGTAAAGGCAGAGAGAGAAATGAGGACTGGAAATGAGAGAAAGCCAGTGTCTTGAAACAGAATAGAATCTTAATACTGATTTTTCTTTTGTGCGTAAACTAACGAGGATCCCATTTAGAAAGAGATCATTATATGCAAGCTAACTTCCTTTTTTTAGAAGACATATTTGAAGCTTCTCATGGTAACATGATGTGTCACTTGCACTCTTAAATCCCTTAAAAATCTCGAAAACCCTATTACAGTGGAGAAATAAAAGGAGATGAAACAACATAAACTATGTAAAATTGATGACAAAGGAAACCATTAGCATCATAAAAAGCATCTTTGACATTTAAGGATGCGGAGCATCCCACCAAGTGAAATTATGACAAGCAAGGGCTAAATTAACCAGGTAGTCGGCAATGATTTAAGCCTCTTGATAACTATAGGGCAGTGGTTTCGCGAAGATCTTCATGACTGTTGCCCTGCGATTGGCTCTATTCATCCACAAACGGATAATGAAGCGCCAAAAGGACAAAGTGAATTTCCCCATACTTAGTATAGACATTCCGAACAAAATGAGGGCAAGGACTGATGACCACACCAACCCATTGCTTGAGATGCTTGATTTCCCAACTTTCACATGGAATTTAGGTATGATCTCGTCCACTAAGAGAATATAAACAATGGCCGTGCAGATTACAAGAAAGAGCACAAATGTTCTGAAACGTAACGGCCATACGAGCAATAGAATGGCAAACATGGAAGTCAAGAACCCAGCAGAGTTGAAAATCATGACGTAGACGACGGTTGGCAACTTACTGAGTACGTCATCCTTATCAGCGTGCAATGTTTTAACTGCAAGACAATCTTCTTTTAAGGAAGTAAAAAGAATAAAAGAATAAAAAAAAAGGTGTAAACACTACCAAAAGAAAAATAATAATTTAGTTAAAAACTTTTACCGGCAAGAGTATCCTCTTTGAGAAAGGAATCTGGCAGATTGCAAGTAACCGTGAAAAATGCTGCAGCAATCGTTACTACTACCATCAATAACACGTTTCTTGTCTCTATGGGCCACCGTGTTTGGTTCCAGCTGATATTGGCACTTCCCGCGGCAGGGAGCTGCGGAGAGTGCTGAGCAACAGCTCGTTGAATGATCAAGCCTATTTCCTTGAAAACAGAATCCTGAGAATTAGCATTGCATAACTGTAAGGCCGTTTGTCCCTGCTTATTCACGGTATTGATTCGAATCATAATGCGCCTATTGGAATTCTCACGGATGAGTAGCTCCACTATCTGTAATGAACGCGACAAGATTGTCAAGGCGTGCGTTATGTTTTGGCAATCAAAATTCAAAAACTGTGTTCGCAAGAGACACAGCTTACCTGCTTTAATTTGTTAAGTGTGGCGAGGTGCAATACTGTATTGCCCTCCTTGTCTTTCCAAGTGAAGAGATGCTCTTTTCTGTGACTCTTAGCCTCATCCACCAAGGCTTGAAAGGCGTCCGATCGGGACTTCTTCACAGCAAGGTGTAGGGCCGTCTCTCCATTTGAAGTCAGCTTCTCAAGAGACTCCGGGCAAATAGAAACTAAAGCCCTAATAACATCAGAATCACCTTCCAAAGCTGCTCTGTGTAACGGTATCATTAAAGAGTTGTCTACTTCAAGGCAAAGTTCGCGATTATTTTCTCCGAAAATCCCAACCATCCGGGCATCCCCATCCGTTGAAAGTAAGTGCATGGTTGTTTCACCTCGCTGATTTTTAATACTGGCAAGTTGAGGCCACAGCCTTGCCATTTCTTTAGCTGCTTCAAGGCTTCCAGGCAAGCAGGCGGTGATGAGCAGAGGATCCTCCGAGCGTTGGCATGCTTTAATAATCTCATCCAGTAAATTCGGATGCTTTGAATTTAATGACTTGACTCCTTCGACATCGTTTTTTTGGCAAGCTTCCTGAAACAACTGCTCCAAGTTAGCCATGACAATTGACAGACACTCACACCGTGTTTATGTGTTATATTCTTCTTCCCATCTCGCAGTTGATCTCACACAATTAATTGTATGTATAATTAAAAAAGAAAAAAGAAAAAGTAAAAATCCAAGAATTTTCCTCTTTCTTTCCCCTTCCGTGTAATTTCCAGTGGAAATAATTACACGAAAACGCGGCATCTCTACGGAGAGAAGAAAGGAAATTGTGGTGGATAATTCAGGGGAAATGGGCCATGCAGATACATACTTCTTCATACCTTCAATTTAATAAAAAATTTAGAATTTTATACTGTTCGAACTTAAATGTCAACATATTACATATACGACTTTGTTGAACTTGCATAAGACCAATTGCTTCAATTGACAAGATATCTAGGTTGATATATACAACATCTATTAATAATGAAAATAAACACATATTACATAGCACAACAAATCGGGTGCCATAACTAGCTCCAGTTGGGCACATTTTAAACAAAATTTTAAGACAATTCAAGAAAAGATACTGGACAATTGAATAATATTGATTAACATATAAAGTTTTTATGAAATACAATTGTTCGTAAATATATATATATATAAGCTCTTACAATGTCGTAAATTAATTTCACAGATTATAAAAATCTTTTACAATATTATAAAATCTCGAATCCGTAGTTTAAAAACAACGCTTGGGAATATAGTTTCTTTAGTGAAATTTTTTATTATGGCTATAATTATTAGGATTGATTTTGATTACTAGAGATGGAAGACTAATTTTTGGTTGGAACGCAAATCTATGTATGTCTTATGAGAAATTTTAGAATACATTTGAGGTATCATATCACCCATACAACAAGCAATGATTTCATGACATGTGTGCATTTATTTTAAACTACTATCATACAAGTGGTGGTTGAATTAAATTCAATTACACATGTCATGCATACATCAATTGGTTGTAATACATTTAAGATATTCTACAATTTCTCCTGCCTTACAGGAACTTAACGGTGACAACTTCCATTCCAAATGGTTGAATTAATTGTAAGTCCCGAGTTTCTAATATAAATTTCTATGTCTCTCACATATGTTTTTGAAAGAAATTTTAGAAAATATTTCAGATCTAATTTTGTTGTGTTATAATTGTACCAGCAAATTTAAACTACCCCTTTAATATAGTTATCCCATGTTCAGTTGAGAATAATACTACAAACAAAGTGCAATATATTATTTGTGAATTGCCAAAAAAAAAATTTTAAAGGGGGGGACAAATACTCTTCATTTCAAAAGGGGCTGACCAGACTTTCTATAAGGTGAGGACATGGCAATGCATACATCCCATTGAGTTTTGGAAGTATCGTAGAAGCTACGAGTAGGGATGGCAATGGGCATCGCCCGCAGCGGGTTTGCCATTACCAAACCCAAACCCGCATAAAATTTAAATTACCAAACCCACCCGCAACCCGCAACGGGTTTTAATTTTTTTAAGAAAACCCACCCGCAGCGGGTTTGGATAATTACCAAACCCGCAATGGTACCCAGCGGGTTTTTTACGGGTTTTTACATTTAAAATTACTAATATTTAATATATAAATTTATAATAATAACCTCAATTTCTACATAACATACTCAATTTTATATTTAACTAATGCAAATGAAAAATTAAAATTTCAACATTAATCCAACACATTCTCAAATTTAAGTATAAATTATGCAAATTCATTTAAAAAATGTAAATTAGTATCTAAAAATAACAATTACATCATCATTTAAAATAAACTCCAAGAGAAGATACTTCATTTCATTCATCACAACAAGCACCCATCCAACACGATGCCTACAATAATAATTAGTATTATTATTTTCAAATACTAATTCGGAGAAAAAAATTATATTAATCAAATAATCTATGTATTAAGTTAAAGAAAAATAATACATACAAAATTATAATAGGTATATAACAATCCATGAATTAAGTTAAAGAAACTTAATTCTTTTATATATATGTTTTAAATTAAAATTTTGAATAATTGTATAATTTTTATATATGTTTTAAATTAAAAAAATTTTAATTAAAATTAAATTAAAAATATTTAAAAAAATAGTGCGGGTTTGACGGATATCCATGCGGGTATCCGTCGGGTTTAAAATCATTACCAAACCCACCCGCATTCATGTGCGGGTTTTAATTTATAACATTAAACCCACCCACAATGGATAAAATTACCCGCAGTGGGCGGGTTTTAGCGGACGGGTTTGGGCGGATTTGCAGGTTTACAGGTATAATTGCCATCCCTAGCTACGAGCTTCCCCTTTTTGTCTTTTGCTTTTTGCCCTCTTTTCTTTTCCCGTAAACGTCCTGAAAATTACCTCTCTTTGCTCCCCGTGGGAGGAAGACGACTTTCAAGTTTGAATTGTCAATGGACAAAACCCGACAAATGGGCATGGGCGGGTCTATAGCAGATCCATCTCTCTCTCTCGAACCCAGTCTCCACAATATCAGGCATCAGCCCAAATCCACACCCATCAAATTTAAGACCAATTCAAACTATCGCTTTAATTTTATGAGTCAAGCTTTTGACACCCCTGAAATTTCCGTTGTAAATCCGCTCTCCGAGATAACCACAGTATAACACACCGATAATTTGAAAACTACACTGCAAATATATTCATAAAATTTACGAAAATAGTCATAAATATTTTATTATTTTCACAATTAACCATCGTAACTTTTTTCTATCAACATTAGCCAAGTACAAGCCTTTCTTCCTAAATTACCCTTTTTTACATACTAAAACCAACAATCTTTCTCCCATGTCGTCAAACAAAACACAGCTTTCCACTCTTGAATCATCAACTAATGGCGACGGCAAAAAACAATGGTAAAAGTCAATTATAATCTATTCGGATCCAACACTAATCGACATCACTTAGTGGTATGAGTTATTTTCTCAACTTACTGATCTAAGTCGTTGGTGAATTTGGCAACGAGCTGCCTATCGCACCAGGGGCATGCCCGTCGCACCAGATTTTAGTGCGACGGGTGTGCCTGTCGCATCAATTTTGGTGCGACAGCACCCGGGCCCGTGCTGCTGCCCAGTGATGGGCGCACGCGCGCCCTGCCCCCTTCCTCCCCACCCCCAAAATCCAAAAACAACACTCCCAAACACCACCACCATTGTTATTCTTAAAGACAAAACAACACAGTCCCAAAGTCCACAACCACCATTACAAGCACCACCACCACCATTGTTATTCTCAAATTTCAATCTTAAGTAATCAAATATAAATAAAATGGCATACTTACGTTTTGTTCAACTTCAATGGTGGATCTTGTGTTGTTTCTTTGCTGTTGCAAGTGCGTTGATGGTGACGCCGCCAGTGATGGTTAAAGTTGCCGCTGTTTTGCCTCTTGGAGATCTCATGTGAAAGAGGTGGAGTTGGGGGGAGAGATGGAGAGGGCACTTTGGTCTTGAAATTTTAGTTGGCTAATATTGATAGAAAGAAGTTTGTAGAGTTAAAAGTAAAATATCAATAATTTTAGTGGCTATTTCTGTAAATTTCTCAATATATTCCTCTACTTCTATTTAATTGTTTAATGACCCCATAACCAATAGATAATGATATTCAATTTTATGCATAGACTGCACTTCATTGCATCTTGTCTTTCATTCAATCAAGTTCTCCCTCTCCCAATTGGCAATTTTCAACTCCGCATGTCCAAGTAGAGTGTCACTCTCTTTAGAAGACAAACCAAATATGCCCAAATTTTATTGGTTTTGAAAGCAATGCTAAATGTCTAAATGAAGCAAAAATGTGAAAATAGACGTGGCTTAAGAAGAATATACAAAATTAAAATATATACACACACACAATACTTTAAACAAATGAAATCTAAGTGTCAAAAACAAAGACCTAGTTAATGGAGGATACACAAAAATTTGTTTTTAATTAATTATTTCTCACATGCAAGTTATTTGAAAACTTTTTTCTTTTATTAAAACACAAAAATTAAACACAAAATTGCGGCAGAAAAAAGAAATATATGCATGTAAGTGCCTATCCAAAAGAATTTCATGACAATTTATAAGAAACCCTGAAAAATGTTGATGATCTAATCCAAAAATATAACAATGAGAGGCACATAATTGCCAACAAAATCATGTGACGAAAGCTAAAATGTAGCAAAAAACAACTATAAATCTAATGACATAAAATAAAACAAAAATAGAAAGAACACTAGAGATTTAAATATAAAATCAAATCTTTGACCAAATCCCCTCTTTTTGGTTCATAAATATGAGGTAAAAGGATTGAAAAATGATCTTTTGGCTATTTTCTCATCTGGTAGAGAAAAACCAACTCTAGATTTATTAAAATTCACTAAATATAAAACTGACAAGAGTGTTGTAGTGTCTTCTCAAGTACACATTTAAGATATGTTTGTGGAGAACATGTTGAAGACAAAAAAGAATTTTACACAATCTAAAAAATCAGGTATAATTTAAATCATTATTTCATTTATATTTGGATCATTGAAGGATTTTATGGATACTTCAATGCTGAATAATGATATTTAACCTTAAGAGCAACTAATGACATGAGAATGACATAAAATGGATTAATTAAAATGAATTTTAATGTGTTGTATTGAGATGTACTAAATTTAAAACAGGATGCGAATGGTACTGTTTTACTCTTATTATTTTATATTTTGCAAAAATATAAATTAAGAAAACACATATAGAAGAAAATGAAACACGTTTTATACTTACATTTTCCACTTTTGTTTTTGCTAATGGCCAGTAGAATTGTAACTTCAGCATTTTGTTTGTGCGAGAATGAATAAATGATTTGAAATTGATAAGTTTTTGAGGTGAGTATGGTACTCTTTTTTACCTACAATTTTTTTTTCATTTTACAAGAAAATAAAATAAGAAAAAGGCATTCGGTTGGGTCGAATCAAGCACTAATGTATATTCTAGAATGAAGCACATTTTAGTTTTCGCTGGGGCCCAGTATGGTAGAACTGCAACTTTGACATTTTCTTAAGCATAATCGAATGGCTCCCGTTTCCATAGCACTTTATTGATACTATATTCTCCAACATTTCTGATATACTTTTTCTTTTTAAAAATAAGCTTTTAATTTTTAAATGATATAAAATATAAATTTGTATTTATGATAATATATTATACTATTTTATTAGTGTTCTAGGTCATGGTTGGTATTGAGGTGTTGTAGTTTTTAAATTATAACTATTGTAGAAAAAAGTTGTAATAATGAATTAAAAGTTAATAATACGTAGCAAATATAATTTTTAAATAATAATTTTAAAAAAATTAATAAATATATAATAGATTTTTTATTATATAAATGTAAAATCAAATAAACTTACCTTCTAAGTTATAACAATTAAAGTTACCAAACAATTTGACGCTATAATTTTTAAATTACAGTTATTCAATTTTAATCCCAAACGGAGCCTTAATAGTTTAACTCTTTGTTTTGGTTTAAAATAACATGTACAAAAACATTGGACATCAAATTAAAAACTTATATTAATTTATTTTTGGGTATCAATCCAATAGTATCCAAGCAATATCCTTTCTAAGCTTCAAAAAGATAGTATGTTGTCAAGATATAAGTATGTTGCATAGTAATCTGTGCGATATTTAGATAATTTCTAGCATAAAAAGTGTTAAGTAAGCTTATTGACATTAAAAAATATACATTTAATAATTATAAAATTAATAATTTTTCACTTACAATGTTAATTAATGCGCTAATTATTTTTAAATTATCTTAACACTACTCAAATATATTTTTATGTTAAATTAATTTATAGAGTCCTCCTATGTTGCAACGGTTGCAACGTGCAACACTTTTTGTCCTCATTCAATGTAACCGTTAGATTTAAAGCCAACCGATCGAATGCTTTGGGGATGGCCACGTTTATTAAAGAATACCGGAGAAGCCAGTTAAGAAAAGGCTAGTTATATCTGAAAACGCACGTTGACTGTTCTGTAAAAAGAAGCCAAGGTGATAAGCGAAAGAAGCCCCTGGCAAAGGCCAAATAGGAGGCGATTCCTTCATCAGAGGAAGAAAAAAATGGGCGAATTGAAGCCTCAGACGTATTGTGAAGGGGGCAAATGCCCTAATTTGGGGGAGTACAGGTCTGCCGGGGAGACGACCACCTTTTACAGACACAGTTTTGATCTTGGGCGATACCTATACTTGCTGTTGTAGGTAATTATTCGGATTTATCAAATGGCACATATGTTAATACGAATTTGGAATGTACGTTAACTAGGTTGGATTGATTGCAAATGATAGGATTTACAATGTGAAGAAGTCGTTTGCACACCCAACCCCTGACCTTTTGGGAGCCCACAAATGCTGCTGAGGCAATTGTTTGGTGGGTCTTGGATTATTTGGTGATTACTATTGTTGATTGAGATGATTTAGCTGATCAATAAAGTGGTCAGTGTTCATGAAGATGAATCTGTTCTTATGCTGATCGAATCACCCGACATAGTAGGTAATTCTTTATTAAACTCTGTAATTGTTTTTTTGAAATGATTTAAACTCGTAATTAGCTCGCGTTTATTACAGAATATATAAATTACCGCCAGCACAATAAAGAACAAACAGGGTATTTAGCTTAGCAACTCTCGTCTCTCTTTATTCTCACCAACAAGTGAGATTTTTAGAATTTTTGGTCTGCTTCTGCAAAATGGTACCCTGTTCTCTCTTTATGCTTTTTATTTTATTTATTCTCTTCATATGAATTCATGTTGTTGGTTGGTGAAAATCAAAGTCGAGTACAATTGATCTAATTATTGTTACTGGATTTGCAATGTAGTTGAACTTGAAAATAAGAAAATAGTAAGATTTTGAACCCAAAGTTGGAGCTGTTAGAATTTAGATATGTTTAGTTAATACTTATCTCATATTCTCCAGCTGCAATGCTTCTTTCTTTGATGTAACACCTCCTAGTTTGTTATGTTTCTTTGTCAAAGGATTTAGATTCTTCCAATTTCTTTTTTTCTTTTAATCACTGTTTTTCTCTTTCCAATACTGATGATTTTGGTTTTGCTCTTGTTTTTTTGTTTTAAAACTTTTCCAACTCATGTATTTGATCATGGTTTCATACTATCGGGGTTTGCAGACGAAAAGGACCTAGAAGACAGGAATTGAAAGTATGATATATATTGAGGCTAGTTTTATTCATTTTTTTGGTTTGTTTAGTGTCCTCAAGTATAGATGTTATGGTAACGTAGACTTAGATTTTCATTTCTTTCCCTTGGGATATCTTTATATTAATAGTAGGTAGAAATATTATGTCTCATTAAGCTTTGAGCATGAATTGTGGGTTATTGACATGTTTCTCTCTAGCCTGTTGTTAGCCTCACTTTCATGTTTTAGTTTGTTTTTGCATGTGTGGCTTTGTGATCTTGGAATTATAAGTATTATTCTTTTCCAGGCACCTGTTATGGTGCCAATCTTAAGAAGATGGAGGTCAGTCAACACAGCTAGTACTTCTGTGAATTTTGTGGGAAAGTAATACATTCCCCTCTTTGCTGTTCAATGACTGTTCGCTTTTGCTTGTGGATGTATTAAATATTTACATATTCCTTACTGTTGGCAGTATGCTGTGAGGAAGGCTGTGGGAATCTGGGGTTGCAAAGACTCTAGCAAGGTGAAAGCTGGAGGCGCTTACACTTTGAAGTAAGGTTCTCATTGGCTGTTATATTTACTTTGATTGTTTAATTTAAATGATTCTAAATTATGTCCTATGTTCCTTTCCAGTATTGGTAGTGCTGTGACCGCGAGAGGTACCATTAGGAGGTTGAGGGAGCAGACTGAGAGTTAATTTTGTTACCAAACTATCTTTTTTTTTTTTCAATTTATTTGAGATGGGATTAATTCCTGGGACAGGATTGTCTAAATGTATTTCTATGCTTGGATTTTTTTTTAATCTACTAACAAATTTTATTACAAAGCAACCAGTGGTGGACACAATTTTCATATATCAATCATCATAATTCAGACAGGCTAAAAGATATCCAATTGAAGCCTATTTTACTTGACTCATTTTGCTCCCATAACTGCTCTAGCTTCTCCAAGAAATTTGTAGTTACTCCAAGTCTGAAAACATCATTGTCAGTACAAACCATTGTCAGGTTACATAATTTTAACCTGTAACTTAAAGCCACTTTATAGATACAGCATTGGCTATTAGCCTAGTGCAGCAACCTCTCTCACATTCGAATTCTAGAAATGAGATTGGTGATTTAGGCCATTTCCTTCCCTAATCTGCTAACTTCCCAATATTTTCACCATTGCTGTCACCAGAGATCAGAATCTTTTAACATGCTCAGTCTCCACAAAGTTAAATGAAGATTAGCATTCGGTCACTACTCAGCTTCGTCAACATCAACAGGGACTACTTCTTTGTTATCAATCTCTGTATGTATTCTTTCATTTTTTTTTCGCTAACTGGTCTATCCAGATCTCGCTCAGCATGCTCATAAAACAAAGTATTGCCTTTAGGGCCATTAACCTTGTCTTTCTGCAAGTATCTTTGCTGGACCAGTGTCTCCAACACCTACTTGGCATTTCCAAACAGCAGATGGCTTACATTAGTTTCACACAATCCCATACGTTTCAAAGTCATGCCAAAGGATATCTTCTGGGGTTTTACCTCGAGCAAGATCCACAATGCTAATAACAACAAATGTAAAACTAGATAAATGTGCTGAATTTTCATCTTCTACTTATTTTTTGTACACCTCAGCTGGTAGCTGACTTATGAGAACATAGGACTTTGCCTTGGCAACATCAGTTTGTTGAGTAGAGTGGCATTGAGTAGCGGATGAAGGGCGGTATCTCAGAAGCTCTCTCGATTCATAGCCAAAAGCATTAGAGAGCTTCTCTTTAGCCGCACTGATCACATGAGCAGGAATAGCACACTGGCTATAGTTTTGGTAACCAATTGAACAAGGTTTTCTCTCTTGATCGGACACCCCGAGTTCTAGTGACTTTTAAAACGGACATATTATACAACTTTTGCAACAAGCTTATCTATTTCCTCTTTCGATATATCAAATTGAGAGAAATCTTGGGTAGCGTCGGCCATCCTTGTCGTGAATTGGTTATGCTTGGATATTTGGTTTAGAAAGTTTTGAATTTGAATCTCTTTATGAAATAGATTTTGATGGACTTTTAGTTTTGTGGTGTTAAACTGCATGGTCTGTTGCTTCAAAATGTTGATATTAAACATCATGGCTATAATTATTGAAATAGACCACAATGAAAATTGATTTCCACAATTAGTAATTATTCATAAGAAACTAGCTCCAACTGAAATTGAATATTTTGTTATTGTATTTTAGCAAAAATAAATCAATTCGTTCAAAGGCATAGGTTGATTATCCTTTTGGATTAAATCCATAAACGCCCCAAGATACAGGCAAGCATTGATTGTATTTCATTGTAAAAACCAGTGAGCTCACATACAACAAAGGCTAGGCCGAAGGTCTCTTACCAGCACTCTTAACTCTTACAATTACATCCAACTTTACAAAACTCTAAAAAAAAGGAAAAAGACAAATATTATCTAAACACACAAGTTATTGTCGTCGCCTCTGTTCTCTCCCTCCATTCCCCATTAGTTTGGGAATGCATCTAACAGATGATTTTAGAGGAACAAACCTAATATAGTGCTCTTCCACCATCTTACTCTGAGAAGCAAATATCATTAATGCAGGGACTTCAAAATTTTGAAGCCCCTTCGATAAAGAAAAATGATGAAGAAAGGATGATGATTAATGACTCATTAGTCATCATTGTCTTAAAGCCATCTAGACAATTGTATTACTATATGAGACGTGCATGGGTATATTATATCATACAAAGAGGGATGCTATCTTTGTTGTTGTTATGATGCATTGACAGCCTTAGATGTAGCAACTCTATCTACATTTGCTACCCTTTTAACTGCTGCTACAGCCCTGTTAACTCTCTCATCTACTTTAGCCACATCATAAGCCTTTCAGTTGCTCACCGTGCTTACTGATTACAAGACAATGACAATAAGAAAAAAAATCCCCACTTGAACAAAAATTAACTTGACGAAAGTTATTATGACATTAACAAGTTTTGTGTAGCTTAGTGGGGTTTTCTCACAGACAACCAAAATTTAAAAATAACTTCTGATTGTTATCTTAAATTTCATTCATCTTACTCACATCAGTAAAATGCTGAAAGTGAAGACGTGCATTAATCATATTACAAAAGGAACATTGAAACATCTGCAATGAAACAATAAATCTGTAATAAATTTTAGGCATCAGCAGCTGCTGAGTGTTAAAATGAATAAAAGTTCGGTTAAAAAGGTTCAAATATCTGCACAACATTGAGTACTTTGGAGTGGTAAATTGCAATAGATGATATAAGATGAGTTGTATTTTGTGCGCTTGGAACGTCGAGAAGTCCATTTTTCCTGTGACCAGATTGGGTTTCCCCATTTCTGAATGTGTACATTCCAAGCCCTTGTCTTATACCCTCACGCCAGGCTCCTTCATACCAATGCCTATTGGCAAAACGACAGACACCAAATCCATGCATCTTGTATTCTTCATCATATGTGTCCCCATCTTTAAGTAAGAAACGATGTCAATATGGGGAGAAAAAGATTCATATGCCTATGCATTAAAAAAAACAAAAAGAGAACAAACAATTAATACAATCGACTATTAAACTCACTATCTAATAAAATTCAGCAAGGTATCTGGACCAACAAAATGAAAACAAATTATCCTTATGAATGACATTTTCAAGATCACTTTAATCTTTGTCTACCGATTAATAAAATTACGATCAAACTTAAGCTCACGGTTTGTTTAAATGTAAACTCAAGATTGTTCTGCATTTCCTTCTCCAAGAAGTTAACTGCCTTTTCCTCCTTCATTCCACTGCTGCTTGCAATAAAATTAAACATTGAGAATTTCTTACCTATATCACCTCATTGCATTCTTATAAATAAACATAACCGCTGTCCCAATCGAATTATGAATAGTAACTCTTTCAAACAAAATTAACCATTATTTTTGCACGAATTGCCTTCTTCATCCGCTTCGAACTGCACACCAGTAAATCAAACAGATGAGATATTCCCTCTACTTTCAGATATGGGTAATTCCTATACTTTCAGCACCGGAAAATATAGGTTGCAATTTGCTACTACGTTTACAGAAGCACCATCTGATTTGTTCCCACAACAGCCCATATTCATAAACAAAACATCCGAATCTTTTTCCCCACAAAATTGCGATCGTCTTCTCTTGTATTTGGTGTATCTTGATTATTTGTGAAATTAAATCACACATACCCGCTGGTTTCTTTGCCTCTTGCCATCGAAATTGCTCTGTTGACAACCCAGGTTCCAACTTAGGTGAATCCTTCAAATATTTTCCCCCCAATAAAATGCGAATTATTTCTGAACGGCCATCTTCTCAACCCTTGTTTCTCTTTTCTCGTGAGTAAATCATTCATGTTCTTCCTAATCAACTGTTTCAAACTGACGCCGCCTCAATAGCCATTACTTAAGTAGATCAGTGGCTTCAACGGTTTGCTAGTACATACTCTTTTTTTCCACTCAATAATCTTAACCGTTAGATGGAGTCCCTTCAGATCCTACGACAATTGTAAATGAGGACAACAAGTGTTGTACGTTGTAACTGTTACAACATAGAAGGACCCTAATTTATAACATGTTAATTTTAATTTGCAGATAAATTTTAAGAAAAAGAAGGAGTCAGAATTAAAAGTAGGAGATAAAAAGTTTGATTGTATTCATATATAAAAGCCAAAAAAATTAATAATAAAAACTAATAAAATAATAATTAAAAAGTGTGTGTGACCCATGAGCAAGTGGCTACCACCACCCACCTGCTCATCCCTTTAATTATTAAAATAATAATATAATAATAAATTAAATAAAAATAAAAGGAATGAAGGTGGAGGCATTTGTTGCCTACAAAAGTCGAAGAAAGGGAGCTGAGCGACAAAAAATACCAGGAGAGATCAGAGCGAAGCTGAAGAATTCTTTTTTTTTCTTTCTTTTCTTGTTTTTGGTGTAATTAATTTTTTTATAATATATTTTAAAAAATTTGTTAAATAAAAAGAGTATTTTGTTTTTTTTAATATAAATGGTTGATTTTATTAAGCTGAGGTAAATGGTGAAACTTAAGAATTCAAACTATTAAATTGATTATTTTTTCAAGTAAGTTTTAAGTTTATTTTATTATTTTCTGATTATTTTTATGTCATGTTAATTTATAAAGTTTTTTAGATTTGTATAATATTTTGACATAATATCGTCATATTAATACAGTTGTGGCACATTTGGTACTTAATTTCACATTTTTCTACACATATAATTAATTAAGAATTAAATAATATAATAATTACATGATAAAAGTGAGAAAAAATATAAAAATAAGAGAGTATGAAAATTATAATTTGGATTTCTTTATGATGCTGTATTTATTTTTACAGCATTGATATTGAGACTAATATAGACCCTTAGATATAAGAGTTTTAATCTGAATCATTCATTTAATATAATGGATAATTAGATAATTAATTAAAATATAGCAGGTAACTTACAGGTTACAGGTAAATATTAATTTTTTTTAATTTTAAATCAATATTAATTTCGGAAAAACCCACCTACACCCCTAAGATTTGCTAAAATAATTATACAGGTTCTTTTAGTTTCATAAATAGTCACATAGACCCTCTTAATTTCGTAAATGACTATTATACCTTTTGACTAAATCAATCTAAATAAATATAAATATAGTAATAGGATAAAAATAATAAATAAAAATCATATGATACAAATAAAGTGTTACAATAAATATAATTGATAAAATAACATGTACAATAAAAATTTTGTTAATATTAAGTTATTATTAGTCTATCTTGACGAATGAACTAAAATCTATTAATCCAAAAATTGATCTTAAGATTGATTTTAATATAAACATAATTAAATAAGATATTGTTAATTTTATAAATTATTGTGAATGTTAGGTATAATTAATTAATTTTATTAGTATGTCAAGTAGATTTTAATATTAGTAAAAAGAATATATGGCAAACTAAGAATAAAAGAATATGAAAAATAATAATGTTAAAAATAAAATTTTTAAAATTGAAAATATTTTATAAAATTTTATCTTATGTTATGTATTATATTTTTTAATTTAAGGAGTTTTGTATGACCATTTAAATAAAATTTAGAGGTGTGAGTGGTCTTTTTCCTATTAATTTTGTAGCCTATTTGAAGTACTATATCATTTTATATCATACATCGCGCTTAAGATGTTGATTTTACTAAGGTCTTATGTTATTAAAAATTAAACTTAGCATTTATTATGTACTACAACTTTAATGTAAAATGTAATAAAAAATATAAAGATATTTTCGAGTAGTCAATTTTAGTTTTCTTTTACAAAATAGTATTATAAAAGACAAGTGGTAAAATGTAATAAAAATGGTATGGAAAAAAAGTTAGTAGAGGTGATTCTCCTTATTAAAACATATGAAGTAATACACATACGCACACATATTTAGCACTTCTATTTATCCTTATTTATTGATAGGTAGGAAATTAAAATCGTATTTACCATAATGTATTATGAATTGATATGTGAAATATAAATATTATTAAAAGTTAATTCACAGGCTGATGAAGTAAACCATCCTTTATGAACATTTGATACATTAATCTAAGGTCAAATGAGATATATCACATGATATTTCATATAGTAGTCCGATTTTCAACATTTGCATATGGTTTTATAAGCTAGTAAACCAATAAAATATACCATGAGAAATCAAAGGCTATTCCATGGCCATGCATTGGAATAAAATAATCTAACAGTACATACTATATCCGATCGATAGATTTTGAAATTAGTTTGATTACATGATAATCGAGTTATCTTATAACATTAAGGATATGATTTAAGTAATATTTTAGTAATTTTGAGTTTCAAATTGAATTTTCAAACTAATTAAATGTTGAAACCCTTTCATTTTTTTCACTGAAATTACAACTTGATAAAATTACAAAAAACCAATAATGAATGGCGTGGGATACATAGTAAAATAAACTTTAAAATGTATTTAAACGTTCGTATGAATTTTGTGGAATTAAACAATATATATTGTTCAAGTGAAATTATAAGAATATTTAAAACTATAGGGGTGGTCACTGAAATTTCTCGGAATTGAGCCAACCGCATTATACAGACAGTTTTGCTTTGAAAAATACGATTTGTTAGCCACTTTCACTGTTGGTAGAATAAGTTCCTATCGGCAAAACACAATTCAAACTCATCTTTGCAAAGAATAAACAGTATCTCCTCAAGGATCAAATCTAAGTGGAGTTTTTGTTCAATCAATCGGACTAAATTTGAGTAAAGTTCTTAGTCAATTAATCAAGTTGTTGGGTTTTGAAAAAAAATTATATTCAAGGTAAATCTGAGAGCTATCATTACAAAAAGCGATGGATATTGATGAACAAGGTTAGTACTGATATGTTCTTTGTAATTTGATATTTAGAATTTTTATGATTATTTTGTTGTTGTGTAGAGAAATGGTTATGACGAGATTTTGGCTATGTAACCATGTAATGACCTATGCTTTAAAAACACTTGTTCGATTATTTGTTCGATGCTTCTGAGCAGTTTGAATTATTTAAATCATATCGTAATGTAGAAAAATTGAAATTGAATATTGTAAAATTATTTGAACTTCTAACAAATAGAGCTTTCTAGGGGAATATAGGTTCTAATTTTTTTCCTGAGGAATTGATATCATTTAATTCAGAAACTTCTGGTCTTGTGTAGTTTGAAGACAGCTTTGACCTTTGTGCACTAAGTCCTGAATATCTCTAAGATGAGAAGTCCGAATTTGATTCTGTAAATTTCTTCCACAACTAGATACATTTATCTATCCAAACATATATATTATGTAATGTCATATATTCTAGATCAATACAGTTAAATCATGGAATTTGGCTGATAATTAGAGGCTTGGTTGCTTCAGTGATTCTGAGCAGTCAGCATTCTTTAAGCCATATCTTCATGTAGAAAACTTTAAATAGAAAACCGTAAAATTATTTGAACTCCTGAAAAATAAATCTTTCTATAGATATATAGTTTGTAATTTTATGCCGTTTTAATTGATACCAGTTAATTTAGAAACTTCTGGCCCTGTATAGTTTGAAGACAGCTGTGACCTTTGTGCACTAAATCCTGAATATCTCTAAGATGAGAAGTCCGAATTTGATTCTGTAAATTTCTGCCATAACTAGATTCATTTATCTATCCAAGCATATATATTATGTAATGTCATACATTCTAGATCAATATAGTTAAATCATGGAAGTTGGCTGATAATCAGAGGCTTGGTTGCTTCAGTGATTCTGAGCAGTCAGCATTCTTTAAGCCATATCTTCACGTAGAAAACTTCAAATAGAAAACCGTAAAATTATTTTTACAACAGGTAAAAATGATTCGAAACACCAACTTTGACTTTAACTATGGATGAATTCTTAAATATTCTCAAACCAATGAATCCTAGAATCAAACGAATCAACCTCCACATTCGATGAGCTGTAATCATGTTTTTTTCTCAATCTCCACAATAGATAATAACGTCCTAATAATTCATTTCTCCATGCCTAAATCACGTTTATTTCTTTTCTAGCATAATGGTAATAATGCCCTAATAATTCGTTTCTCCATGCCTAAATCATGTTTATATCTTTTCTAGCACAATGGTATGTGTCATGAAGAGAATGAATGTCACACTAACTTACCAGTAGCAACTGAATGATGCAAGTCTTAGCACGTGGGACCTGAAGGTTGATCTAAAGAATCATTAGCAGCATGGTAAACGAAGCAGTAGATGGCAATATACTAAAATTGCCAACAGGATCTGAATTTTACAAGGAATTAAGTTAGAAAAGGAACGACGGGTGAGAGATATAAGAACGGGAATAAGCGAAGGCAAAACTAACCTTCAACAAAAAATAAGAAAATTAAAATATTTCTTTAGAGAACTCTTCCGTCCATGCCATCATGAAGACCTGACCATATTCCTTTTACTGGTGGTAATTGTGCAACAAATGCATTCCAAGGAGGGTAGCCAACTCCACTACCACAGACACGACCGTCCAATTGTAGCGATAAATACCTATGAAATTAACAAGGCTAAGATTCACAACAATTCTACCAGATATATTAAAAAACTTAATGTGATTGCCTGTTCAGAGAACTACAAGATTTAACACTTTTCAATACCAAATTTTTATATGCAGGCCAGGATAATAATTATTAGGAGACAAAGATAATCTTAAAAAATCTAATTATAAAAATATGAACGTAAGAGATAAAGAGAGATTGTATTTTACTGTATCTCTATTTCTTTTTTATTTTAAATTTAAAATTACCTATTTATAGGTTTGTTAACCGGTTAACACAATTATAAATAATTAAAAAATTTTATTAATAAAAATAATATATACCGTTGATTAGATCTAACGGTCTATATTTCTTACACTATTGATACTGTAAAAAAAATTACGGCATCATAGAGGGACCCAAGTGGATAGACTTTTACTAAGTATACCCTGCTCCTACATCTCACCTTTGAATAGACTTTTACTAAGCAAACCTATGCACACCAAACCGTCCATGACAGTGTGGTGCACAAACAAAATAACAAAGTAAACAACGCGGTTGCTTCCATTTTTCTTATCCTTTTTTTTCTATTTATTGATGTAAGTCCGCAATATTTCCTTCGCGACTCCCATGTAATTATATAGAGTAATATGCAACTAAAATAATACATGTGGCATTTCTTTTCGATTTGATCAGTTTGACCAGGTTCAGATTTGTCAAGCCATTTTTCAGCCCAAAACTCAAGCGGCTTGTTACAAACTGGCCCAAATTGGGCCAATGGTTAGGTTGGCTCGGTTTGACTAGTTTTAGTTTGAAAATGCTCACCCCTATGCAAAACCTCTAACAAATAAGGGAAAAAGACCTAAAATTTGGGAAAATAACCATAAAAAATCTCAAATTTTAAAATAGGATACCGAAATTCCTTTTTCCTCATAATACCATTTGATTATAGTAATTAAAAAAATTAACTTTAAATGCTTTTAATTAACACAAATTTAATATAAATAATATAATCTATCTAGTAGACTAATAATATTAAATTATTTTTGACATTTAAAATGATATTAAAATTTTAAATTATTATATTTATTCTAATAATATATTTTTAATATTATAATGATTTAAAATAAATCTTTGTGTTAAATAGATTTTACAATTAAAATATCTCCCTATTAATAAAATAAAAATTAACTTTTACATAATATTAAAATAATTATAACTTTAGTTTATTTATTTTAATATTATGTTTCTATCTATTATTCAAAATTACTCTAATGTAATAAAATAGGTCTAATAGATTGAAAGATATAAAAATATTTTTAAATGTTAAAATTATTTTGAAATGTATATATTATTACATTTATTTTAATGCCATATATCCATTTATTAGAAAATTTTGGAGTATTTATTTGCAAATTTATAGAGTCAAAAGGTATTATAATTAAAAATGGACCTTAATGTCCCTTATTGAAATTTGGGAGACTTTGTGACCAGTTCCCTAAACCTTGAGTGTAGGTGTTATTTTCCCAACAAATAAAATCTCAAGTGCCTAAAACAAAAACCTTGTTAATGAAGGAAACACAAAATATTTTTTGTTAATTAATTATTTTTCATTTGCAAGCTATTTGTAAAATTTTCTTTTATTGAAAAAAAAAGCTGAGTGCAGTGGAAAAAAGAAATATATGTTGAATAATAATATTTAGCCTCAAGAGAAGCCAGCGACACAACATAAAATTGATTAAAACGTATTTTAATGTGTTGTATTGAGATGTAAAAAATTTGACTCAGGGTGCAAATGGTACTGTTTTGCACCTATTATTTTATATTTTGCAAGAACACAAATTAATAAAAACACGTTTAGCTGGGCTGAATTACGGTTCAATTTATATTTTTCAAGAAAATGAAACACGTTTTATGCTTACGTTTTCCAATTTTGTTTTTGCTGAGGGCCAGTATAATTGTAACCTGGACATTTTTTCTGTACGAAAATGAATAAATGATTTGAATTTTTTTTTGGGTGCATTCTGTACCATTTTTCACCTATCATTTTTTTTTCATTTTACAAGAACAAAAAAAATGAGAAAAAGGCATTTGGTGGGGTCGAATCAAGCATTAGTAAAGACCCCCCACCGTCAGTTAGTTTTGTAGCTAACTGTTAGTTGAATTCAAAAAGACTGAAATACCCCAATTTGATTTTCAAGACTGAACATGCTATACATTTGGTGCGAAAACTATAACAACCATAATATTACCATTATACCCCTTCAAATTGGGTTATTTACAATTGCATTCAACAAATAAAATGATAATCCTATTTGGGTAATTTTCACTGTTGCAATTTGACCGTTAGATCCCAACGGTCACATTGCTAGAGATTTTCCTATTTAAAGGCTTAAATATAGAGCTTTGTTCACAAGCATCTCTACCTCTTCTTAACACTTTTGCAAACTCAACTACATTTCTCTCAATCTTTCAATCTCAACAACATGGATTCAAAGGGCTCAAGTGCAATAACTAACAGAAAGAATAGATATAATAAAGGCAGTATGAAATAGAGGAGGCAAGTTAATGGAAATCTGATCAAGTTCAAGAACTTGAAATGCGATTGCAGAGTACGTGCTGCTGTTCGGATTTCAGAGACTAAAGATAATCCAAACAAGCTATTCTACAACTGTCCATATGATGTCTGTGACTTTTCCTAGTGGTGGTGTCCAGAACCAAGTGATTTCGACAATAGTGCATTCTTTGAAGGTCATAGAAGTTGTACAGTAGCACAACAACAAGTGCAGGTAGAACTTGAAGAAATACTAAGTGCCCTGAATGAAGTGAAGATTATACTGAAAAAAACTTATCAAACTCAAAATGTTTGTGACCAAGACTTAATTGATGTGCATAAACTCACTTCAAAGAAAACCGAACAAGGTGGGGTGATATGTGGGCTATTAAAGGTTGTGCTCTGTTTGAATGCTTTTTTTTTTTTCTGAGTGTTCTTGTGGTTATTTTCCTAAAGTGATTAACCTAAATTACTAGCATGAATTTTGTAATAAGTTGTACTCTAGCTACTGGAATGAGTAATGATAAGATGAAAATTTAATAAACTTGTAATGCTCTATTTTCAGAATGCTTATCTTTGCTAACTAAGTGTATATAATGTGAAGTATCTTGTTTAATTAAGCATATGGCCTAGTCTTCAATACTGCATTTCCTATGTAATAACTTAACATAAGCATTCTGCACATATAGCTAAAAATTAAAGGGATTACAATCTTTAGTTATAACAATATCTATTAACAGTAGCAAAATTAACTTGTGAGTTAAACTTTAACAGCAACAAGCAAACCAATCCATAACGAGTGAGAAGAAAATCCATTAATTGCATTCCAGCATTAAAATTCTTAAGAAGTATCATACACAGTTACTTTCACAAAGCATAAAGCAGTTGAATATAAATAGCTTCTTGTAAACTCATGTATAATTTGCAGGTATTAACCAAGCAAGCTTATCATATTACTTGTCTTTGGCATCACAATAATATCATGTACAAAAAACAAAATAACAAAAGGCTCAAACTTATAGTCAGTCTGAGTAAAAGACGATACACCAGCTCTATTCTTCTACCCATGACAAGATGTTGTATCATTTGATCCTTTCAAAAAATTAGTTAGTGGGAATAGTCTTGATCTGCTTCTCATGCTGGATGCTATCACTTTAATAGTTTCATTCTTGAGTAACATGTCCTGACATGAATAAAACAAACACTTACATATGAAAAAAGAAAAGATGCTGATTACTAAATTTTTTTTAAAGAATCATGAATAAAACTCACCATTGTCATGGACAGTAGGCTGAGATAGTGCACTGCAAGCAACCCTTTGAGTTATAGGCTGATTAGAATTAGAAGTGCCTTCACCATTCACAACCTATACCACACCCATTGCATCATAAGCAATTAAATTAATTAAATTTAACAACTAAATGAAAGAGAGATGATATGGATTGTGAATGTAGCTGGTTCATCAACTTCTTTCCTCCTCTTGATCTGTGGCCGGCCAATAGACTTGATAATTATAGGTGGCTGTAAATTATCATGTAGAACCAGTGGCCACGTCTTATCATCAGGTAAAGAAAAGTATTGATACTTATAGGTGTTGATAAAAGTTGGACATTTCAGATAATTATGGATATAATCTTCAATGTTGAGCCTTTTTGCATCAGTGGAACAAACACTATGCTTACAAGGTAAGCCAAATATCTGCCATTCCCCACAATCACAAGATTTTTTTACCTAAATCTATTACGAATACTTTACAGAGATCTTCCATCACTTCGAAGGTGTTTTCATGACCAAATATCACCGTTAAACCTCTCGCTGCAGCTCTTGCTTCCACAATCTTTCTCCTAACAAGAGGTGGTAGATGTCCATTCCACTTTTTTGCATCCTCATTCTTTCTGTTAATAAGTTTCATGATCTTTCTCCTTATCTCTTCGAGCATCCTAACAATAGGCATGCCTCTAAAACTGTTAATCTAGTTATTGAATGATTCAGTCATGTTATTAGTCACATGATTGCACTTGGTGTGGTTAGGAAAAATGTGTTTAGCCCAATATATAGTTGGAATGTTCATGAGCCATCGATGAGCTGCATCGCTGATTTTCTTCAATTCCTCAATGCTTTCACTGAATTCTGAGTAGTTTGGACTTCTACATGCTTTCCAAAACACCTTTTTCAACAAAGTGCCAGGAAACTTTTGCTTGAAATTGGCATAAATATGCCTACAACAGTATCTTTTGATTGCATTAGGAAATACTCTATCAATTGCATTGATAACTCCTTTTTGTCGATCACTCATGAAACATAGGCCTTCTCCACCATTACAACCAATCTGGTCATATAGTTTTTTCATAAAAAAACTCCCAAGAGCAAGTGCTTTCACTCTCTACTACACATAAGGCTAGTGGATATATACCATAATTAGCATCAATCCCAACTGCAATTAATAAAACTCCTTTATATGGCCCTTTTCGATGGCAGCCATCAACCCCTACAAATTGTTTACAACCTTAAAAAAAAAAACCTCTCCTACTTGCATCAAGCATCATGAAAAATCTTTTAAATACTGGGTGGGCTGTATCTCCATTCAATTCCCTCTCAATAGCTACTGTGGATCCGGGGTTATACTTTATCAAAGCTTGTTGGTATCTACTCAATTTGCTGTAACTTTTCTTGTGATATTGGCCAAGTATCTTAAGTGCTTTTTGTTTTGCTCTGTATAAACTATGCACACTGCATTCAATGCCATACTTTTTCAAAAGCTCAGCTGCTATTAACTTGACACTAACTTCGGGAGTTGACTTGAAGATATGAAGATAAGTGGCTGCAATCCAGGTTGAAGTAGCTTCTCTGTTATCATTATCAATCCCACCACATATATGAACATCACATAGGGTCTTAATTTGAAATGAGTTGCTGTTCCAGTTTGGACTAGCATGAATTCTCCATGTACATCCTGACTTAGCACATCTAGTTGTCACTCTGGCTTTTTCATTCTTAAGTCTATACAATCTGAAGCCATTTCTGATGGCATATACCCTCAACACCTTCCTAAACTCATAAACATCTACAAACAACTGACCAGGCCATAGAACAAGATTATCTCCATCTTGTGTGAACTCAAATCCACCTGAACTGGTGTCATATCTCACACAAGCAGCAATTTCCTCATCCGACGAATCAAATTCATCACCAGTCTCATCACCCGACTGATAATCATCAAGAACATACTCACTTTCTTCACCATTTGATCTTGCATTCTCTTTATCACTTTCTTCATCATCGTAATGCACAACACTGTAATGCAATAAAACAACATAAATAAATGCTATTAATTTTAAAGAAAAAACTAAAATTTAGTAAATAGAAAATGCAAAGTGTAGTTGACAGGTAGTATCACAAAAATACAGTATATCATCTATTTCAAGCTTATTAAAACTCACTTTAAAAATTACATCATAAATATTACCATATGCTTGCAAATGCATAATCAACCGTAACATAAGCTAAAACCATATACTTGCAAATTACTCAAAATGGCATTGGAAAATTTATTCTTAATTTTATGTTTTACAGTTCCATAATCAAAGATGTGTCAATGAACAAATAATGAAGCATAAACGCTCTAAATGGAGCCAAACAAAATTTATTCAAAACTAACCTATAATTAGTTTCAACATACCGATTCAAATCTTTCGAGTATCTTTGAAATTTAGAGCATGACATGATGCGGGTTTAGTATTTATTCTTCACTTCACCCAAGTAATAGATACTACTTTGCTAGAAATTAAAAAAAAAATTTGCCTTGTCAACAGAGCTTTCGTCGTTTGAACTTCATGAAACTCAGCTTCATGAAAGAGAAAAGAGAAAAAGTTTCAGGGGAAAGAGAAAAAGTTTTAGCTTTGATTTTTTTACAATTTTTTATTTATATCAATTATCATAAGGCATGATTTTTTTCATAATGAGTTGACAAGTCATTGGGCTCATGTCAACTAAAAGTTAGCTTGTCAAATTAAATTACTAAATTGCCCATAACTAACCTAATGAGATTTGCCGTTTGCATTCTGTAAGGGGATTTTTACTAATAAATGAATCTTGATCATCCAAATGCAAAAGACCCAAAGCTCAAGAGAGGAAAGTAAAAATTACCCTATATATACTAATAATGTGTTAATATTTTACTAATACAATGGTTCTTTAAAAACATAAAATTACTATATTTATATACCTTTATAATAATTAAATAAGTTTTTAAATGATGTAAAATCTAAATTTGTATTTGAGAGAACATATTATGCTATATTATTAGTGCTTTAATAGCTTAATTGTTTGTTTTTGTTAAAAATAACAATTAAGATGACAAAACTTTGAACAAAAACATTGGACATCAAAATAAAAACTCATATTAACTCTTTTTTTGGGCATAAATCCAACATTACTAACCAGGCAAGCAATATGCTTTCCAGGCTGCAAAATGCCAGCGGCGTCCTGCACAAATAAAATAACAAAGTAAACAACGCGGTTGCTTCCATTTTTCTTGTCCTATTTTTTCGGGATGACTCCGCAATCTTTCTTTCGCGATTCCTACGTAATTTGATTTCCACTGATGCTATTTAAACTCTTCGCTTATTCGTAGTCAGGGATAGTTTTCATTTGATCGTCACCTTTTATGTCCCTGTGTTCGTTTTACTAACTAATCTAGCTAAATCTCTTTTGCCACCAACAGTTTTTTTTTCTTTTTTTAATTTTCAGTTTGTTGTAATTTCATGTTTGAATTCTGCAGCTATTGAATTATTTTCCAGGCTCAAACTCCATCTCCAAGATTAAAACTATGGGCACTAGTGATTTTACCGCTTTAGACATCTCACCTTGGAAGACAGCTAGCTCATCAGCTGCTTCAAATTTGCGGCATAAGTGGCCCATGAAAACAGGAAAGAAGCACTCTAAAGGCATTGACGTATATCATCTATTATTACTCATCTCAGCACTGTTATCAACCACAACCTTCCACGTACAATTGAAAATCCTGGTATGCAGAGCTGAACAGGCCTACGAATGCAATTCTAGCCGCCTAAGTCCCTTCTGCCAGATTGCGAATCAACATCCTTATTTTATCCTATCAGCCATTGTCTTCAATTCCTCAGCCTTTTTCATATCCGTAGCATTGATGATGATTCTTTTCAGCGCGCTTCCGCTCTGGCCACTGTTCCTAGTTTCTGCATTCTCAATGGCCGCCGCTTACATTTGCGCAATGTCGGACACTTTGAAGCCTCTCTTGTCAAGCTCATCCCTTGTCAATCCTCTCAGATAATACATTGTATGTCTTTGGTGTTTGACGTTTTAGTATTTGTAGTATATATATATATATCCATTTAATTATGTTATGTTATCTTTATCTTTAACCTCATATTGTTGAGTGTGATTTAAAAATCTCACAATGTCCAATCATTTGAATCGAAACGATATCTAATCTATCATGAAATGGGATTTGTTTGACATAATGATTCACAACTATTATATCAAACTTAGACTCATTTATTCCCGCCTTTATGTTGAGTAAGCTGGATTTTATCATACAGTATTTCGATTTACACTACCTGACTATATCAATTATCATATTAACATTTACAGAAGCGAATGTTCGCATGTTCTAAAAAGTGAATTCGGTACAATATTATAAGAAAAAATTTATTATGTTGTAAACTAATGAATCATTTCACTACATTATAAAAATCTTTTACAGCATTGTAAAATCTTAAATCTATATTTTAAAAAATGTGAACATCTTCACGAAAGAACGACTCTCTTATCATCTATCAATAAAAGTTCATCCACAACTATTTTGAACAAGTGAATAAAGATTGATGAAGCCTGAGAAATTATTTTGTAACAGTCCCAATTTTATAATGAAAATTCTCCTTTTTAGCCTAGAGAAGAATTATGGCGAACATGACTCTACTTCTATTTTGTTTGGACTGATAACTAACGCATGAATAATATAGCTGGGTTTATTGACGCTGCAATTTGGTTTGTTTCTGCATAATCAAAGAAATCAACATAGCTTTCCCAAATTTGACAATGCCACCGTCCAATCAGAAAGCATGGCGTTTTTCAGTTTGATTTTTAAAGAAATAAATGTTGTCTCTACATTTTTTGTTCGTTTTTGCATCGCGTGGTTTTAGGAATGGCTATTTGTTGCGTAGCCAAGAAGATGAGAAGTGAGTTTAGTGCTATAGAGAAACTATAAAAGATGGATTTGTTGAGGATCCGAGAGAGACGTGTGAACCTCACAACCTTGATACATGCAGTCGTGGGCTGGGAAAGATATCAGAAGTCATAACCTGTGTAACTTTCTTTGAAGCTTCGCAAATAACTTTTTTTCGCCGGGTTACTTGCGCATTTCCTTCTGCATTGCCACGTCTTCACCTCACTTACGAAGGCCTCTGGAAATTACACGGTAAGTGTGAGAATTTTGATACATTCTTGCATGTGGGCCCTTCAATATAATTTCCAAGATGCTTCCAAAATTCAATGGGATGTTTATGCAATAACTTGATAATTTCCTCCTGCATTCCTGCTTTTCGCCTTAACGTGGGTCTTGGAATTTTGGATTGGAATTTGGAAATTACACGTACACACGGTCACGGTGTTGACCTACATCCATCAAGAGTATCCCTCGTTACTCAAGTCATTGAGGGTGGTGTTGTTGGTCAACTCGAGAGTTCATGTGTTTATTTTAAGTCATTTTTATGTTTTTACTCAGTTGTGAATATTATTTGTGCTCACAATTACCTAAGATAAAGTAAGAGTAGTGAATAAGTTTTCTCATCTCCAGCCAAAACCTATTATTGGCCCCCTAAAAAAAAGGAAAATGCTAGAGAACACGAAAATACTAATAGAATATTGAGAGAAACGGTAACTTATGATGCCGTTTCATTCTCTCAGTATGTCAGCATTCCCTACCATGCACCACTCCCTTGACTTTAAATTCCTCTTTCATCGTGACTACACTCAAAAAGAAAAAAGAAAAAGTAAAAAGAGTGTTTCAGCTTTTTACGTGAGGGAAGCTAAGCAAAGCTACTCCATTATGGTTCCTTAAAGCTAAAATCTCAGTCCTTCTTCTCCTTCGTTCTCCTTCAACTCATTTAATCAGTGATTCAGCTTGGCAGTTTTTTTTTTTCGATCTACATCTTAAAGCAACATTCAGTTAGTAATTATCTCAACTTAAAGAATAATAATAGATATATACTTGTATTTATTAATTAAATAATAATGTGTTTAATTTAGAATTTTTTAAAAATCTTTTTGTTTAAATGATATGTTTGATTTCGAAACTTTTAATTTAAATTTTGTTTGAACATAGAATTATTTTTAATTTAAATTGTGTTCGATTTATTCTTTATTTAAATTATGTTCAATTTATCTTTCTCATTCGATGACATACCAAGGATCTGAAAGTGGAAGTTTCCAATATTTGCTACATCAACAACATAATGAAGACAACAATAGATGTGATTGATATTTAAATTTGGTTAAATTTAACTAATTACAGTACTTTTTTTTTAAAATTGCTTCTTGAAATTTATTACCGAAATGTGGACAAAAATTTAAAAACTTTGTATTTCCTCATTTTGGTAATATGATTACTTTTATAATTTGTACAGCCAAACCAATATATATTGTTGTGGCAGTATATTGTATTGTGTAGTAATATAGCCAAATATAATAGCAAATTATCATTAGAGAAGCTAGAATGCTTAATATGTGTTGTAACAACTAGGGAATAGGATCCCATGTGCACAATTGTGGATTCAATTTTATTGACTTTATTTATATTCACATTTGATATCTCAGTCTTTGCGTTGTGGACTAGCAATCGAAAAATAAACGCATGAAAAATGGTTGTTGCCAATTGAAATTGACCAAGTTATAAATTAGGTGTTGCATGTCTTCATGTTACCGCCCTTTTTATCTGACCTCTACTCCTCCGATCTCGATTTGCCCACGCCAGAAGACGTTCACCGCCAAGCCGATGCTCAGTTTTTCCGTTTCTCTCTGATTCACCGACAGGCCAACACAGCTTGGATCTTTTCGACCACCATGAGAACCAGGTCAATTTCGTCCTGGATCTGATCCAACAACGTGTCGAGCAGTCGGATCCTTTAAACGACTCCGATTTGAGTTTTGACGTTTCGGCGTTGTTGAAGGGAATAGAGAATAGAGAAATGTGGGAAGCTGAGAGAAGTGGAAGAAGCTGAGAGAAGCTGAGAGAATAGAGAATAGAGAATAGAGATATGTGGGAAGCTCAGTTTCGGCGTTTCGGTTTCGGGCTTTCGGCGTTGTTGAAGGGAATATGAGTAGGAGTAGAGGAGTTATATGTGGGAAGCCGAGAGAAGTGGAAGAAGAAGGAGGAAAAAATGAGAGAACACGTGGGGGCCATAGACCTTTGCTTTTTCTTTTTTCTTTTTGAGTGTAGTCACGTGAACTCAAGGGAGTGGTGTGTGGTAGGGAAATGCTGACATGCTTTCTCTCAGCATTCTCTCAGTTTTCCGTTACCTAGCACCACTAAAAAAAAAAAGGCTAGTAACACAACAAGGTTGGAGAACGAAAAACTCTTTACTGATGTTGACACGTTACGTTATCGGTCAGTTAGGCTAATGTAGGGCTGGGCATTCAATTTGGCCAATAAAAACCGAATGGTTAAAAAATTATGAACCAATCAATTTTTGATTTTTCAATCGAACTAAGTCGAAAACCGATTGATTCAGTGTTAAAATAAAATAAAAATAAAAATGGATGTGTTATTGATGCAGTAGGTTATTAGAATATTTTATGATATTATGGTGTTTTTATTTTAATTAGCATCTTATTAGTTAGGTGTTTATATATAGATATATATATATATATATATATATATATATATATATTATTTCTAGTTTAATTGTGATTCAATTTTCCTATTTGAGTTATATTGAGATGTAGATTTTTACTTATTATAAATAAAGAGGTCTTGTCATTATTAATATAATTCAGTTATTCAATAAATTCTTATTTTGTTCCCTTGATGGGTTCATTATCCTTATCCTTAACCTCACATTGTTGAGTGTTATTTAAAAATCTCATGATGTTGAGTCATTTGGAGTAGAATGATATCTACTCTATCACGATGTCGAGTCATTTGGATTATAATGATATTTTATCCATCATGAAGTCGGATTCATTTGACAAGTGATTCACAAACTCCACATCAAACTTAGACCTATGCATTCGCATCTTTGTGTTGAGTGAGTGGGGTTTATCTTTAAAGTATTTCTACTTATACTATCCCGCTTGTTAGTTATCATATAATTTTTTTCAAATGCAAATCTCTAAATTTTTAAAAGTACGAATTTAAGGTTTTACAACATTGTAAACTACTCAATTATTTTACAATGTTGTAAAATCATGAATCAACGTTTTAAAAAATACAGACATCCTCACTAGAGATGGACTCAATTATGTTATATCAATAAAAGTTCATCAACAATTATTTTTACAAAAACAAATAAATATTGATGAAGCCAGAGAAATTATCAAGCTTTGAGATTTTGTAACCGTCCCAATTTTATAATGAAAATTCCCCTTTTTAGCCTAGTGAAGAATTTGGGCAAACAGAATCTGCTTGTATTTTGTTTGGACTGATAACTAACACATGAATTATTGATGCTGCAGTGTGGTTTGTTTCTACGCTATCAAATGAATCATACGTTGCTTTGCCATATTTGACAATGGAGTAAAATCTCGTTTAGTCCTTATATTTTGAAGTTAGTACCTGTTCAGTTCCTATATTTTTAAAAATACTTCAAAACATCCCCGCATTAAATTATTAGCACATCTCCTCTTACTTTTTGTTGCTTTTGGATTAATTTTTATAATATTACCCTCTTATAATATTTTTTTGGACATTAATAAAAGAAAAAATTAATTATCAATTTAATCTCAAAAATAAAATAGAAACAAAATTAGTATATGTTACTTTTTTGTAACACAATGCTAAGGAAATAATACATTAATTTTTTTATTACTAATGTCCAAAAAAAGGCAATTTAATTATTTTTACAATAATTTTTTTTGGACACATGTAAACTTTAACAAAAATTAATATATATCATTTTTATTTTTATTTTATTTTTAGGGTTAAATTGATAATTTATTTTTTCTTTTTATTAATTTTATAAAAAGAAACATTATTGTAAAAAGGTAATATTATAAAAATAAGTCAAAAAAAATAAAAAGTAACAGCAGGGATATCAATAATTTAAGGGTAACGATGTTTTAAGGTATTTTTAAAAATATAAGGACTAAATGAACACAAATCTTAAAATATATGAATAAAACGAATTTTTACCCTTTGACAATGCTACAGTCCGAATGTAATTAGAAAGTACGGTATTTTTCATGTTTGATTTCTAAAGAAACAAATTTTCACTCTAGTTTTTTGGTCTATTTTTGGATTATATAGTATGAGAAATGGCTATTTGTTGCGGAGCACATATCGATCATGAAGATGAGAAGTGAGTTTAGTGCTAAACAAAAAAAATATAAAAGATCGGCCTTGTGGAGGATCTGAGAGGGAGCATCTCTGTGCCCCACAACTAGATCTATTTAAGATCTTGACACGCGTGCAGTCGTAACACTAGCCATCTGGTCGTTACTCTAAAAAAAATATCATAACTTGTGTAACTTTCTCTTAAATTTCCCAAATAACTTTAGTTCACCGGGTTACCAGCGCATTTCCTTCTGCATTGCCGCGTCTTCACCTTGCTTACACCGACTTTTGGAAATTTTTATTGGAAATTACATGGTAAGTGTAAGGAAATGTTTGTTTCTGAAATTTTAATTTGATTTAATTTAAGATATTTTAATATTTTAATTTTTTTGTTTTTGTAACTAAAGTCTTATTGTAAGCCATTTTTATATGAATAGAAAAAGTAAAATTTTTTATTTTTATTCAAATGATAAAATATCTAAATAAAAAATTAATTTTTACTCACAAAAATACACTCATTAAATGTATTTGTTGCCTACCTAACTATTAGATATTATGCCACTTGGGCTTGTAGCCTAGTGGTGGACCATTGCCCTCAAAGTTAAGCATGACTATGAGGGCAATGGTTCGAGTCCCCACGGACTCAAAAAACTCCCTCAATTAAATTTAATTGTGCGGAGCATTCTTACAACGTCTTTCTCTCTTGCGAATGCGAGTGGAGTAGAGGCATCCCTCTTCTATGAGGGGTATTTGGATGGGCATGTACTTCATAGGATAAATGTCATAATATAAGTCTCATGTATATATATATCTGATTGTAATTATCAGTGTAATGCCCTGCTGTCATAGCAGTTGTATATATATCTCTGTATGATATAGTAACCACCTAATGCTTACTCAGTTAAAAAAAAAAACTATTAGATATTATATTAGAATTTTCCTTGTTCTCAAATCTTACTAGGTATTAAATACTTAACATAAAATTCAATTTGAATTTTTTAAATTTTTTTATTAGATAACAATTTTTATGTATAGTATTATGTTAAATTGCAAAAAATGATGTTATCAAAATTATTTTTTCATAAATTATATATCAAATTCGTAAGTTATGAATATTTATAACATATAAAAATTATTGTATTGTAAACATACACATAGTTAAACTTCATGCATATATATTACTTTCAATTTATAACTTATGTTCGGACATTAAGTGAAAAAACGTTAGATTTAAGATATTTTGAATTTATAAAAACAAACAATTTATAACTTGCGTTCAGAAATTAAAAAATAAAAAATAAATATATTATTCTGACATGTGCATTTAAATTCATTTAAATTTTAGTAACGTTAAGACCAATTCTTATTTAAAGTAAAATACAAATACTACCTAATAAAGCAAAAAGGCATTTTTGCGTGTGGACCCTTCAATGTCACTTCCAAGATGCTCCCAAAATTAAATGGGATGTATGATGTAACTTGAGAGTTTCCTCCTGCATTCCCGCTTTTCGCCTTAACGTGGGTCTTGTTATTTTGGATTGGAATTTGGAAATTACACGTACACGGTTACGGTGGGTCGAAGAAAAATGACAAACCCACAAAGGCATTTTTGTTAGACTGCTTGGCCACGAGCGCACTTAGGGATGGTATCGGAGACACCGCTTGTAATAGATTTGTCATTATCAACCTTAAATTCACATAAAATTTAAATTATCAAATTCATCTGTAACTTGTAATGGGTTTTAATTTTTTTTTTAAAAAAAATCAACCCATAGTAAATTTTAATAATTATCAAATCCGTAATGATACCTGACGAATTTTTTTGTAGGTTTCTGTATTTAAAATTATAAATATTTAATATATAAATTTATAACAATAACCTCATATTTTATATAACATGCTCAATTTTATATTTAATTAATATAAATAAAAAATAAAAAAATTCAACATGAATCCAACTTAAATTCTCAAATATAAGTATAAATTATACAAATTCATTTAAAAAACACAAACTACTACATAAAATAATAATTACAATTCATATTATCATTAAAAACAAACTCCAAGAGAAGATCTTCATTTCATTCACCACAATAAGCATTCATCCAACATGGTTTCTAAAATAATAATTAAGATTAATATTTTCAAATATTAATTTGGAGACAAAAATTATAATAATGAAATAATTCATGTATTAAGGTAAAGAAAAATACTACATACAAAATTATAATAGGTATATAATATACACAACTTTGGGCCTTTTGCTATTTGGTAATTCGAATTATTACATTATTTTCTTTCTACATTTTTTAGATTAAAATTAAATTAAAAATATTTGAAAAAAAATTACGGGTCTAGTGGATATCCATGTGGGTATTTACCGGATATAAGGTTAATACCAAACCTACCCTCATCCATGTGCGAGTTTTAGTTTATAATAATAAACATACCTGCAATAGGTAAAATTACCCGCAGCGGATGGGTTTTGGCGGGCAGTTTGGGTGGGTTTACGGGTTTGAGGGTACAATTGCCATCCCTAAGTGTACTAAATAAAATTTTGCTAGGATAAATTATAAAAGTTCAATAAAATTATATTTGGTGTTGTCTTATTAAACAATGAAAACAAAAACTTAGTAAACAAATTAGATTAGCCACCACAGACAATTATAGGTGTCCATTTAAAGCAAATTTAGTAATGTTAGAAACTTCTAATTTTTATCATTTAAAACAAATTTAATATTGTTAGAATCTTTATGGGTGATTGATCAATGCAATCATATAAATATAATCATTATATGACCTATCATAAAATTCTATAAAATGAATATTTGTTTACTTCATATATTTTTGTAAAACATTGATGTGTTGACCTATATCTCTATCAAGAATTGCTCGTTACTGAAGTTATTAGGGGTAGAGTTGTTAGTCAACTCGAGAGTTCGTATGTTTATTTTAAGTTATTTTTATGTTTTTACTTAGTTGTTGTGAATATAATTTGTGCTCACAATTATCTAAAATAAAGTAAGAATAGTGAATAAGGTTCCTCATTTCCATCCAAAATCTATTATTTTAAAAAAAAGGCTAGAAAGCACCAAGGTTGGATAAGTAGAACAGACAATACGAATATTTTTTATCGAATGTTGACATTTTATCAATAAGTAACCCTAAAGCATAAATAGTGCAATGAATTACATTTAAACTCTCTCTAAATTAAGAGATTTGCTGATGTCACTAGCTATCTCTTCCAAACCTTACCTCAAAGAGTCAGAGTCATCTGTTCTTTTATCATCAGTAAGTTTTATTTCGAATGTATGTTTGTGTTGAATAATAATTTTAGTTAAGTAACTACATCTGCTGATGTGGCAGTTGAGTCAACAAGGTTGTTATAATTAGTTTTAAAATCTGTTATTTCGTTATTAATGATTGTTAATCATTTGTAATCTTTCCTCATTCTTCACATGTGTGTTAACACATCCAGAATGTTATGGATACCAGTATATAAGCTCATTGTACTCTCAATTCAGATGAATGGAATTGATGAATTGTTCTGCAAAATACTTTCTCAGAGTTTATTAGATTTTCTTTCACTTTCTCAGTAACCAAACAACTTCAATTTGGTATCAGAGCCATAATCAACCATTTCACATGGCTTTAACAAACTTGAACACAAACATATCATCAACACTATCATCGTTTACCTTTACTACTCCAATCAAGCTTGACAGATTTAACTATATAATTTGGAAGTCTCAAACTCTCTCCTTAATTCGAGCTAATTAACTTGAAAATCTTCTAGATGGATCTAAAACTTGTCTAGATCGATTTCTCTCAAATGTTTCAGGAAATTCAAGTGATGTCTCTAATACATCTGAGAACACAAATGTTGCTCCACATGAGAATCTTGCATTTTCTGTATGGAAGAAGCAAGATCAGATGTTATTGAGTTGGCTAATGTCCTCTATCAATGTTAAAATTATCAGTCTTGTGGTAAACTAAAAAACCTCTCATGAATTATGGACTAGCTTAGAACATCAATTTGAATTTGAAATTTCTGCTAAGAAAGTTCACTTAAAAATGATGTTAAACAATTTGAAGAAATGTTCTATGACTATCACTGAATATTTTAGCAAATTGAGATCTATCACTAATGAGCTAGCTATAGCTAGAAGTCCTGGTAGTTCTTTAGATTTCATCACTCAATCTAATTTCAGGACTAGGTCAACCTTACTATCCAATGGTTGTCTATATTGAAGCAAATATTTTAAAGACGAGTATTAATGAGGCATATTCTATGTTGTTAACATATGATGCTCGTTTAGAAAATAATCAGTCTAATGCCTTTAAAGAAGCTAAGCTGAATTTTGTTGCCAACTTAACTTAGGCTAGAAACAATAAGAAGAAAGCTAATAATAATAATAATGCAGTTTGGAATAACAATAATCAAGGCAACTGGAATGGAAATAATGGAAACAAACATAGAGCTAATAATTGGAACAATAACTTCATTAATAGATGAGGTTATAACTTATGAATGAGACAAACTTTTGGAGGAGGATGAGGGAATGACACTGGAATGGAAATCAAGGCAGAGGTAATTTTGGCAATGCTAGTGGAATTCTAGAAACAATGGATTTTTTGTTAGTTTTATCAATTGTGGTAGAGGAGGAAGTAAAGGAAATATCATCTGTCAAATCTACTTTAAGCATAATCACTCTATTGCTGACTGCACAGATAGGTTCAACAGAAATTTTGTTCCAACCTTTTCTATGTAGGGCAACGTTCCAAATCAAAATCAGGGTCGTAGAGTTGATTTCATGGCCACACTATAAGGAGTTACTGATTAAGGTTAGTATTTGGATAGTGAAGCAACACATCACCTTACTAACAATATGCAAAATCTAGCCGAAGGTAAGTTTTATCTTGGATCTCAATTTGTTGTTAGTAGGCAATGGACAAGGTCTTGAGCATCACACACATAGGCAACACATGTCTCTCTACCTTTTTAGGAAAACAACTAAACATTTTTAATGTTTTGTGTGTGCCAAAAATAACTAAAAATCTTATAAATCTATCCAAACTCCTTTTAGATAATCATATAATCATTGAATTTGTTTTCAATCTTTGCTTTATTGAGGACAAGATGCAGGGAACTCTGTTGGCATAAGGGATTGCTGAAGATGGATTTTTCAAGCTATTGTCTCAAGATGAATCTGTGTTTGGTTTTAAAATCTCAGTCTTAAATCTTGGTTCAATGTTGTCTGTTTGCCTTAATAAACAAGTTGTGCACTCCTTATAAGAGTTAAATAATCAAACTTCTGTTAGTTCAAACTTGATCATTCTGGATAGTCAGAATTATGTGAGTCTTTTAGCTTCAAAAGGTGAATCAATGTAGCTATTGTATAATGGGTTTGGTCATCCAAGAAAATATGTTCTGCAAACAATAATGAAATCTCTTCCTTTACATTCAATTGATTCTCAGTCTTTGAAATTCTATGATGCCTATCAATGTGGCAAATTACTGACCAGTTTCATTTTCCTATCACTGATATAAAATCAAAATATCATCTTTAACTTCTTTATGCTGACTTATGGGGACTATCTTCAGTACCTTCCATGGATGGTTATAAATATTACATTTCTTTTGTTGATGATTTCACAAGGTATTGTTGGATATTTCCACTCACACTCAAATCAGAAGCACTAGATACCTTTAAGCATTTTAAACTCCTTGTTGAAAAACAATTCTCATTATACATCAAAACATTGCAAACAAATATGGGGGGAGAGTTCATAACATTCAATTTCTTTTTACAATAAAAGGGTATTCACTTTAGACATAGTTGTCCCCATACTTACTATTAAAATGGTGTAATTGAAAGAAAACATAGGCATATTATTAAAACTAGACTTACACTCTTATCTCAAGCACATTTACTCTTGTCTTTTTGGTAGAAAACAAAGATTGTAACCAGCTGATCTCTGCACTAGCTGAAGCTAAGGCCCTATACTCACTCTCAGCACTAGATTTAGCAATGACTGACTGCTTCCTGGATGACCATGAGATAAAATTATTACCTAAATAGATGCAATAAGCTCTAACAGATTTTCGATCATCTAAATCACAAGCCCAATCTGTATCAGTGAATCCAGTAATCTTCATTTCCCCATTTTGAGCAAACTTAAGTTCATAATCTTGAGTAGACTTTAAGTATCTAAACATTCTCTTACATGCTATAAGATGTTGCATTGTAGGAATTGAAACATACTGGCTTAACTTATTTACAGCAAAGGCAATCTCAGGCCTTATTAAAACCAAATTCTGCATACCTCCTACAATGCTCCTGTAATGTGTAGCATCAGCAATATATTGGCCTAGATGTCCTTGAGCTTCTTTATATAACTTAATTCCAGTACTCATAGGTGTGTCAATCTTTTTACACTCAAGCAACTGAACCTTAGTCAATAGATCTTTCATGTACTTCTTTTGAGACAGATAAATGCAATCTGCACCATACAAGACTTTTATGCCTAGAAAATAAGAGAGAGTAGCTAAATCCTTGAGTGCAAAAACTGCATTAAACTTGGTAATGAAATATTCTAGTTATGCAGTATTTGGTCATGTGATTAAGAAATCATCAACATAAATCAATACCAAAATCATGTAAAAACTAGTTTTCTTGATGAACAGAGATGTGTCAACTCTTGAATTTTCAAAGTCCCACTATAACAAACACCCTTTTAACTTTTCATACCAAGCTCGTAGAGCTTGCTTGAGACCATAAAGTGACTTATGGAGTTTACACACAAAGTTTGGCTTTTGACTGTCAACAAACCCTGCTGGTTGATCCATAAAAACTTCTTCTGTTAACTCCTCATTAAGAAAAGCATTATTAACATCTATTTGTCTGATTTGCCACTGATTCATAATAGCCAAATTAATCACTACTCTAACAGTGGCTGATTTTACCACTGGACTAAAAGTTTCAAAGTAATTTACCCCTACAATTTGTTGAAAACCCTTAGAACCTAATATGGCCTTGTACTTGGCCAGACTTCCATCTGAGTAATGCTTAACTCGATATACCCACTTGTTTCCAACAGTCTTCTAACCATCTGATCTTGGAACTAAAGATCATGTATTGTTCTTGAGTAGAGCACTATATTCCTCCTCCATAGCTTCAAACCATTTAGAATTTTGTATAGCTTTTTCTACAGAATCTGGCTCTTATAAACAAGAGCTACATTGTAGAGCTTAGGTTTGAAAATGCCGATCTTACTCCTAGTGATCATAGGATGTGTGTTTTCTGGGTCTAATGTGTTTTGATCAATTTCTGGTGATGTTTGAAAAATGGGAGGTCTGTTGGTAGTGTTTGGTTGAATTGGTAAAGAAGTATGAAGTTCTGGATTAGGCTTTATATTTATGATTGGTGATGTGCTTATTTGTGACAATGGATGAGAATTGTTGTTATGATCAGGAGGAACTGAATGATAAGAACTACTGCTGGTGGAACTTGCAGAGATAGGATTATGAGTATTGTTATCATCTGAAGTTGAGAATGATGGTAAAGTGGATAGATCATATACTTGCTGAAGAGTGAAAGACAAGTTTTTATATGAGTTTGACTTATTAGAAGCAAAAGCAGAATCTAAGGAATAAGGAAAAGAGGACTCATCAAAGACAACATGTCTTGCTATATAAACCTGACCAGATGGATGCAAACACTTGTATCCTTTATGAGAAGGGCTATAACCAATGAATACACACTTGCTAGAATGATAATCAAACTTATGCTTGTTATAATCTCTCAAATATGGATAGCATGCACAATTAAAACATTTAAGCATTTTGTAGTCTGGTTTATGTTTGAACAACTTTTCATATGGAGTAAAAAACTTCAGAGCTGCAGAAGGCAACCTGCTAATATGGTAAACTGCTGTTTGGAAAGCTTCCCACCAAAATTTTAAGGGTGATTTGGCTTCAGCTAGAAGTGTGAGTCCTAACTTAACAACATGCCTATGTTTCCTCTCAACTACCCAATTTTGGTGATGTGTGTAGGGACATGAGTGTCTGAATATGATTCCATTTTGGTTCAGAAAATCAATAAATGCTCTATACTCTCCCTCCCAGTCAGATTACAGCATTTTAATAGGACATTGAAGTTGTTTTTCAACTTACAATCTGAACAATTTGAAAACTTGTAGGGCTTCCGATTTCAATTTTAATGGATAAATCCAGGTGTATCTACTGAAATCATCAACAAAGCTGATATAATAGACATAACCAACTTTGGAAAGGATAGGTGAAGGGCCTCATAAATTAGTGTGAATTAGTTCTAGCATTTGAGAAGTTTCGGTTTCTGTGGCAGGGAAGTGCAATCTGTGACTTTTTCCTATTTGACAGGCCTCACATATTTATTGTGTAGCTTGGTTAATAAGAGAAGTTGAAAGATTAACAGTTTGATCATTCTTGAACAAATGTATTAAGACATTATGATGAGGATGACCAAATCTTCTATGAAGAACATCAGCTTTATTAACCAATAAATTACAAGAGGAAACATCAATTTGAAAACAAGCTTTAAAACTTGAGTGTTTGTTCTGAACATTATTTGCAACAGAAAAGGAAACATAACATGTTGATAACATAGATAGAGGCTGATTTAAAGAAACTTGACACACGAAGGAAGAGGGAGACTGTGATGATTTTAACAGCAACCTATACAATCCTTTCTCAGCAAGACCTTGCAGAAGTACGTGTCCCTTCAGTGAATCCTTTACATAACACACATTGCCAACAAATACAATGGAAAGATTATTATCAGTTGTCAATTTGGATATGCTTATTAAATTCTTAGAAATTGAAGGAACTAACAAGATATCTTTGAGTGCTATAAGTGTGTGTTTGTAGGCAAATTTGAAACTTTTATGATTAAAGCATGCATCACTAATATGAGTAATGACCAAACCTTGTCCATTGCCAATAGTCAGCTGGTCTAAGCCTTTGAATTCTTCTCTCATATGCATGTTTGCCATGTTGTTTGTAATATGGTGTGTAACTCCACTATCAAGATACCACCCTTCATCAGTTGAACCCTCAACATTTGCAATATAAGCTTCAGGCAGAGTAAATGCCTCTTATGGATATGAAGAAGAAGCAGGAGAATAGTGCATGAACTGATAGCTAGGATCTGAGGCTTCATAAGGATCTTCAAATGATGATGGCTGATAGGGAAATGGCTCAAAATTAGCCATATATATAGTCTTTGATCACATCATTTTTCCTCTCCTGAATTATTTTGATGAAGAAACATAAGCATCTCCATACCTATACCAACATGCATCAGCAGTATGTCCTTGCTTGTGACATATTTGACATATAGGTACTGGCTCACTTGATTCAGAAACACTGGAAGTATTAGCAGGAGAGAACATGTGCCTCATTTATAGTGGCCTATGAGACTGCATGAATTGATTCCTTTCCAAACCTGCAACATTTCATCTACCAAAACCACTAGCAGTACTACCACCAATTGGAAAACCTCTAGGATAAGAAACAGAAAACATGCCTCGACCAAAGAACTGACCTTTGCCTCCAGATTGTCCATAGGTAGCATTACTATTGCCATAAACATTTCTCCTAGGATTACCCCTCATATGTGACTAATTTGTATTCATCATACTATAATTTGCATTAAACATGGCCCGAGGGTTCTGATTTTGTTCTAGCCTAGCTTCATGTGTCAATAAAAGTGCATACGCATCATCATAACTCATCTTTTTTGTTGTAATTATTAAAGCCAAATCTAGATACCTAGATCCAAGTCCATTTAGTGTCCTTATCAGCGGATCTTTTTCAGTTATGTTATCTCCAGCACACGAAAGTTTATTAGCTAGCATTTTCATTTTCGAACAATAATCTTCAACAGACATTGACTCTTTTCTCAAAGTATCTATTTCATATCGGAGCTGCATTATTTTTGCTTCAGATTATACTCCAAATTGTTTTTCAATAGATTTCCATTTATCAAAGGAAGTATCATAGTTAAGGACTGAGCATAAGATACCTTTACTAATTGTTGAAAGAAGCCAACTAAGCAGAGTTCGATCTTGAGCTCTCCAGTTGACATGAGCTAGATTTTCAATCCTTTCCACAGATCCATCAGCTTGTGACTGAGAAATATATTGTTCTGGAATATTCTGCTTCTTTGAGATTAATCCTTCAAGTTGATTCCCTCTTATTAAAGTGATCACTTGTTTGCGCTAGAGAAGGAAGTTTGATCGATCGAGTTTTACTATTGTAGCAAAAGTAAATGAAGTTTGTGTGGAATGCATTTGATTGATATTTAAACGATTTTGATTTATTGTACTGTAACTAGCCATGGATGGCTTTGATACCATGAAAGAGAAAAATGAGGTTGTTTGTTTTTGAGGAAAATATTTTCCAGAGAAAAGATCACTTTATTTCTTATTGATTTTACTTAACCAATTACATTAGAATCAACTCAACTTATAGGCATGCACAAGATGACAGCTTAAGCTAATTACATTTCGTTGTTCACACATACAGAATGACTAACAACAATCCTAACAAACTTGTGCTGATCTGGCAACTTGCTTAACTAACTTTGATGAGCTGGCATTGTTGAAACATCTGATTGACTGAGACTGAAGGTTCTTCTCCTTCTTACTCCTACTCTCTATGAGCTCAGCATATTGGACTTCCTTAACAAGTGGACGTTTCTTTTTACATTTTCCTAACAACTTATTTCTACAAAAAAAGGAAAAGAATCAAATTGAACTCTATCATCAAATTTAACAAGCCTCTAAATCTTCAACAGTATTGTTGCTCCACCAATTCGCTCTTTTCATGGACAGCCGGACAATGAATCGCCAAAGGGATGAAGTGTAATTCCCCCGCATACTTAGTATAGAGATTCCCAAGAGAGAAAGGGCTGCGACTAGTGACCACATCAAAGCAATGCTTGAAATGCTGAATTTCCCAACACTTACACTGAACTTAGGCGTGACCTCATCCACAAACATAACATAAACAACACATATGCAGATCACAAGAAAGAGGAGGATTGTTCTAAGTTGTAGCGGCCATACAAGAATGGTAATTGCAGCCATAGTAGTAATAAAGCCAGCCGAATTGAAAACCATCAGGTAGACAACCGTTGGTAACTTACCGGATATAACATCCTTAGCATGAAAATTTTCACCTGCAAAATATGCATATATAATCTTCCGTGAGAAAGGTAGCAGGCAAACTGCAAGATTCTGCTAAAAAGAAGTTGCCCGTATGTAGATGTAATAATTTTACAATAAAGAAATGTCTTGTCTTAATAAAATAAGGATAAGTAAAAGACAAAAAAAAAGTATATACTTTAGTGTAATGTATTTTGTCATAAGCATCCCTTTAAGATAACATTTTCTCCGTAAATAAGTTTAATTTACCTTGAGGATGGTTTCCTTTAACAAATCCATTTGGCAAATCATAGGCTGCGGTGAAAAAAACTGTAGCAATCATTCCTAGAACCATCAATATTACGTTTCGTTTCTCTATCGGAAACCGTGTGAAATTCCAGGAGCCACTAGTGGTATCGGTGGGGAGTCCTGGAAAATGAGCACTTTGTTGCCGAGCAGCAGCTCTTTCAAGGATCGATCCAATTTCTTTGGAAACACTATCTTGAGAATTGGCATTGCATATATCCAAGGCTGTCTGTCCCTGATTGTTCTTGGAATTGATTTGAATTATGCGACCGTAGGAACTCTCAAGAAGTAGATTTACTATCTGCAATTATTAAACATCATCAAGAGGCAGAAGCAGGCAGAAGCCTGAGCAGAGTGGGGAAGTAGGATTTTAGTTGAGGGAGTCGTAACGAAAATACCCAAGACTTAGTTTGAATAGAATATAAATATATATACGTATATATATTTGTTAAATATGCGATTGAACCATTAGAGTTGCGTAACTGTAACTAGCAGTTTTATTAACCCTAAGATAAAAGAGGCTTTGAAACAAAATTTTCGCCTCAAATTCTCTAGAGTTGACAGCAGCTAGCTCCTGGCCTCCTCAATTTTATTGATATTATGTTTATCATGATCTACCTAAGTTTATGGTCAATTTCTCCGTGTACAAATTAATTGGTAATCAAAAGTCTTGTGTGTCTTTGCGAGAGTGTGAGAGACAGCAGGGAGAGCTTACCACGATTAATTTGTTCAGCGCAGCAAGATGCAGAATACTGTTGCCCTCCTTATCTGTCGCATTGAAGAGATGCTCCAGGTTATGTCTCTCTGTCTCCTCCATCAAGATCTTAAAAGCATCGATTTGAGAATTCTTCACTGCAAGGATTAGAGCCGTCTCGTCATTGGAAGTCAGCTTTGCTAGGGATTCGGAGCTTGCTATTTCCGTAATCACGCCAGCATCACCATTGACAGCTGCTCTGTGTAGCGGCGTCATCAATCCGTTGTCTTCTACAACGAGACAAGATTCGGGAGCAAGTTTTCCGACAAAATGGACCACCTCACCATCCCCTTCCACGGGGCCTCTGTACATTCCTGTGCAACCATCATTTTCCTGAATATTGTCCTTTTTTGCTAACTCTATCAATTCATTAGACATGATTGACACTGAATCTGCGTAATTCTTCTCTCTGGCGTCCTCTTTAACAGTGGGACAGAGTGGGGGACAGGGCAGGAAGGAAGTTTCCCTTTTCTTCGCTTCCCCCCCCCCCCCCCCCCCCCCCTTTTTTAGAAAATTTCCATGAAGTTTAACATGGTGATATTTCTCTAAGCACACGTACGAGAAAGATCGGAATTCGGAAACGTAGCGCTGCATCACATGAATGTTATACGTACCCCTGCATCCCATCAATATCATAGAAAGATCGGAAGAAAGCTTCCTTTCAGTAATTTTGATGGGATGCAGGGGTCAGCATATGGGAATGCTCTTACATTGCACAAAGACGTCCTGTAAGTCATCATAAATTCATATTTTTGCCTACGAATTTTATGCCCTATTTGGAATCGAGGTCAAAAGGTTATAAGCGATTATCTCATAAATGTTAATAAAAATTTTTTTTAAAAGCTATATATTTGACAATTTTTTCCACTTTGATTCCAGTTTTTAAAAGTAAGGGATTATTTTTTTTAGTAGTTTATTAAATTAGTTATCATGTATATTTTTAAAGTTCTTATTACAAACTTAATATTTTAACAAAAAAATAATTTATTTTAATTTTTTATAAACCCTAATATACAAATAATTTTTTTTAAACTTATGACTATTTTGGGCATCATATAAAACACTAAATTATTTTCTAAATCAATAGTTTGTTACATCCATACAACAAAAGTAACTTATTTTATTAGCTGAAACTGGTCGTTAATCAATAAGTTTACAGTACAGTATACACAATTGAGTGATGACGATGAGGGGTCCACCTATTTCTATATATATATATATATTAATTTCAACTTTCGAGCTTGCAGACAATAGGGGAAATTTATCATGTTGTAATTTTGAAAAATGATTTAAGAAAAAATTGAAAATTAATCATAAATTTTGTTCTTTTGTAAATTTTGTGATTTTGTTTTTTAAAGTAAAATAACAAAAAATTCATAAAATCAAAGATAAACAAAGGGTTGGAGTCTTGGAGAGACAAGTACTAGGTGAGGATTCTAATCCTTCTTGTAGAGGTCATAAAAAAGTTGATTTGCATGTTTTAAAGTTAATAAATTATTTACTTAGTTGGAATATTCATTGATATGTCACCAATGTTATGAGTATGATTATTTAATATTATATTAATTTTTTTACAATTCATTCAATAGATGACACATAAGATGTCTCATTATTAAATATCTCAATTGAATATCTAAGTGAATAAGGATATCATTACTCAAACGAAAATAAATAAATAAAAACTTACAAATTCTAATATGAGAAAATAAGATAATTCTTTTTTTTCACTAATATTGGAAATAGAAAGTGTTATCTTATAAATAACCTTCAAAATCAGTTCGCAAACATATCTGAATTTTTTTAAATTACTTTTCTTCTATCAACAGTAAATGGTAACTTCCTTTATGTCCAATTCTGCGAGCACGTTAGCCCTTGCGGCCCTTTGTAACAGGTACCATCGTCATAAGAAGTCTTCATGACATCTTTGAAAAAAGAAAAAAAGAAAAAGAAAATTTTGTAGAAATTTATCTTTTTCTAAATTTTTTAGTTAAAAAAAATCATACATACCCCTTATTTTTTCATCAGCTTTATATAATAATAGAATTTTTATTTTATTTTCAAATATGTTCTTAATTCAATTGTGTTTTGTTCTAATTTGGAATTAGTGACTTATTTTAAAAAATAATCAATTATATATTTATTGAATAAATTGAAAACATTAGGGGACTAAATATTAATATTGCTTTCATTTATTTTTTTAAAATATTTTAATTAAAAAATTATGCCAATTACTTACAAAACAATATATGTTTTCATAAACTTTTTATGTGAACTTTTAAATTTAGTTATTTGTTACATGAATTAGGAGGATAAGTGAGAAAATAAAATTTGAGTATTTTGATGAGGTTTTGATAGAAGAATCATCAGCATCTAGTTCTTCAAAGAGAGTCAGAGCCCTTAATAAAGAAATAATGACACCCAAATACTTTTTTATTAAGTTGAGTTTAGTTTATTATTGAAAGTTTTGATTAGTAATATTTTTATAATTTAAAAAGATAAATAAATTTTAATTGTTTAATTTATTTAAACATAGTAATTAAGTACTTGAGTTTAAATGTAAATGTTTTACTCACAATTTTTAATTGATTGTAATTACATGTATTGATTTATTTTAACTTGAAATTCTTAATTAATTTATTAATTCTTATATAATTACATGTTATTATAGATTGTAATGTCAGATTCCATAATTGAAAATTAATTCTTTTATTTTTTTAATTGCCTCTTGTTTTTTATTCTTTTTTCTAATTATTTTTATTTAAAATACATATTTATAGAAGTAATGTTCTTTGCACGTCCACTTATTTGATATATTTCTTTCTACTAATAAATTTTTATACTCATTTTAAAATATAATTTTTTTATTTTAGCTAAAGAAATATAAAGTTCTGATCTGCCCCTGCCTCGTGAGTCGTGACTTTTCATAATAAACACGGTAATGGGGCCATCACCACTATTATTGGAAGACTTCGTAGAATCTTTCTTTTGAGCATGCATGGGCTTTTTGGTAATCCATTCTACCACGTTTCCTCTCCCATTTTCAACCTCAGTTTCCTTCCCGCAACTCTTGCCCTCTTTTTTGCACAGAGTTCGAGTTGAGTCCATGATATCAACTCTGTTAGCTTGCACCTTACTGCAATACTGCTTGTCATAGAATCTTTCTTTGAAAAAAGAAAAAGTAAAAGAAAGAAACATCGCAGAAATTTTTCTTTTTCTACGTTCATACTACGTAGCCTGCTCATATGAGTATGTGATTTAAGGATGGTAATGGGGCCAATGAGGATAGGGAAGCCGTCTTTATTTTTCACCCCACTTAATGTGGTGCTAAAGAATTTCCAAATTGTCATAAACATGTGTTCAGGGCTCTTCGTGGAAATTCATCGGAGCTTTTGTTCCGCGTGAGGGAGCTTTCAAATTCAAGCAAACTGGCAACTTCATAGAAATGTCCGACAGTCACTGGCTAGATGTAGATCGTTCGACGAAATTCTCTCTTCGACAACAAATTCTACTTTCAGTGCACAACTTACAAGCAACTAAAGGGGCAGTGGAGGGGTCTAGTGCTTTAGACACTTTAGCTTACTCCTTTTTAAAAAAGTATCTATTAGCTCCAAAATAAGGCGAAGCACCAAAAATAATGCTACATTATTTTTTTTATTTTAAAAGTAAAATTACGACAAACAAATCTTCTGGGTATCCATTGTTGTATTATTGATGGAATTTTACTAGTTGAATCAAGTACCATAAATTATTCGGCCATTGGTGGAGTTTGTAGCCATTGTCCTCACAATTATATGTGAATGTATTTGCTATAATGAACTTGATCTAAAATAATTCCAGCAAGTTTCTAATTGAAAATATCAGTAGCCTTCATATTGTAATACATACATGAGACACCAATAAAAACATCATCATTCTTAAAATAATGTTATATAACTAGATCAAAATTTTTTGTCCCTTCTTTTATTGAATAATGCTAAATATACAAATATTGTACAAATCACTGTGACGTGTTATATTTATTTTATTGTCACATAACCTATAACGGTATGAATAAAATATAATACGAAAAGAAGCGTGTGTTAACACTATCATGTTGCGACAAAAGATTATTTGATATTATATCACTTTAAGGGCTTATTTGCGTGAGAGGAACTTTATAATAGAATTATCATCTTTTAACGTAAGAAAATAAAAATCATATAAGAACCTTATCACTATTAATTTAAGGAGACAGAATACTTGTCAAATGAAACATAATAAATATATAAATAACAATAAATCAAGAAAAATCAATAAAAGAAAATAAAAAAGCGGATCATGTTTCCAAAACAATTGATAAAAAAAAAAAAAAAAGAAGCGCCAGACTTTTTGTCTCTTAGAATTGAGGGCATAGGTTGATTGCCCCTGCCACTGACCTCATTAATGGCGTTATTGTAAAAAGAATAAAAAGAATATGTAACATATTGAAGTGAGAATATTTCTGTCATTTTACTCCCATGTAACTTGTTCATGTAATAGACAGTACTGTCCACAACCTCACTGCAACATGAAAAATAGTTCATACTGTGGTTTGAAGGTTGTAGTTAATTGTTATTTTCTTATATATTGTATGATGATTAACTTATAACATATTTATTATTTTTATGAAAAAATTATTTAAAAATTATATTTATCGCACGCTATCAACTATTATTTATAAATTTTTATTTTTATTTTTATTTTTCATCTTTTAACTTTAAAGTAGAGGGTTTGAGTCTTTTCATGTAATTAGGAGTCCATTATTATATTTTACTTTGTTCAGATTTTGTTTCTATTAAGCTTAGTGTGTGTGTATATAAAAGAGACAATCAATTTCTCTCTACTGAAATCAATACATATTGGTTAACTCCTATTATTTTTATAATATTAAAAAATCTCTAGCATAAAAAATTTAAAGGAAAAGAAAGATAAATAAGTCATTTGATTAATAATTTATCTTAATAATATAAAATATATATATTTATTATAAGAAACATGTTTAGAAAAAGTGAAAGAAAAATATTTTATTACTAGTTTTATATTTACATCGAAATATATATTTTTATATGTCATACCTAATTTTTTTCTTTTCTTTCTTTTTATATATGTATTTATTTTTATAATAAATATAAATAGAAGTATATTTAAAAATAAAAATAATATTTTAATATAATTTTATCAAGAAAGTTACTAACGATTATAAAAACGTTAAGAAAATTAGTATACATTATTTGGACAGACAGAAACCGCGGCGGCAATCTCCCTGGTATAAAACAAGGCGATCAACTAAAGTTCGAACTTTGTGCTGCTCCGTTACGAGGACGCGTAGCATAATTCACCATTATCAAGTGGGCCCAGTGGATCCATGGACTTTTCAATCTATATTAATTTACCCTCTGCAGCGGACTAAGAAGATTTATGGCTGTTACTTATTTTCTCTGATTTGTGTTATTGAATAGTGCCTTCACCAACACAAGGCATCGCAAGAAAGAGGAAAAAAAAAAATGACGGAAGTTGATAGAGATTGTGAGATTGGTATGCTAGAAGAGAACGTGAACCCTCTGGGATCAGGCATGCGAGCACCGGTAAAGGGCGCCTTGGAGTCGATTCTTCGGCATAAAATTGCAGATTTGAACATTCTCATTGGAGCTTCAAAATTCTTGCTTCATCATTTTGAAGAAGGCCTTCTCAACCACAGACAGCTGAAGAGTGTTTTTAACGATGATCTCAAGGTATGGTTATGCTTGGACACAATAATCTTACTCTATTCGATTTTATTTAATTCTCATCTATATTGATTAACCATTTTTAGACTTGGGTTGGGTTCTAATAGTCATATCAGTTTTTAATTTTTAATTGGTCACTGATTTCAATAATGATGGAGATCCAAGTATCAGGTTAGCGATTCAAATCAATTCCCAACTTGCCAACCTGAAAGGCAATCACTAACTGTTGCTCCTGGAACTGGCTAAGAGAAACAGCATGAAGATGGAGGGCATTGCTCTGTAGTTGGTCATTGATGTTCAATAATGGCAGAGATACATGTATCAAGCATTATCCCTACAATTATTAGTGTTTCAGTTCATTGAAGCATGATTGTTTGACATAGCGTATAATTGAAATTTCTAGAGCATATTGGCATATTAACATATGAATACTTTTGTCGACCTCACTTGATATTTCACTCAAATAGAAGCAAATCACACCAGTTTAATTTTTTCCAGCAAGTTTTACCACAGGATAGTGGGGACATTTAATTTGTAGCAAATTTTATAACAAGAACAATAGGATTCGGAGCAATATTATCAATATTGATTATTATTATTATTATTATTTTACTGAATGAAAGATGTTTTGCCATAGTAGGCAAATTTTATGATCCGTTTTATCGTTGCTAATTATGTGTTGCCTATTTTTCAGTGCTTATGCGGGCAGGTGGGCTTTGAAGAGAAACTATCATATCCATACCGAGTTAATCCACTGGGATACTGCCGGAAGGATAAATGGCCCATGAAAAAGGAGAGCTTGGAAAATCATCTTTTTAGAACTGAAGGAAGTTTAGGAACAAAAGAAAATAAAGATTTCATATCTATGGATATTTTTATAGTAATCATTGAATTGCCTGGTTGTGCAGAATCCTTTTCCATGAAAGAAGGATCTTGGGATAAAAGACTTGAAATTGCCATTGGAGTTGCTAAGACCCTGGTTGCCACGCAAAGTTCTCAGAAGCAAAACATTTACAGAGATCTCAATCCCTCAAGTATACTGCTTGAAGAGGTTATTATTCATTTTGATCCTTGCCTCTATTTCTTATGTTCATTTTAACACTATGCTTGACTTTTATTGTTGGCTTGCCATAGAAGTACATTCATTAATTCTTATTTCCCAGCCTGTGACCTCTTTTTGTGCATGTTGCAGACTCCAAGATCTTTCCTGGCTGATATGCCTCATAACTCCATTGCAAAGGTTAACTTAATGGATGGTGGTGAATGTACAGCGTTGGACATATCAGATGACTTAACGCAAGCTGGGAAGACAGAAATGAAAATTAAGGCAAGTCAACATGTATGGGGCGCTTTTGTAGCTAAATGTGATCAAATGAGGAAGGGATTTAAATGGGGGCACCTGTCATTGCATTTGCAGGACACCTGGCTCATTATGAAAACCAAAAATAAGTCTAAAAGCTATGTCTTTCATCTAGTGTTACTGCTGGCATTGTTATCAACCACAATGTTCCACGCAGCATTGAAGATCTTCGGCTGCAGATCAGAAAAAGGTTTCCAGCAGATTTCAAGCCTAAATCCCTTCTGCCGGGTTGTGAATAGACATCCGCATTTATTCCAATTACTAATCATCCTCAATTTCGCCGCCTTTTTCTTATGCTTAGCATTTATGACAGTTCTCTTTAATGAGTTTCCGCTCAAGCCATTGCTGCTAGTTTCTGTATTTTCAATGCTTGCTGCCTATATGTGCATCATATAGGATTCTTTTTGCCTCATACGCGCTCATAGCAGTCGATTTCTCAAATAATTTGCAGGTGCACTCATCATTGTTTATACATACGTGTGTGTGTGTGTGCTGAGTAGTTTTTAATGTGTAATGCGCGATGTATGCTTTACTAAGGTTAATCTGATTCAAACTTTTAAAGTTTTGACTTTCTCTGCCCTTTCCCTTTCCATCTCATATATCTCAACAACATCAAGCCAACTTGGTAAATGTTTGACGCAATTTGTTCCGGAAAGAAGTTTGGATCAGGAGAGAATCTTAATTCATTTTCACTTTTATCATCTAATTGATTAAGATATTAATTCTTGGCCAAAATCGTTAAAGAACTTTTTAAATTCTGAATGAGGTCGTTGGAAAAGTGTAAATACAACTGCGTGACCTTTCCGGGCGGCCAAATGAACTAGAAGATAGATTTCATTAAACTTTGGCCTCTATAGCTTTTAAATCATAATATTTTACCACTCAAATTGGGATGCTTACAATTGCAAAATACTTTTGTATTTTTTTATATTAGAAATGGGCTCACTGGGAGTGAAAGCAACACAAAACGGGAGTGTGCAATCCCATAAGCATCCTTACATAATATACCAACAATTTTAGTAGGGGGCGAAAAAAGAACCTGCAATCCTATAAGGGAGTTTAAACTATAAGAAGCGAGAAAATCGGCAACATAGTTCGCCTCTCTATACACATGCTCAAGTTGAACGCTCCAATCTCACTCTAATAATTCCCGAATAGTCTTAATAAGAGTTGCGTTTTCATTGTCTGGAACCGGCTCCATTTTCAACAATTGCACTACACTCTTGTTATCTACTCCAACTTGAATACGCCTAAAACCATTTTCCCATGCCATTCTCAAATCATGCAGCAGCCCCCAAAGTTCAGCCGAAAGGACCGAACACGTTCCAAGGTTTACTATAAACCCCATGATCCAGTTTCCATTAAAGTCACAAAGCAAACCTCTAGCTCCAGTTTGTCCCAACCCTTTCCTAGCACCATCCGTATTCAAGCTCACACCCGACCAAACAGGAGCTCTCCACCTTATCATTTTCTCCACTTTCTTTTGCTTAGTAGTCATAGGTTGTTTGATACACCTTAGTATCTCAGACGTCCGAGCTTTAATATCAGAAACTATAAAGCTGCTATCCCACGATCCATGATTAAAGAGTACATTGTTTCTCCAATACCATAGATGCCACACTGTCACTCCAAAGCACACTCTTCAATATTCTTGGTTTTCGGTGTTGTTCCCTTTCGTCAGGTTCATGTGGATCCAGTCAGTTAGTGGCCATAAGAAGAAATGAGGATGATGTTGACTTGGCAGAAGTTGATCCCAAACCCTCCTAGCTGTAACACAATCCCGGAGAGAGTGACGAATATCGTCAATTGATCCTCCACAACGATCACAATATATAGAAACAGTGACATGTCTCCTACAAAGCTCCTCCTGAGTTTTTAATCTTCCATGCAAAAGCAGCCACAAAAAAACATGTATATTTTGAGGGTCCTTCCAGTGCCAAGCCAAGCTCTAGTCAATCTGAGATCCACTGCCCATAGACTCATCCAACAGCTCATAAGCAGCTCTTACCAAAAATATTCCATTAGCTGAGTTTCCCCAAAAATACTTGTCATTGCCTAGGTCAGTTGTTGGCGGATGAGTTGCAGCAATCCTTAAGAGAATATTATTAGGCACCAGGTGGCTAAACAAGGCCCAATTCCAGTTTTCAGTTCTATCAAGGAAGTCCACTGTCCTCTTGTTTTGGAGCTCAATCGGGATTGGTTGAGTCACAAGGTTAGCTAAAGGCTTTAGACTTGTCACCCAACAGTCCTCCTAAAAACGAGCTGTTTCCCCATTTCCAATACTCCAGCGAATGCCCTCACAAGTTTTCTTCCAAATATTTCTCATTGCTTTCCATAAAGGGGACCCATACCGAGTAGACAAATTTGTGGGAACCTCATCCAATTGTACTCCGTACTTTATTGCCAGCACTTGGTTGCTCAGTTTATTCGGTTCAGTGATCAGGCTCTAATTATTCTTCATAATTAAAGCATGGTTCATAATCTCCAGCTTCTTGAAATCAAGCCCCCCTTTCGATTTTGGAGTGCAAACCATATCCCAATTAACTAAACTCATTTTTTGCTGTTCAGCCGATCCACTCCAAATGAAACGCTGACATAGCTGGTCAATTTTCAGCTTTATACTTTTCAGCAGGTTGATGGTTTGCATTGCGTACACAGGAATGGCTTGTAAGACTGATTGAGCCAAGGTAATGCGTCCCACTAGCGATAAATGAGAAGCAGTCCATCCAAACAGCCGCTTGTCTACCGTGTCAATAATATTCTGATATGTTTGCTTCGAAACCCTATTATAAAGCAATGGGACTCCTAAATATTTTCCTAAATTGTCCGTCGCTGAGACTCCAAGTTCAGAGCTTATTCTGGAGGCCTCCCTCGCTGGAATATTCTTAGAAAAATAAACCAAAGTTTTTGCTTTATTTACTTTGGCTCCCGAACTACCACAAAATTCCTCCAAAACTTTGTTGATTATGCAAGCCTGCTGTCCAGATGCCTTTAAGAGTAATAAGAGATCATCCGCAAAGAATAGATGGATTAAATGTGTGCCTAATTTCGCGAGCCGAATTGGTTTCCACTATCCTTGCTATATTGACCTCGAAATCCCATGATTGAGGCGCTCAATACATAAGACAATAATATACGGTGAAAGTGGATCACCCTGTCTAACCCCCTAGAAGGGCTGAATTCTAAGGTGAGTTCGCCATTCTAGAGAATGTTCATCCTAGCTGTAGTAATACAGTCCATAATGAGATTCGTAAGCCCAATTGGTAACTTCAAATCCTTCAGGGTGTCGTGAATAAAATTCCAGCTCAGCCTGTCATAAGCTTTCTCCAAATCAACTTTTATTGCCATAAAACCTTGACGCTCTTGTGCAACTATAATGTTCTCGGTAATATGTCGACCAGGAACAAAACTAGTTTGATGAGGCCCAATTAAATTCGGGAGGATCTCTTGCAATCTATTAGCTATTATCTTGGTGACCGTTTTATAAGCTACAGTGCAGAGGCTTATTGGACGGTACATCTTAAAAGTAGTAGGGTTCTCCGTCTTGGGGATGAGGACCAGTAGAGTTCTATTTAATTCAGCAGGAATGTGTTGAGAACAGAAAGCCTCCTTGATTAGCTTGCATAAGGACTCTCCCACAATATGCCACTGGGTTTGGTAGAATATGGCATGCAAACCATCTACTTCAAGGGCCTTGAGAGGGCTCATACTAAATATCACCTGTTGGATTTCTCGGTCTTCAACTTCTTTAGCTAGCTTTGTCAAACGATATTCATCAATTGGCATAAAGTTGCCACATACATGATACGGCTCGTAAATGAAATACTAACTAGGCAACCCAAGAGAGGGGGTGAATTGAGATTTTAAAATTTATGCAACACAATTCGCACAACAATTTAATCTATTGCCTTAATCAAATGAAACCAATAAATTCAATCAAGCACAATATTAAAAGAGTAAGGGAAGAGAAAAATGAACACAATGATTTTTTTGTGGTTCGGCTATTCCCGCCTACGTCCATGCCTCCAAGCTCACCCGGCTTGAGGATTTCATTATCCAAGCCTCCTAAGGCTTCAAATGTTTACAATTGACTTCCAAGTTGTCAATGAACCTTTACAACAAGAGATTATATCCCCAATCTCTTCACCCCAAGTGTTTCCCACACTTGTACACTCACAATTTGATGAGAAATGAAAAATACAACAATAAATCTCTCTTTAAGAGTGGATATACAAATTGAAGAACAATGATGATTCAACAAATGATGATTTACGAAATGGAAGCTCAATAAATGTTATATGATCTTTGTTTTTTCTTGCTTGGATTCCAAAAATGAATTGGTTTTGAGTTTATATAGTTTGAGCTCAAAAACTAGCCGTTATGCACTGTCGGCCCGAAAATGGTTCAAGGTTAACTATTAACGGTTAACCGTTTCGCTGGTCAAAAGTTACCGTTAGGTTAAATTTCAAATAAACGGTTTACTGTTTAGGGTTACCCTTTTGCCGTTAACTTCCAGAGACCTGCAAAACAAATTTGGTTTAACCGTTTTTACTAAACGGTTTAAGATTAAAATAAATGGTTAACCGTTTTCCATAAACGGTTCACCGTTATGTTCCAGAATCATCATTTAATTTGGTTTAACTGTTCTTAGTAAACGGTTCAAGGTTAAAATAAACGGTTAACCGTTTTTCAATAAACGGTTCACCGTTATATTCCAGAATCATCATTTTAACAAAACTTTGCAGAACATGCTTTCTAGAAATTATCGGTTAACCATTTTAAATAAACGGTTAGCCGTTTGCTACAGTGATTGTTACAGTGCTACAGTGGAAATTATTTTTCAAATATATATTTTGACCCAAGACTTTATAAAACTGTGTTATGACCCAAAACGTTATGAAAGTTTACAAATAGGTCCAATTTTAGAATTTTTAAATAATACTTTGTTAATCTCAAAACTTTCTGAAATTATGATATAGCCCAAAATGTTATAACACTTTTCAAATAAGTCCTTCTCCAAAATTTCAAGCAATAGTTGTTGATTTCAAAGTTTTCAAAAACTCCTTCAATTAAATCATAACTTGAAAAATAACCAATTTCATAAAATCATTTTTCCATTAAATGTAAAACCTTTATAATATGAAAATAATGATTTATTTAAAAAGAAAATAATTTGAGCTTAAAAGATTAATCTTTCTTAATCTTGTTTGTTATCATCAAAATAAAGATTATGTAAACATATATGTTAACAGTAAACTCCTTGTTCCGATGTGTACAGGTTGGAGAAAAAATTGGTAGCCTGTTGTTTAATATCTTCTATGTCATAAAGCCATCGACCATGCTCTCCTTGTACTTCCTCTATTCTGTTGTGACGACGTCTAGTGAGTGTTTTTTTTATGGAAGTAAGCAGTATTCTGATCACCAAATAATACCCAATCCCTTTTCGACTTCTGTAGCCATAACAATTCCTCTTGTGTCAAAACCTCTTACAACTGTCTTTTAAGTTTGTCCTCTAACCGGTATAGACTTCGGAGAGGTCTCTGTTCCAAGGCTCTTTGGACTCCGCCAATTCTAGCTAGCAATTCCTTTTTCCTTTGAATAATGCTTCCAAAAAATTCCTTATTCCATTGTTGCACTTGCTCTGTAAACTTCGAAGCTGCTTGGTAATAAGAAACATCCCTATTCCAATTATTTTCCATAAAGTTATCAAACCTCGAATCTGTTAACCAAGCTGCCATGAAACGGAAAGGCTTTGGGTTCTTTCTTTTTTGGGCATAATGATCAAATCTAATAAGCACAGGGCGATGGTCTGACTCAACTTTTGGGAGATGAAGAGCTGAAGCATTCGGAAACTGTAAAAACCAAGCCTTGTTACAAACTACTCGGTTAAGTCGCTTTGACAATGATCCACGCGACCATGTAAACCTGGGCCCCTTGAACTGCAAATCATGCATTAAATTGCTTTGAAACCAGTCACTAAAGTGTCTGCAGATACCACTAGTTGTAGCCGACCCCCCATACTCTCTCGTGGAAATAAGATTGAGTTAAAATCTCCACCAACGATCCAAGGCTCCTTTGTGTTGGCCGCCAGATGATTAAGGTGGTGCCATAGCTCGCTGCGTATAACTCGAACTGGGCTAGCATATACTGCTGTAACCCAAGCAATCAGAGCATTCTTGTTCGAGATTTTGAGATGAACAAATTGCTTATGATTCAAACTAATCTCAACATCAAATCGATCTCTCCATAACAACCAGATTCCACCAGAAAATCCCACTGCTTCAACTCTATACGAGCGATAAAAACCACTTGCTTTGATAAAATTGTCAGCTTTCCTTCTACTGATTCTCGGCTCCATAACCACTCCATATCTGGATTGTAGCTTTTCCTAATGGATTCAAAAGCTCTTCTGAACGATTGGGAGGCCGCTCTCTGCACATTCCAAAACATTACTGATATTACCATAAAAAAAATATAGGAGTAAATAAATGGAGCTTATAGCTGCTGTCCATGAGTTCTTTTTGGATACTCTTCGAGTGTCTCCCGCACCATTGACTCTTCATCTCCGTCTTCAGAAATTTCATTTTCTACTGCATCAGTTTCTGGTATTGCATGCTCCAACAGCTCATTCTCAATATCCTCTGCAGTAGAACCTCGTATATTGTCAGGTGGATCATTTGGGTGAGAGGAGCAGTGAGTATGCTGATCATGTTGTCCAGTTTCAAGCCAGATAATTATATCGTTGTTCTGTCCCGGTGGAGCATTCGACTGAGGATTGCAGAGTACTGCTGTGTGTTTGGTTGAGTCTAAAGTGATAGGGATGGAGATAGTAGTGTGGCTAGCGGGAGATGCATGGGTAAAAGGCCGAAAGGTGAAATTAAGGTTTGCATGGGAAGTGTGTTGAGCATCATTTGTATGGCTATTTAAAAGAGCTCGGTTGAGATCAGTATTTTGAAAGGGATTCTTGGATGTGGAGGCCTCGGGTTGGTTTTGTCTACTCATGGAACCGTTTTTCCTTTGTTGTCTTCGGGTAGCGCTCTTTGAGAGGTTGGCTCTAAAGGTTATCATACTAGGGTTACTGTTACTGTTGGTAGCTTGCAATTGTCCAGGTATGTCAGCCATCGGCTGGGGCTCTATAGGCACACTCCCTCAGAATTCTCCTCATTGATCTGTGCGAGGACTTAAAACCTGGATACATGAGCACCTTGAGGCATCTGGTTCCTGTTTAGGGCGTTACCATTCTCCTTTTCGGTATTCGGACGACGGCCTCTCTTGGACGCAATCATCCATGGCCCAAATGATTCAAAGCGAGCAACTTCCATCCTTCTATCCTCCTCGGCTGCAGCCATCTCGGCTCTGGGATTGTCTTGGCTCGTTGTGTAGTCTCCTGTGGTATTCCCATCAGTTGTGTTATTGATGCAAGCTTCACTATGGTGTCCATATCTAGCACACTTGAAGTAAATTACTGGTAATCCTTCTTACTCAATCTTTTGAACCCTTCCATTAATTTCAATCTGGGAGACTAACGGTTGCACAAGGGAAATCCGGACAACGATTCTTGCGAATTTTCCTCGTGTTGACAGTTCAGTATTGTCGTCAAACTTAATGACCTCCCCAACTAATTGGCCAATTTTTTGTAGTATTTTTTTGATGATAAAGGTGCATAGCCAAACCAGGTAGCCGAATCCAAACAATGGCATGATTCAAGTCCGTGGTTCTGCTGTCAAATGCAGGCGTCCATGGCTGAACTGTTAGGTAGTGACCTAATATAATCCATGGCCCTTTCCTCATCGCATCAATAGCATCTCTTGCAGCACGAAATCTTATTAGTTAGTAGTTGTTTTCCAAATCGATTACTGAAAAATCCATCCAAGGTTTCCACATATTAGCCAACCGGCCACAGAGGGCTCTATAGCCAATGCTCTTTCCTAACAGTTTTACTACAACCGAGTTCTTCCATGGCTGGATTAATTTTTCTTGTATTCTGGCTGAGAAGGTTATAGATGGCATTACTCCTTCGCAATTTTTAGTCACGTCACCTTCCTCAAACTCCCAGTCTTCCTCACTCCCTCCAACTCCAGATTCCTCATACTGTATAGGTCCAACCAGCGTCTCCTTGTAGGTAACTGGTGGTGGATTATCCTTATCTGTTCCTTCGTCCCGCATTCGAGCCTTTTTTGTTGAGCGAGTCGCCTGCAACGGCGGTGGAAAATCCCTTGTGAAACTAGGGTTTTTTCCTACTTCGAGATTTTCGGAGCTTCCTGTCATAGCGCTTTACTCCCTGCTCCTTTTTAAAAAATGCTTCTGTATTTATAGAGAGTATTTTGCACCAAGTTGGGTTCAATTGGCCAAAACGTTGAGCTGGAACTTGCATTGCATGCGTTAAAGTCATGCATATTTGTCAACAATTGCATGTGTAATTTGTTGCCATCTTCAATTTTCAACATCACCCTTCAATTTCAACATCATCGAATTGCATGAACAAGATTTTCAAAACCTTTTACATGCTTTCAAAACCTAACTTTGTCTTTTCTACTCAAGTCAAAATTTCAACAACTCCATGGACTAAGAGATTTTGGTGGGCACATGCTATAAATTTCTTATCTTTTCTTATCTTTTTAAAGCTGTCAAAAGATATGCTATAGTTTGCAATAAGAAAAGTGCTGGCTGAGTGTTGGTGGTAGAAAGAATTTAAAGATAAATTTTAATAAAGATGGTTAATTTGGAAATTTTATATGCATTTAGTGAATGAATAATGTTGCATGTATTTAAAATAGCACAAAATTTAATAGAAAAGCATAAAAAATAAAAAAAAAATTCTTGTGCTGTGGTGAATTCTTTTCTTGTAACGAAACTTTTTATTTATTTTTAATGATGGCATACTATTTTGTACTATCTTTTTTTCTTTTACATTGGTATTGTCAGCCAAGGGATGAATAAATGGTGAAATATTGATGTAAAAAATCTCTGCCACCTTTTCGAATTTTATTTTTTCTTAAAGATAGAGATAAATGATTTCAAATTAATCTTTTAACTCTCTAACTTTGGTCAAATTTAAATTTGAATAGCCAACAAAATAAAATTAATTGAAAACTCTACCTCCGTGCTCCAAGTGCAATTATTTTGACTCAAATTAATGTCTTAAAATTTTGAAAAACTGACCAGAACATTGAATACATAAAATGTGCCTGTATATAGATCACACCTTGCCAATCATGGTGTTATAATTATTGAATCATTGATCAGTAAATGTTTCTTGCTGTCCTTTTCTCATGCGCATGCGTCATTACAAAATCAAAGTTAATGTATGTACCATAATTTAGCGGCACAAAAATTAAGCCAAGTGTCCAAATAAAAAAGAAAAAAAGAAACTATCCCGAAAAATCAAATAAGTAAATAAATTATATCCAATCTATTCCAAATAAAGTAACACGAGAACAAAATTCTCCTAGCACTTACGATAATAAGTAAAAGTAAAAAATCATTCTAAATTTTGAGATTTCGGGGTCTGAGGGAACCACAACTAATTTCGAGATTTCGCGGTCTGAGGGAACCACGCACAAGATCATAGGAGTAGGGAAGCACATGGGCGGGTTCGAGGTAAATATATTTATTTCCCTAGGAACAAGTTCACGTCCACATGTGCAATAATAGTTGGTGGCACGTGTTATCAAGGAGAGAGACCAAGGCAAAACCCTAGACCCATGTCATCCATCAACTATAAATAGGGATCATCTCATCAAGAAAAGTGGATCTTGTTGAGTGTTAGAAAATGCATATTTATAAAGGAGAAAATCGTTATTTTACATATCAAGTATTACTAACAATCCTTACTTTTAGGTGTTTAAGTTTCTTGTACTTTAATTATGTGTGTTTTATTTTAATTAAGTATTTTATGTATTTTAGGGGCATCATAGTCATTTCACAATAAACGAGAGATCAAATGGCAAAATGGACATCATTTTTAAACTCAGGATGGTCGAAAATCTTACGGTACTATTCACATGTACGGGTACTGTCTACATTACTGTTCACGGCACTGTTCACATAGACGGACCGATGACGTGGCATTGACCGATGAGGTGTCATGATCCTATTGGACTAAAATTCTTATGTACTGTTGATGGTGACGTGGCAGCATATTAGTGGATCAAAAACTGCGCGTACGGTACATGCAACATAGGGGATTATTTACTGTGCAAACCGCATACTATTCACGCATACTGTTGACTGATGACGTGGCGCAATCCTGAGCGTCCAAACTGTTTTTAATCCGATGGCCATGATTTACTCGATGTAACTATAAAAAGGGGGCCTCCCCCCTAATTTGGGACCTCTAAATCCATTTTTGGGATCCATTTTCTGTAATTCTCTCTTTATCTTATATTTTCTACGTATTTTAATAAATTTCCATTTTGCCCCTAGTTCAACTATGAGTGGCTAATTTTCTTTCAAGCTTGGGTTGAAGGTGAAGTCTCAACATGTGTCATGAGCTTGATTTAGTAAATTTATTTTCTCTTCCCCTCTAGTTTTTGTGGATGTTTTGACTTCTCGTCGACAAATAATACTAATCTTATCTAGTATTGTTTATTGTTCTTGCTTCCATTAGACCTTAAAATCAAACACTGACTTGGGCGTTGGAGTGCCATTTTCAGGTACCCACCACACCAGATTTAAGTTCAACACGTGTCACAAGTTCTCCACAAATCAAAAGTACGTGTGAAGGCAAATTCTTACTCCTTCAGTTAACAATGTTGTTAGACTGTAACTTGTTAGATTATATCTATTTGCATTTGCAAATATTCATATGAGGAGTTAAAGATGCTTTCATACAGTTAGGTAGCATTTTCTTTTTATCTAAAATGTAAATAGGTCTGAATTTTTCTAAAGTCTGAATGAGTTTGATTATGAAAAAATTAATGACATGTTTTTTCATTTTTAAATATCTAAATATAAGTGGTATCTTATTTATTTTTACAATAAAAAACATCTTAAATTTAGTTATTAGACATTTTTGTCCTTGTAAATTAAAACAAAAGAAGGATTAGATTTTGTAGTTTAAGAAATAAATTATTTGACAGAGATATTTTTATAATATAATATTTACTTGTCATTCATACATTTTTTTCATTTAGATAAAAATTACAAAAGTTTATTTTTTCTATTCAGATGTAAATGTCTAAAAATCAGACATAAGTTTAAAAAAACAAACAAACATATTGTAGAAAAAGTCTGAAATTAATAAAATTTCAAACTTCAAATATTTAACAAACAACTTCTTAGTCCACATTTGTGAGCAAGAGTGATTATATATAATGTGCTTCTCCATTATAGTGTGTGATTAATCAGGCAAGCTTAATTTAAATGATCATCAATATCTATGGATGCGAATCAAGATCAAGGAGCAAAAGAGTTGTTTCAAGGCCACGCTCAACTGTATAAGCTCATGTTTAGTCATTTAAGATCGCGTCACTCAAGCGCGCGATTGAGGTAGGCATAGCGGATATAATTCACAGCCACAGACGGGCCATCACTCTTTCTGAGTTGGTCTCGGCACTTGATATTCAGCCAACAAAAACGACTAGCCTATTTAGGCTCATGCGCTTGTTAGTGCACTCGGGCTGCTTTAACAAAACCAAAGTCAATGGATAAGAAGAAGCATACGGGCTAACAGCTGCTTCTACACTTCTCATTAAAGACAAGCCCTACAACATGTCACCAACTATTTCAGCATTTGTTGACCCACTTTTTGTCGCTCCATTTCAATCTTTAAGTAGTTGGTTCAAAGGGACTGAGCTCACGTTGTGGGAAACTGTTCATGGAATCAAGTTATGGGAATTTATGAATCAAAACCCTGCAATAAACCAGCGGTTCAATGAAGCAATGGCCAGTGACACTGAAATAATGACAAGCTTTGTTGTCAAAGCTGAGTGTAAGCAAATCTTTGAAGGGTTGGGCACATTGGTTGACGTAGAAGGTGGCAATAGATCGTTTTCCAGAATCATCTTTGAAGCATTCCCTGGCATCAAATGCACTGCACTCGACCTCCCGCATGTTGTCGCTAACTTGCCTGAGGCCGACAACTTTAAATACATAGCAGATGACATGTTTCAGTTTATCCCTTCGGCAGATGCCTTTTTTCTTCAAGGTAAGATCCAATTTTAAAAATTTAAAACAACCTTTTAACCGTTTTCGTGAATACCAGATGATTTATTTCAATTGTTCTGTGCGCAGCACATATATCCGAACATTTGATCTTACAAAATCAGGATTTGAATGTTTCAGATCAGATTTAAAGTAACTGCAAAATGCTATACAACTCTAAATTTAATTAACTGCAACTGTTGGGATTTTATTAAAAAGAAAAAAGTATCCTATATTTTAACTAAAATGTTAGATCAAACAATGGAACTGCACTATAAGGGGTGGGTATTGATTATCATTTATTGGCACAAGCACACCGGTGTGTTCTATTGAACACCCCTGAAATCCAAATATATATCGAGTAAGTTGTTAATTTTTTTTTAAAAAATATTACTATTGTATTATTATATTAATATGCTAGTTTTTAAATCTTAATATGTCTCACTGTAGGGAGCATATGCATTATTTGGCATGAAGAAACCCATATAAGGCAAAAACAAATTTGTGGTTGCATTTAAATTGGATCGGCTATAAATCTGATAGCTTTATTCTGGCTTGTCATGCAAAACAAGTATTTTATGTAAAGGAGCAGCTAAATAATAATAAATCAATAATTTGTTCAGTGACTGACAAAGCTTATAAGATAAATGGGGAAAGATGTGAAGACGTGGATGTATTTTCTCCATTATCTAACAAACTTCCAATATGTGAGTTGGATAAGAAAGATGATGAAGGAATTTATGACAGAAAAGATTGTGATGCTATTCCAATAGATATTGATTTAGAAAATCAGTGAATGCATTATTGTAGTTAGTTTCCAGCACTAATTTTCACAGTTTTTCAGTAAGTGATTTATTTATTTCATTATATGTTATTGCTCTTGTATTAACTTATTAATCTAAATGATATACTTATTTATTTTAATCATTTTCAAGATTGTAGGAGATGGCTAAAGATGTTGAGTTCACTCTTCCGGAGCTGGACAGAAGAAAAAGGAGAAGAAAACAAACAACAACAAAAAAGTTTGCAAAAACAAGAAGTTAGTCATGAAGTTGCAATTGAGTACAATTCTTATGGTGTTCCTGTTGGAAAGGGAAGAAATGATCTTAAGAGTTACATTGGAGTCATTGTACGTGAAACAATTTCAATTTTACTTGATGATTGGAGGCGTGTGCCACTGGAGATGAAGGAAACTTTGTTGGGTTCATTTTCAGGTTTTGTTTTCTTGTTTCATAGTATGTTTAAAGATTTTTTATAACTTCCAGATTTTTTTAAAGTTGTTTCTAATCCATGTTATTGGTTTACAGAAAAAATTCAAATTGAGCTTGAAATGCAAGAGCCAAGTATTAAAGTGGATGGGGGTTGCATCAAGAACTTTCGATGTGAAGTGGCTACTGAATTCGTTCTACCTAACAAGGACGATTGAAAGTCACTAAGGTAAGGTTGCCTCCTATTGAATATCCAAGCATTAAAAAAGATGATTGGAAACTTTTTGTTGACAAAGTTTTATTTGAACAATTTCAGGTGTGTTGTTTGTTAATATTACCTGATTTAATTGTTGGTAGTTACTAATAATCAGTGGTAACTTTTGTTGAAGAACTGTTTGTGCAGGAAAAAAGTAAGAAGACAAAAGACAAAAGAGCAAAGAATGTCTACAACCATCACTTGGGTAGCATAGGATATGGTGACATGTTGTATAGAAAAGTAAGTGTGGTAATATGGAGTAATTACAGTAACATAAGTAATCTAGTACGTATAATATAATAGAATCAATTATTTATGTTTTATGTCACCTTGTAATAGAAAAAGGAGAGTGGAGTTTCTGAGCAGGAGAATGATCGCAGTGAAGCTTGGTTAATGGCACGAACTGACCGAGATGGCAAATATGCTTCTGATGTGACGCTAATTGCTGAGAAAATAGTAAGTCACTTGTATACTTAATTCTTATGAATTTTCTTTATAATATGTGTGTGTGGGGGTAGATATTTACGTACATATATACTGCTTTTTGTAATAATTATATGGCAACATTTACAATTGACAGAAACTCAGTAAGATTTCATCAGAACTTATTTTTTCGCATATAAAAAGGTTAAAACTTGTGTGAGGTGTTGTCTTGTAATATTTTCTGTAGTTTCAATTTGAAATGTATATGGATTTGCTCTTTGTTAAAGATTCAAGAAGGATATTAGTTTAGTTTAGCTTATGTCTTGTACTCGTAATTGCGAATTTACAATATTTTTTTTTTGTAGAATGAGCTGAAGAGTCAGATTGAACAAGGAACATTCCAATCATAAGGGTCATATAACATTCTAGGTGAAGCGCTTCAGAAGCAACCAAATGGAAGTCGGGTGCAAGGAGTGGGGCAATTCGTCACCCCATCTATGTACTTTCATGTCTCTGATGCCACTGAGTTAGCAAGAGAAAAAAAGATGTATCAAGAGAGTTTCCAATTCATGCCTGCTCAATTAGAACGCATGAATGCAAGGTTAAATGCGTACAGCAATACTGAAGTTGGAAGTTCTAACTTTCCTAAGCCCAAAACTTCCACTGGTGTTCAGATTGACAATGATCAACAATCCCCTAAAACTCTTGGAAAAAGAAAAGCATATAGCCTGTTACATGTCATTATTTTATTTTCATTTGTATATACATGTATTACTACTAATGGTATATATTTTGATTATTGCATAGGCTAATTTCCCATAGGGTAAGTCGACTCCAAAATCTGTGAAGAGTAAAATCAAGGACAGTCCCACCACAATTTCCCAAGCAACTCCTCAACAAACCCCCGAAAAAGTAGAGTGTGAAATTACTTCAAAGCCCACACCGAGAAGATCTCGTAGACTAACTCTTAAAATACTAGATAGGCAGTTCTCCTGTCATGACAAACTACCCAACAAAGAACCACTAGTCATCAGACCAACAGAAGTACCCAAAAAAGAACCACTGGTCATCAGACCAGCATAAGTAGCCAAAAAAGAACCCAGAGTCATCAGACCAGCAAAAGTAGCCAAAAAAGAACCCGGAGTCATCAGATCAGCGGCAAAAGACCTCAATGTACGTGTGAAGGATACACGGGTAGCAACACGATCAAGAAAGAATAACAGGAGTGAAAATATGAACATGTTTACCATGTTCATCAAGAATTCTTTACCTCGGTTAATCAGAATTCGGTATGACACAGCAATCTTTGGTGAAATTTGGGAAACACACTTGGACAAAATGATTTGTGCTGAAATCATTGAGTTTAAAGAGGTCTCAAACTGCATCATTAACATATGGATCAAGTACGGTAAATCATAACTTATGTTTTAGTAAACTTGGCCTTATTATTTTGTTTCCTATATTCAAACATACTTCGTTATATATATTTGTTTCCTCTTAGACACCTATATGAGGAGATGAAGAGCAATGGAAGTACTAAACCAGTTCAGTTTGGGCTTTTCGAGAAGCTATATCCAAGGGTCAGCTTCAAAGACAGGACTCAATACATTTCAAAACTGTTAGGCTTGGCAGAATTGGGACAAGTCATCGTATTCTCGTATAATCACGAAGTTAAAAACTTTTACTTGTAATTCATGTGTGAGAACAAATTTACTTTGTTTAGTGCCCACTGGGTGTTATTGGTAATTGATATGGTGAGATGTACAACCTATTACCTTGATCCTTTGGAAGGTAGTCCTGATGAAAAGCTAATGCAGATTGTCAATCAGTTAAGTTTGTTATTTGTATCTTTGATCATACTATTTTACTTTTATGTCTTATGCTAATTATTTGCTAACATTAGTTATGTCTCTTAATTGTTGGGGGATTCAAATACATCAGAGTTTAAATTCTGATACAAAGGCCAATCTTCAATGGATACCTATCAAGATAAAAATAAGACAAATCTAGCTAATTATTGTTAACGTACAATAAAAAAATTAATGTAATTTTTATCTTGTAGTGTCCGAGGCAGCCAAATAACTTTGAATGTGGTTACTATGTGATGAAATACATGCAAGATATCATCACAAATGTGAACGTTATGAAAAATAATGTAAGTATTGAAAATGATTTTTACAATACTGCATCATATTGTTTTAATTTATTGTGAAATGAATCAACTCAAACACTTGTGTGCTTCTTTACAATTATCTTTTTATTGCGTATTGTATGCATTTTATAAACTGTGAGGGTACTTATAATGGTGACTATGTTGCATACTATTGAATAGATTATATGAATATCCATATAGACATGAATTAGGATTTGGGATATACACAATGTACTGCATATCCCAACACAAAACAATTGTTTGGGTTGCAAAGTAGTTGTTAGTGGGGATGTGCTATGGTGTCGTTGCTTGTACTTTACTTCGATGAGGATAAGTTGTCACCCTAATTAAGGTTTTGTATCTACATCTATATTTGTATTAAATCGCGTACTGTTGGGGTACACAAGTTGCTTCGGCTATCAAATATTGTTGTTGTTGGGGTTCATAAGTTTTTTTTTTTGGAATTATCATGATCAGGATGTTCAGTATTTACCTATATAATTTTGGATAAAACAGTAACATTGTTGGAGTTTATTTGTTGGCTTTAATTGTTAAAACACAAATATATTTAAATGAATGATAATTAAGTAGTTTAGTCAAGGATTTTCGGTGAATAACTTGTTGTTTTAAAATTAAAGTTCAAGGGAGTTAAGGATTACACTGTCAAGGACCTCTCGTGACTTCGTGATCAGTGAGCTACATATGTTGTCAAGTTAATTACAGCCTACAATCGCAAGGTAACATACAAGTAATTTTTGATTATTTTTCCTTAAAACAAATATGTGACTTGTTTTTTGTGGTATGCTAATTGATTTTATATACTTGTAGGTGGAAAAAAAATAAAGGCATATGCAGACTCCAAAATCAGTGACATTGTTATCTATTTTTTCTTCTTGGCTAAATTTTTCGAAATTAATTTAGTACTTTATCATGTATACTACTTGTTCAAAGCTTAATTTATTACTTGAACTTGTTTTTTACCCCCAAACAATGATGTATTTGAACTATTTTAATTTAACTGATATATTTGAAATGTGTATTATGTGAATTGCATTACAAGATTTGGTATGTTTAATATATTTTGGGTTTATTTTAATTGTAAAATAAACATGAATAATGTGATTAAAAAAAATAAAACACAACCAGTATAGCACCGTTAATACTGACACTAATTATTTAAATGACAATAAGAATTTTTGATGTTACAGAGTCAGTGGATTCTTGATACTGTAGTCACATAAATCAGTGATATATAAATAGTATCATTAAATGCTATCACGATTGAGTCACTATCCTTGTGACTCTCTAGTGACACAAAATACTGACATAGAAATAGTATCAACTGATACTAACATCATAGTATCACTATTGTTGTGATACTATAGTGACACAAAATACTGACGCAAAAATCACTGACACCAAAAATTAGTGTCAGTGTGTTCTGGCTTGAGTATTACTGACACAATTAACAAGTGTCATCAAAAGTAATTACTGACACTAAATTGGTGTCTGTAAAGCCTATTTTTCTTGTAGTGGCATGCGTCATTACGAAATCAAAGTTAACAGTGTTGTGAGGTTGTAACTTGTTAGATTATAACTAATCACATTTGCAAATATTCATATGAGGAGTCAAATATGCTTGCATACAGTTAGTCCACATTTGCGGGCAAGCGTGATTATGTATAATGTGCTTTTCTATTATAGTGTGTGAAAGATGCCTGCATACAGTTAGTCCACATTTGCGAGCAAGCGTGATTATGTATAATGTGCTTTTCTATTATAGTGTGTGAAAGATGCCTGCATACAGTTAGTCCACATTTGCGGGCAAGCGTGATTATGTATAATGTGCTTTGGGCAAGCGTGATTATGTATAATGTGCTTTTCTATTATAGTGTGTGAAAGATGCCTGCATACAGTTAGTCCACATTTGTGGGCAAGCGTGATTATATATAATGTGCTTTTCTATTTTAGTGTGTGATGAATCAGGCAAGCTTAATTTAGTTGATCATCAGTATCTATGGATGCGAATCAAGATCAAGGAGCAAAAGAGTTGTTTCAAGGCCAAGCTCAACTTTATAAGCTTATGTTTAATCATTTAAGCTCGATGTCGCTAAAGTGCGCGATTGAGCTAGGCATAGCGGATATAATTCATAGCCACGGACGGGCCATCACTCTTTCTGAGTTGGTCTCGGCACTTGATATTCAGCCTACAAAAACGACTAGTCTATTCAGGCTCATGCGCTTGTTAGTTCACTCGGGCTGCTTCAAAAAAACCAGAGTCAATGGGCAAGAAGAAGCATACGGGCTCACAGCTGCTTCTACTCTGCTCATCAAAGATAAGCCCTACTGTTTGTCACCAACTGTTTCAGTATTTGTTGACCCATTTTTTGTCGCTCCATTTCAGTCTTTAAATAGTTGGTTCAAAGGGACTGAGCTCACGTTGTGGGAAACTGTTCATGGAATCAAGTTCTGGGAATTTATGAATCAAAATCCTGCAATAAACCAGCGGTTCAATGAAGCAATGGCCAGTGATTCTGAAATAATGACAAGCTTTGTTGTCAAATCCGAGTGTAAGCAAATCTTTGAAAGGTTGGGCTCATTGGTCGACGTAGGAGGTGGCAACGGGTCGTTTTCCAGAATCATCTCCGAAGCATTCCCAGGCATCAAATGCACTGTACTCGACCTCCCGCATGTTGTTGCTAACCTGCCTGAGGCCGACAACTTGAAATACATAGCAGGTGACATGTTTCAGTTTATCCCTCCGGCAGATGCCTTTCTCTTCAAGGTAAGATCCAATTTTAAAAATTTAAAACAACAAGTTAACCGTTTTCATGAATACCAGATGATTTATTTCAATTGTTCTGTGCGCAGCTCATATATCCGGACGTTTGAATCTTACAAAGTCAGGATTTGAATAATTCAAATCAGATTTAAAGTAACTGCAAAATTCTATACAACTCTAAATTTAATTAACATTTGGATTTTAGAGAATCTGGAAGTTTGGGCTTGAGCACGATCATTTACGTAATTATTCTCTAGTGCCGTTGCCCGCATTTTTTCAGAGTGTAGATTTGAAGTTTTACTATATTGGTAAAGGCTTGTATAACATTAAAACTTATTTTTTCAGAACTTATATGTATAGGTATATATGTTGTAGGCAGAGTAGTAAAACATTTTATCTACGACACTATAAAATTATTTTACAATATTTAAAAAAAACGAATCTGCATTCTAAAAAGTGTGGTTTGTGTATGTATGTGTGTGCATAGATAGATAGATAGACGCACACACGAACTGTTGGGATTTTATTAAAAGAAAAAGTACTTCAATGCGGTATCTTATATTTTAACTAAAATGTTAGATCAAACAACGAAACTGCACCATAAGTGGTGGGTATTAATTAAATGAGTGATCGGCATGGTTGCAGTTGGTTTTTCATGGATTAGGTGATGAGGATGGGTTGAAGATACTGAAGAAACGCAGAGAAGCAATTGCAAGCAATGGTGAGAGAGGAAAGGTCATAATAATAGATATCGTTATCAATGCAGAGGAAGAGGAACACGAATTAACCGAAACAAAGTTCTTGTTTGACATTATGATGAGCGTTAATGCTACTGGAAAAGAGAGAACTGAAGGTGAATGGGCAAAGCTGTTCTTCGATGCTGGTTTCAGTCACTACAAAATAACACCTATATTTGGCATGAAGTCCCTCATTGAAGTCTATCCATAAAGAATTGAGCAACCGTATTCCCGCAAATCTCTTGTACTGCTTGATGGAAAAGCAAAGTATCGTTCAAGATTTAAGTGTAGTAGCTGAAATGTCTCGAAATGACTAGAAAATGAGGCGACACGCGGGTTTAAATATAGGATGAGTCACTCAATTAAAATGCTATAGTCTTTTGGGATATTAAGAATAAAAGATTTGTGTGTACTATGTTGCATATTGTTATTGTTTCGAGCATCTGCTCTTATGTTTCATCTTTACTAATAAAATTAAGATATTTCTTAAGTTATTGTGTTCTCAAAACAAGTACCTGCAGAATAATTTATATTGTTACTTTGGATATTTACAATTAGGCTGCACATTAATGATAAATTTATCTTTGCAATGTAAGAAAAAAAATTTGAAAAGTAAAAATAACCTATTCAAATTAATGAGTAATATTACTATTAAAAATTAATATTTCAAAAGTATAACATCCCCGCGATTCTTCTAAGCCAATCAGAAACATCGTCAGCTAAGATTATTTGATCTAAGACAAAATTGAAGTTTAATTATTTTATTTAGTATTTTAATTTTTTCAAGCAGAATTTATAATTGGACTTATATTTGGGGTGCATGGATTCTCTTGTCCGGTTTACTATTAGAAAGATTATGTCACGTGCTTAATAATTTTTTATCATTAAAATCCTTATTTTATGCGAGGGTTTTATCAATCTTGATCACATTTCCACTATGCTATTAAGAAAATCTTCAATTAACATGCAGTATAATATCCAAGTCAACTCAATCAAGTGAAGCTAATTAAAACTGAGGATCAAATAGCACAACCAACCTAACATAACAACCAAGAATAATGAAAGCCTTGAATTAATCATTAGCCGATAGATCTCTATTCGTTTCTTTTAATTTAACTAGGTGGAAGCCAAGAATCTTGGGCAAAACACTATGCCCCATATTGTATATGTATCCAACAATTCGTCAATGAAACTTTTCTTTTATGGTATGACAGCCAATCTTGAGAATCACAGACATGCTTGGTTATTATGTTTCAATGAAAAAAAGTTAGCCACTGGTGAACCTCTTAAGAAAGTTGGCTTGCTTGAATGCAGATCAGTATACAAAAGAAATTCAAAGCTATTTGTGATTGTTTGGCCGCCGTCAAGAAACCAGTGGAAGATGTCGATAAACAGTGGCAATTGGCAAGTGGACTCGGACCAGACTTGAGACCTCAAGGTAGCGATGCTGGGAAAACCTCCATACGGTCAATTTGGTCCTTTTATATTACAAGGTTCAAAAAGTTAAATTAATTTTCTATTAATGCAAGCTAGTATCCAAGATGGTCAATGGATCGAGAGATGGGAGAAAGGAAAAAAATACTAAAGAAAGATGTAATTGATTGATTATGTTAACTGCTAGCACATTTGTAAATTTAAAAGATAACACTCGATTATAATTAGATATGGCAAAAATACCCGCCCGGTCTGGACCCAGACCGTACCCGGGCGTGGGCCGAGTAGTACCCGGCCCGGGTATGAAGCCGGGTCGGTCTTGGGCATCACTTGATAAATGCGGAACCCGGATTATAATATATATATTATTTTAAATATTTATATTTATTTGACTTATTTATTTTACATATATAAAGTTTTAAACACTTAAAATTTATATTTGCATGTCAAATTTTATTGAAATAAATTTAAAACTTATAAAATTACCAAAAATTAAAAATATATACACATATAATATTATAAAAATATAAAATTCAAGTACCCGGATTAAAATCCGACTCGGACCCGGACCCGGACTGGTTGCATTCAGGCAGGGTCTGGTCATTGCAATACCCGGACCCAGCCCGAGATTTTGCCATCCCTAATTATAATTCACCCTATTAAGTGCAGTGTGATTATACAAAGAGTAGTGTTAGGCATCTTAAAATTTTATCTCAAACGATACGATATTCATCAAGTGAATGATGACATAGTTTAATTAACTCACGTAATATTTGTCAAAAACTGTTAACCACTTCATGAATAACATGTTACATGCCATGCATATTACATTATATTTTAATGTGAATATTATTTTCTCTTTAATGATAAATTGTATTGCGGGCATTTTAATATATAATATTGTAAAATTTAACTAAAGAGTTGGTGTAACAAAATATTTTGATAAGGATATCTAATGAAATTTCAAATAAATTTCTTTTTCACCTTAAATTTCAAGCGACCTGAAAATATACACTATGATTTATTCAGAGCAATCCGAAAACGAAATATTATGAGCTTTCAGGTTGATTAAATGTTGTTCCCAATACATTCAGATTTCAGAAAGTTTCAAAAGAAAGCGGAAAAAATATATCAATAATTGAAATGAAAAAAGTTGGAAGGAGGTATCTAAAAGTCAATTTGAACGCCAACGATGTGTAATTCCACATGAGCAAACTAATTAATTGCCATGAAAAAACAAAAAGAAAAGAAAAGAAAAGAAAAGAAAGGTGCAAAAAATTTAATTTGACAATAAAAGCCACGTTCACCAAAGCACCCCCCCCCCAAAAAGAAAAGAAAAACAAAAAAAGCACAAATTTCATTTGACAATGATATCCTCATATCCATGACCTCAACTTGGGAAAGAAAAAAAAAAAAAAAAACTCCTTCATAATGAAATTTCATTTGACATATTATCATTTATCTTGCTTCGCTTGGTATCATTTGTGTATTTTATTGTCTTTGAAGCATATGATTTTTTTTGTTTGGTACTATGTTGGTGTGTTGTTTTAATTTATATATTAAGGAACGTGATTGTTATATGGAAGAAATAATTTGTAGAAATAATGGGATTCATTCTAAACCTAGACATTGACTAGCTAGCTGTATACCACTACAAGAAAATGGGATATTTCCAAGGGCAAGTACCCTTGGAAATAGACAAAGATCCTCGGAAAACCTCATTTTCAAGCGGGACATGCTGTCGATCATCGTCGTATTAAGTCTTATCAGAAATGTTGAGTTTCTGATAAGTCGTCGGAGAAAAACAAATATTTCCAAGGATGTTGCCATTGGAAATGGAATTAAATGCCCCCCGAAATAAGATAAGATAAACTTAGTTATTTTTATATTCAGCTTTGCCTCTTAAATAGAAAAAAATAAAAACCAACAATAAATTCAATACTAAGGGCTGATTTAGTAATACTGTACCTTTTAAAATGATTACTGTTAGTTGTGGTGTAAAAATAATCAGTTATGAAGAGAATCAGTTAAATCTTTTGTATAATTTATTTTTAGAAGTATTTTAAGTTTAAAAACAATCGTAAGTGTTAGGTAAAGTGTATTGTTAAACTGTTGTAAAAATATAAATGATTGAATTAGATATAACATTGAATAAAATTTATTTATACATTTATAAACATATATAAAAATATTTTTAATTATGTATATGTAATAATTGATAGCTAAAATAAATATTGTATATTATTAATTTTATTTTTTATTTTTATAATAATAATCTCTTAAATTAATAATTTTATTTTCTAATTAAGAAGGATAATTTTAAATTTTTATAATACATATAAGGATACAAACGAAATTGTATTAAGTATAAAAATGATTTTCAAATTAGATTTTAAAAAGCTACTCTTTTTCTATTTTTCAAAATCTGTTGTAAGATAAAATGATTTTTCCAAAAGTATTTTTAAAAAACTTTATCAAACACCAAAATTAATTTTTGACTTTTTAAAATAATTTTTAAACCTCTAAAAGTTATCTCGAACAAGTCCTAACCTAAAAATCAATCTTTTACTTTCACTGGTAGTACTTTGAAGAGTTAATTGTTTCATCATTAGCGGGAATACTCTAATACAGTTGATACTAGTATACTAACGGCAATACTCTAATATGGTTGTGGCATGTTGAGTACTTGCCCCTTTAATTATATGTAGATTTTGAATAATGCTTCCAAAAACTTCCTTATTCCATTGTTGCACTTGCTCTGTAAACTTCGAAGCTGCTTGGTAATAAGAAACATCCCTATTCCAATTATTTTCCATAAAGTTATCAAACCTCGAGTCTGTTAACCAAGCTGCCATGAAATGGAAAGGCTTTGGGTTCTTTCTTTTTTGGGCATAATGATCAAATCTAATAAGCACAGGGCGATGGTCTGACTCAACTTTTGGGAGATGAAGAACTGAAGCATTCGGAAACTGTAAAAACCAAGTCTTGTTACAAACTACTCGGTCAAGTCGCTTTGACAATGATCCACGCGACGATGTAAACCTGGGCCCCTTGAACTGCAAATCATGCATTCCATTGCTGTGAAACCAGTCACTGAAGTGTCTGCAGATACCACTAGTTGTAGCCGACCCCCCCCATCTTCTCTCCTGGAAATAAGATTGAGTTAAAATCTCCACCAACGATCCAAGGCTCCTTTGTGTTGGCCGCTAGATAATTAAGGTGGTGGCATAGCTCGCTGTGTATAACTGGAACTGGGCTAGCATATATTGCTGTAACCCAAGCAATCAGAGCATTCTTGTTCGAGATTTTGAGATGAACAAATTGCTTATGATTCAAACCAATCTCAACATCAAATCGATCTCTCCACAACAACCAGATTCCACCCGAAAATCCCACTGCTTCTACTCTATGCGAGCGATCAAAACCACTTGCTTTGATAAAGTTGTCAGCTTTCCTTCCACTGATTCTTGGCTCCATAACCACTACCATATCTGGATTGTAGCTTTTCCTAATGGATTCAAAAGCTCGTCTGAATGATTGGGAGGCCGCTCCCTGCACATTCCAAAACATTACTGATATTACCATAAAAAAATATGTATGAGTAAATAAATGGAGCTTATAACTGCTGTCCATGAGTTCTTTCTGGATACTCTTCGAGTGTCTCCCGCACCATTGAGGATGCCGATCATGTCGTCCAGTTTCAAGCCAGATAGTCATATCGTTGTTCTGTCCGGTGGAGCATTCGGCTGAGGATTGCAGAGTACTGCTGTGTGTTTGGTTGAGTCTAAAGTGATAGGGATGAAAATAATAGTGTGGCTAGCGGGAGATGCATAGGTAAAAGGCTGAAAGGTGAAATTAGGGTTTGCATGGGAAGTGTGTTGAGCATCATTTGTATGGCTATCTAAAGGAGCTCGGTTGAGATCAGTATTTTGAAAGGGATTCTTGGATGTGGAGGCCTCGGGTTGGTTTTGTCTACTCATGGCAGCGTTTTTCCTTTGTTGTCGTCGGGTAGCACTCTTTGAGAGGTTGGCTCTAAAGGTTATCATACTAGGGTTACTGTTACTGTTGGTAGCTTGGAATTGTCCAGGTATGTCAGCCATTGGCTGCGGCTCTGTAGGCACTCCCTCAGAATTCTCCTCATTGATTTGCGCGAGGACTTAAAACCTGGATACATGAGCACCTTGAGGCATCTGGTTCCTGTTTAAGGCGTCACCATTCACCTTTCCAGTATTTGGACGATGGCCTCTCTTGGACGCAATCATCCATGGCCTAAATGATTCAAAGCAAGCAACTTTCATCCTTCTATCCTCCTCGGCTGCAGCCATCTCGGCTCTGTGATTGTCTTGGCTCATTGTGTAGTCTCCTGTGGTATTCCCATCAGTTATGTTATTGCTGCAAGCTTCACTATAGTGTCCATATCTACCACACTTGAAGTAAATTACTGGTAATCCTTCTTACTCAATCTTTTGAACCCTTTCATTAATTTCAATCCGGGAGACTAACGGTTGCACAAGGGAAATCCGGACAGCGATTCTTGCGAATTTTCCTCGTGTTGACAGTTCAGTATTGTCGTCAAACTTAATGACCTCCTCAACTAATTAGCCAATTTTTTGTAGTATTTTTTTATGATAAAGGTGCATAGCCAAACTAGGTAGCCGAATCTAAACAATGGCATGATTCAAGTTCGTGGTTTTGCTGTCAAATTCAGGCGTCCTATTAGGTAGTGACCTAATATAATCCATGGCCCTTTCGTCATCGCATCAGTAGCATTTCTTGCAGCACGAAATCTTATTAGTTAGTAGTTGTTTTCCAAATCGATTACTAAAAATCCCATCGAAGGTTTCCACATATTAGCCAACCGGCCATAGAGGGCTCTATAGCCAATGCTCTTTCCCAATAGTTTTACTACAACCGAGTTCTTCCATGGCTGGATTAATTTTTCTTGTATTCTGGCTAAAAAGGTTATAGATGGCATCACTCCTTCGCAATTTTCAGTCACGTCACCTTCCTCAAACTCCCAATCTTCCTCACTCCCTCTAACTCCAGATTCCTCATACTGTATAGGTCCAACAAGCGTCTCCTTGCAGGTAACTGGTGGTAGATTATCCTCATCTGTTCCTTCGTCCCGCATTCGAGCCTTTTTTGTTGAGCGAGTCGCCTGCAACGGCGGTGGAAAAACCCTCGTGAAACTAGGGTTTTTTCCTACTTCTAGATTTTCGAAGCTTCCTGTCATAGCGCTTTACTCCGCTGCTCCTTTTTAAAAAATGCTTCTCTATTTATAGAGAGTATTTTGCACCAAGTTGGGTTCAATTGGCCAAAACGTTGAGCTGGAACTTGCATTGCATGCGTTAAAGTTTGCAATAAGAACAGTGCTGGCTAAGTGTTGGTGGTAGAAAGAATTTAAAGATAAATTTTAATAAAGATGGTTAATTTGGAAATTTTATATGCGTTTAGTGAATGAATAATGTTGCATGTATTTAAAATAGCACAAAATTTAATACAAAAGCATAAAAAATAAAAAAAATTCCTATGCTGTGGTGAATTCTTTTCTTGTAACGAAAATTTTTATTTTTTTTAGTGATGGCATACTATTTTGTACTATCTTTTTTTCTTATACATTGGTATTGTCAGCCAAGGGATGAATAAATGGTGAAATATTGATGTGAAAAATCTTTGCCACCTTTTCGAATTTTATTTTTTTTAAAAGATAAAGATAAATGATTTCAAATTAATCTTTTAACTCTCTAAATTTTGTCAAATTTAAATTTGAATAGCCAACAAAATAAAATTAGTTGAAAACTCTACCTCTGTGCTCCAAGTGCAATTATTTTGACTCAAATTAATGTCTTAAAATTTTGAAAAACTGACCGGCACATTGAATACATAAAATGTGCCTGTATATAGATCACACCCTGCCAATCATGGTGTTATAATTATTGAATCATTGATCAGTAAATGTATCTTACTATCCTTTTCTCATGTACATGCGTCATTACGAAATCAAAGTTAATGTATGTACCATAATTTAGAGGCACAAAAATTATGCCAAGTGTCCAAATAAAAAAGAAAGAAAGAAACTATCCCGAAAAATCAAATAAGTAAATAAATTATATCCAATCTATTCCAAATAAAGTAACACGAGAACAAAATTCTCCTAACTCTTACAATAATAAGTAAGAGTAAAAAATCATTCTAAATTTTGGGATTTCGAGGTCTGAGGGAACCACAATTAATTCCGAGATTTCGGGGTCTGAGGGAACCACGCACAAGATCATAGGAGTAGGGAAGCACATGGGCAGGTTCGAGATAAATATATTTATTTCCCTAGGAACAAGTTCACGTCCACGTGTGCAATAATAGTTGGTGGCACGTGTTATCAAGGAGAGAGACCAAGGCAAAACCCTAGACCCATGTCATCCATCAACTACAAATAGGGATCATCTCACCAAGAAAAGTGGATCTCGCCTAAGCTAAAAAAACCTCTAATCTTGTTTATTGTTCTTGCTTCCATTAGACCTTAAAATCAAACACTGACTTGGGCGTCGGAGTGCCATTTTCAGGTATCCACCACACCAGATTCAAGTTCAACACGTGTCACAAGTTCTCCACAAATCAAAAGTACGTGTGAAGGCAAATTCTTACTCCTTCAGTTAACAATGTTGTTAGATTGTAACTTGTTAGATTATATCTAATCGCATTTGCAAATATTCATATGAGGAGTTAAAGATGCTTTCATACAGTTAGGTAGCATTTTTTTTTATCTAAAATGTAAATGGGTCTGAATTTTTCTAAAGTCTGAATGAGTTTGATTATGAAAAAATTAATGACATGTTTTTTTCATTTTTAAATATCTAAATATAAGTGGTATCTTATTTATTTTTACAATAAAAAACATCTTAAATTTAGTTATTAGACATTTTTGTCCTTGTAAATTAAAACAAAAGAAGGATTAGATTTTGTAGTTTAAGAAATAAATTATTTGCCAGAGATATTTTTAGAATATAATATTTACTTGTCATTCATATATTTTTTCATTTAGATAAAAATTACAAAAGTTTATTTTTTCTACTCAGATGTAAATGTCTAAAAATCAGACATAAGTTTAAAAAAACAAACAAACATATTGTAGAAAAAGTCTGAAATTAATAAAATTTCAGACTTCAAATATTTAACAAACAACTTCTTAGTCCACATTTGCGAGCAAGAGTGATTATATATAATGTGTTTCTCCATTATAGTGTGTGATTAATCAGGCAAGCTTAATTTAAATGATCATCAGTATCTATGGATGCGAATCAAGATCAAGGAGCAAAAGAGTTGTTTCAAGGCCAAGCTCAACTGTATAAGCTCATGTTTAGTCATTTAAGATCGACGTCACTCAAGCGCGCGATTGAGGTAGGCATAGCGGATATAATTCACAGCCACAGACAGGCCATACATTAACTTTGATTAATATGCTAGTTTTTAAATCTTAATATGTCTCACTGTAAGGAGCATATGCATTATTTGGCATTAAGAAACCCATATAAGGCAAAAAAAAATTTGTGGTTGCAAAATTAACACATACATACATTTTTTGGTTGGTTACAAGCAAATGTTAGAATTACTTAACTAAATACAATATAGGATATAAACTTAACAAGTTTTTTCTACATGTTACTAATTATTGTACTTGTTAATTTAATTTATAGGTGGCACATGATAAAGCAAATAATGTGCTGATTGACGAAATAGTGTGCTGGTTGGCAAACAAACCATGCTCAACCGTGGTGGCCTTCTCTGGCTACGAGATAAATGGCTTCAATTTTACAACGAGGGACCGGGACTATAATCGTGTGACCCAAAATAGTGGTGTTAGGGTTGTTGCTAACACTCTATAGATTTCAAGCTCAAAAGATAAGAGTCGTCATTTTGGAGACATGACGTTTTATGGAGTCATTGATGAGATTTGGCAGCTTGATTATTTAATGGTTGAAAAAACACTTTTCAAGTGTGATTGGGTAGATGATAGAGGGGTTTGCACTGACAATTTAGGTTTCACTGTAGTTGATTTAAATTGGATCGGCTATAAATCTGATAGCTTTATTCTGGCTTGTCATGCAAAGCAAGTATTTTATGTAAAAGAGCAGCTAAATAATAATAAATCAATAATTTGTTCAGTGACCGACAAAGCTTATAAGATAAATGGGGAAAAATGTGAAGACGTGGATGTATTTTCTCCATTATCTAACAAACTTCCAATTGAAATACTAATAAGGCAACCCAAGAGGGGGGTGAATTGGGTTTTTAATAATACTCACACTAAAAATAAATTATCAAGCAAATCTAAAACAAAATTAAAAACAGTAATAAATGAATTGATCACAAATTAAAAGATAGAGAAAGAGAGAATCAAACACAACGATGTTTACGTGGTTCGGCCAACCTCGCCTACGTCCACGCCTCCAAGCTTTCCGGGCTTGAGGTTTCCACTAAGCAAGCCTCCAAGGCTTCAATAGCTTACACTTGACTTCCAAGGTGTCAATAACCTTTACAACTAGAGATTTTCCCCAATCTCTTAACCCAAGTGTATCCCAACACTTACAATCCCTCAAAATAAAAGATTACAATTTGATTTTCTCTCACACTAAATCAAAGATTACAAGTTGATGCTCAAAGTGTGAATAGATGAAATGAAATTTTATTTCTAGCTCTTGTGAAGATTGCAAACTCGAGTATATGCTCAATGGTTGTGTTGTGATCAGTCTTCTTTGAATTTGAATGAGCTTATTTATAAGTAGAGCTGAAAAACTAGCCGTTATTTGCTGTCTACCCGAAAACGGTTCACCGTTAGCTGTTAACGGTTAACCGTTTGTGCTGGACAAAGTTACCGTTACGCCAGAATTCAAATAAACGATTTGCCGTTTTTAGGTTACCCTTTCGCCGTTAACGTCCAGTGACCTGAAAAAGAATAACGGTTATCCGTTTCAAGTAATCGGCTAAGGCTTTGCACGAAATGACTCTCTGGACGTTATCGGTTCACCGTTTGTAAATAAACGGCTCACCGTTAGTGTACAGTAACCTGCAAAAGAACAACGGTTATCCGTTTAAGTAAACGGCTAAGGCTGTGGGTGACATTACTCTCTGGTTGTAATCGGTTAACCGTTTATAAATAAACGGTTCACCGTTAGTTTCCAGTAAGCTCTTTATTTCCGTTTTCACTAATCGGTTAGAGCCTAGACAACCCTTTGCTCTCTGGTAGTAATCGGTTAACCGTTTATAATTAAACGGTTCACCGTTAGCGTCCAGTAAGCTATCCATTTCTGTTTTTCACTAATCGGTTAGAGCCTTAGACAAACCTTTGCTCTCTGGTCGTAATCGGTTAACCGTTTAGAAATAAACGGTTCACCGTTTTCTGCCAGAAACATATTTTAAACCAGTTTTTGCAAAGAATCATTTTCCAAATTAAGATCCATCTTTTATAAGCATGCAAGGAATAGTTTTTAAGACTTTCATTTATTTAGGAAATAACTCCAATAATTTTATCAAAAATCATGTAAAGTTTGTTATTATCAAAATCAATATTATTAACATATTTATGTTAACAATCTCCCCCTTTTTAATGATGACAAACTTTTGTTCAAAACTTGGCTCCCCCTCAATATATGGCTCCCCCTTAGTATATGGCCAAATTAATAAATGACCAATAGAATGATTTTTGCTCAAGTAAGCATTTGAAAACATCATCATTTTTTGAAAAAACTTTTCCCATTTATATCATTTTTAGCTTTGTCAAATCATTTTCAAAAGAAAAACTTGAGGTTTCTTCTTCCAAAGTTATAAGTTATCTCCCCCTTCATCATCAAAAAGAGAGAAAAAAAATGCAAGTCAGTGGGTGAGTAAAAATTTGGGCAGAGTTTCCCCTTAAAAATGAGCAAACCAATAAGATACATGAGAGAAAAACACTTCCAAAATTGTCATTTCAAGTAACTCCATCACCATCTCAACAACTTCATGAAGCAAAACAAACACTTCAATAAGAAAAATCCATAATTCATATCAAGCGTAACCAAGACATCCAATATGAGAAATAAACATAATATCATGGCATCCAAATCCATAAGTAGCATATAAAAAGAAATACAGATGTCAAAATGCAAATAAAAAGATAAAACTGTTTGTGCGAAATATAACTCAGAAAATAATGAGGCGGTGGAGGAGGAGAGGATGAGCTGCCCGGATCATAGCCAAAGTAGCCGAGAATGATGCGCTGAGCATGAATAATCTCAAGCTGATGATCAATGCTCTGCCGCTGGAATGTCTCAAAATCGGATCGGAGCTGCTGATGGTCTCGAGAAAGAGTATCCAATCGCTCGAGAATCAGCTGCATGCTGTCAGAAGCAGGTGGCTGAGCAGGAGCTGAAGGTGGCACGGAGGCATCAGGCTCCTCGGGAGGATCAGAAGGCTGCGCAGGTGCAGTAGATGACTCCGGAAAGGAGGATGGCTCGGATGCAGGAGGTGGCGCAGAGGCAGATGGAATATCAGCATCCGTGGCACGCTCCGCAGAGTCAATATCAGCAGGAGGCTGAGGAACAAATCGGCGACGAGGAGGAGGTGGCTGAGCCCCTAGTCTAAAGTCAGGAAGCTCATCAGGCCGATAGACATCGTTAAGCATCCGATCGTCCTCCGGAGCTATCAAAGTGTCCCGGTTTTTAGAGCTACTAGTTTTGATCCACTTCCCATTTTTCCAAGAGAAACCGATACTTGACATTGCCTCGGGACCCATCCGTTTAGTCTCCATATGTCCAGTATCAATGAGAGGCACATGAAAATAGCGAAGTATCTTGGTAATAATACTACCATATGGAAGCAGGCGGTGATTAACCGCAGGAGTACTCAGCATGTGCCGCAAAATAATATAAGAGAGGTTTAAAGAACGACCTGAAAGTAGGCTATCGAGGATGCCCACGTCTAACCTCGTGACCTCATCCGTGTGACCTCGCCTAGGTGTCACTATGTGCTGCAAGATAGAATGCAGAATACGGACTTGGAGAGGTAAGAGTTGAGACTGAAAAGGAAGTAGGCAGATATCATCAGTGAGGTCTCTACGGCGACATATATGACGGACTGCATCAGTGTGCCGAAAATCGTCGAACCACAAAATTTTCCTAGATGTGTAAATCTTATGGCCCTCATGAGAAATACTAAGAATTTCTCCTAAATCAACATGATCGAATTCAATGGGAATACCGTGGACTTGAGTAACTACCCTATGCTGAGTGGTATGAGAGATATCCATGTTCGAGTAGAAAACTCGCACCAAGTTAGGGTAGACACGCTCAGCAAAATTAATACCAGACTCCCAAGGCAAAAGCATATCACGAACAGTGCTATTACACACACTCAAGTTTCGGAAATCATTAAGATTAACAAAGTAAGTGTCGATTACCTTTCGCCCATCGAAGCAGTTCTCGAACCGTTTCGCTAAGGGAGGAGTGGGAAAGTGAGTCCTGGTGAATTCAGAGACTTCCCTAGGCTGAAAGGGGTGAGCTGAAGGTGTGGATTTGCGCCGGACACGTCTCCGAGAGCTTTCAGCCATGGAGGAGTGAGGTGGGATGAACACAGGCGAGAAAGGAAGAAATTAATCGGTGGTTGGATGAGAAATGAGTAAGGAATGCGAGTGTGATGCTCAATTTTGTTGAAAAAGGAACAAAAATGGATCAAAAAAGCATAAACTCAACTCGCGGCAGTTAGGGTTCAAATTTGGGAAATTTTGATTTGGATAAAGATTTTCGGTTTTGAATCGGTTAAAATGCTTAAAAAGGATTAGGAAATGATTTAATCGGTTTGTTTTGACACAAGAGGCAAGAAAAATGAAGATTTGAGGAGAGAAAAAGCTTCGGTTGCGCAGGTATGGAGAAAACGATGAGAGGGTAACTGGAGAGGAAGAGGAGAAAGGCTTGGAACAGTATAAAACCGAGAAAACGGTTAACCGTTTACAATAAACGGTTAGAGGGTAACGAACAGAAGCTTAAGAGTAGAAAACGGTGAGAGCCTAAGCACTTAACGGTTAGAGGGTAATGCTTTAACAACTTACTGCCCGAAAACGGTTAACCGTTTGCGGCAAACGGTGAAAGAGTAAGTGACAGACACAAAGCTCTAGTTTCTGGAGCTAAACGGTTCACCGTTTATGAGAAACGGTTATCCGTTTATTTTAACAAAATTTTCGCACACTTTATTTTAATTTATGGCTAGTAACAAATAGATTCCCAGATCATTTAATTGATCTAAAAATATATTATGAGCCATTTTAATGCATGATTTATGAACATGTTTTCAATCAATGTATTCTTACAATCAAGAAATAACATATCAAATTCATCATTTAACAATCATTCTCAAGCAATTCATGACTATTGTTTCACAATTATAAAGCAATCAATTTAGTACACTCAATAGCATAGATAGAGACATTAATGAGAAAATTTCATCATCCCAAGTTCATGCCGAATTTTAAAAAATTGTTCTTCGCAAAGGGGTTTAGTGAAAATATCGGCAAGTTGTTTTTCAGTTGAAATAAACTCTAATGCAATATCTCCCTTTTGAACATGGTCTCTTAAGAAATGATGTCTAATTTCTATATGCTTGGTTCTAGAGTGTTGAATGGGATTCTTTGAGAGATTTATAGCACTAGTGTTATCACACTTAATAGGAATTTTTTCAAGATGAATGCCATAATCTCTAAGTGTTTGTTTCATCCAAAGTGCTTGTGCACAACAACTTCCGGCAGCTATATATTCAGCTTCGGTTGTTGAAAGAGCAACAGAGTTTTGTTTCTTACTAGCCCATGAAACAAGTGAATGTCCTAAAACAAAACAAGTTCCACTAGTGCTCTTCCTATCCACTTTATGACCAGCAAAATCCGCATCCGAAAAACATGTCAAATCTATATGAGTTCCTCTAGGATACCAAAGGCCAACATCTATGGTTCCAATCAAATAATGAAAAATTCTTTTAACAGCAAGCAAGTGGGATTCCTTGGGACAAGATTGAAATCTTGCACATAAACATACACTAAACATGATATCGGGTCTACTTGCAGTCAAATAGAGTAAGGATCCGATCATACCTCGATATATTTTGATGTCCACTTCTTTACCTTTTTCATCTTTGTCAAGTTTGATGGTAGTGCTCATAGGAGTGCTTTTTGCCGTTCCATTTTCATAGCCAAACCTTTTGAGTAGATCTCTCACGTACTTGGCTTGGTTTATAAAAATGCCTTCCTCGTTTTGTTGGATTTGAAGTCCGAGGAAATACTTCAACTCTCCCATCATACTCATCTCAAATTCTTTGCTCATGCATGATGAAAATTCTTTGCACAAAAGCTCATTAGTAGAACCAAAAATAATATCATCAACATACACTTGAACAATAAGTATGTCTTGGTTCTTATTTTTAACAAAAAGAGTTGTATCCGCTTTTCCCATTGAAAAATTGTTATCCAACAAGAAATTCTTAAGCCTATCATACCATGCCCTAGGAGCTTGTTTTAAACCATATAAAGCTTTAGAAAACTTATACACATGATTTGGAAATTTCTCATTTTCAAAACCAGGAGGTTGTTTCACATAAACTTCCTCCATAATGTATCCATTTAAGAAAGCACTTTTAACATCCATTTGATATAGAATAAAATCTTTATGACATGCATATGCTAACAACATTCTAATGGATTCTAATCTAGCTACAGGTGCAAAAGTTTCATAAAAATCAATTTCTTCTTCTTGGTTGTAGCCTTGAGCCACTAGTCTAGCTTTATTTCTTACAACCACACCAGATTCATCCATTTTATTTCTAAATACCCATTTAGTCCCTATAATGGATTGATGTTCCGGACAAGGAACTAATTCCCACACATTATTTCTCTCAAATTGATTCAGTTCCTCTTGCATAGCCATAATCCAAAATTCATCATTTTCGGCATCCGCAAAAGATTTTGGTTCAATTTGAGAAAAGAATGCAGCATGCTCACATGTGTTCCTAAGAGAAGATCTAGTGGTAACGCCTCGTGAGGGGTCTCCTAAGATTACATCTTTAGGGTGAGAGGAAACATACCTCCACTCCTTGGGGAGTGTTTGAGAAGTACCTTCATTTTGCTCCACATTTTGTTCTTCATGATGCTTTTCTTGAACTCCATTTGTTGTGTCTTCTTGGTTGTCATTTGATGCTTCTTCTTGTTGTTCTTCTTCTGCATTATCATCAACAACTCCTTTCTCCGCAGAGGAGGGGTTAGATTCATCAAAAGTAACATGCATAGATTCCTCCACTACCAAAGTTCTTTTGTTATAAACTATATAAGCTTTGCTTGAATTTGAGTATCCAAGAAAAATACCAACATCAGATTTTGAATCAAATTTACCAAGATTATCTTTTGTGTTCAAGACAAAACATTTGCATCCAAAAACTTTAAAATAGCCAATGTTGGGTTTTCTATTTTTCCAAAGCTCATATGGAGTTTTATTAAGATTAGGTCTAATCAACACCCGATTTAAAACATAACAAGCGGTGTTGACGGCTTCGGCCCAAAAATACTTAGGCAAGGAGTTTTCATTCAACATGGTCCTAGCCATTTCTTGAATGGACCTATTCTTTCTTTCTACTACTCCATTTTGTTGTGGAGTCCTAGGTGATGAGAATTGATGTTCAATGCCAAAATTATTGCAAAAATTTTCAAATGCATGATTTTCAAATTCTCCACCGTGATCACTTCTAATACAAGAAATAGAATACCCTTTTTCATTTTGAACCTTTTTATGGAAAATTCGAAATGCGTCAATGGCATCATCCTTATTAGCTAAGAACAATACCCATGTGAATCTAGAAAAGTCATCCACAATTACAAATGCGTAATATTTACCACTTAAACTAGCATATCTAGAAGGTCCAAACAAGTCTAAATGAAGTAATTGAAGTGGTTTTGAAGTAGAGATATGATTCTTGTTTTTTAAAGAGGTTTTGATTTGTTTTCCAAATTGACATGCTTCACAAATTCCATCTTTTTGAAAACTGATTTTTGGAAGTCCTTTGACTAAATCATTTTTCACAATTTTAGAAATCAAATCCATGCTTGCATGTCCTAATCTTCTATGCCATAGCCAACTATCATCATGTAATGCGGAAAAACATTTTTCAAGAGTAGATGCACATTCTATATCAATGGTATAAACATTACCACATCTAGTTCCCACAAACACAGTTTTCCCATCACATGCATTTTCAATAACACAACTTGATTTATCAAATACAACTTTATAACCTTTGTCACACAATTGACTAATGCTTATTAAATTGTGTTTCAAGTTTTCAACCAAGCATACATTCTCAATTAAGGTTGAAGATACTTTACCAACATTTCCAATTCCAAGAATTTTTCCTTTTGAGTTGTCTCCAAAAGATACGTCTCCACCGTTCTCAATTTTGGTGAAGCTTGAGAACCAAGAATAGCTCCCTGTCATGTGTCTTGAACAACCACTGTCCAAGTATCACTTATTCTTCTTCTTCTTCGAACCCTGCAGAGAAAATCTTAAGTTTTAGGTACCCAAACCTTTTTGGGTCCTTGAGAGTTAACAATGATTCCTTTTGGAACCCAAACACATTTCATACCATAATATGCGTTTCTCTTTACTGCACATCTATTTTTCATATGACCATCTTGATTACAAAAGTGACATGTAATTTTATTGCTAATAGATGTATTTTTCACAAAATAACTCTTGTAGAGTTTTTGTTTCAAATTTGGTTTATAACCAATGCCACTTTTGTCAAATACACATTTTTGTGAGTTTAGCAAATTATCCAACATCTTTTGCCCATTTGTAAATTTCAAGACAATCTCATTTAGCTCATTACTCTTTTTCTTGAGCATTTCATTTTCATTTTTCAGCTCATCTATTTGTGATTCTAAATGCTCATGTATGATGTTAGGCTTCTCATTTGATAATGCAATTTCATCATGCAAAGTCTTGTTTCCTACTTCTAGGCATACAATTGTTGCATTCAAAGATTCATTTTCATTTTTAAGCTTTGCAATTTCCTTCTTAAGACATGCATTCTTTCTACCAATTTTCATCAACTCATTATGCAAATCTTTAAAAGCATCATACAATTCATCATAGGTAGGATCACTTACCTCATTAAGGTCATCTTCATCTCCTATTGCCATAAGTGCTAGATTTGAGACTTCTTGTGATCCTTCCTCATCACTTGAATCTTCCTCACTGTCATCCCAAGTTGCAACCATGGCTTTCTTCTTGTGTTTGTTGATAAGTGGACACTCCGACCTAATGTGACCGGGCTTCTTGCATTCATAGCATATGATTGCCTCCTTCTTTTCCTTATAGTTTTTGAAGTTTCTGAAATTTCTTCGCTCTCCGGTTTTCTTGAAGAATTTTCTGAACCTCCTTGCTAGCATGGCCAGCTCTTCATCATCCTGTTCACTCTCCCCATTACTCTCATGTTTTGAGGCTTTGAGAGCAATGTTTTTCTTCTTCTCCTCATGCCCTTTTTCAGCTGCCAAATCTTCCTCATATGAAATAAGGGAACCGATTAAATCATCAAGAGGTAAAGTATTTAAATCTTTTGCTTCCTCAATGGCAGTCCTTTTAGGTCTCCATTCCTTAGGTAATGACCTAATAATTTTCTTAACTTTTTCACTATTTGAAAAAGTTTTCCCTAGGGCTCCTAGAGTGTTTACTATGTCCGTGAATCTAGTATACATAGAGTACACATTTTCATTTTGTTCCATTTGGAACAATTCATATTGCCTAGTGTACCTACTTATTTTAGATTCTTTCACTTGATTTGTCCCTTCATAGACAACCTCAAGTTTGTGCCGAATTTCATGAGCACTTTCACAACTAGACACTCTATGAAACTCTTTCTTATCAAGTGCGCAAAATAAGGCATTCATGGCTTTAGAGTTTAGAGAGGCTTTTCTCTTTTCGAGTTCATTCCAATCCCGTGATGGTTTTGGAATATCTTCTCCGACTTCATTTTTAGTCAAGGGCATAAAAGGACCATCACTAACAATTTCCCAAATCTCATAATCTAAGGCTTGCAAATAAATTCTCATCCTAGTTTTCCAATAAGGGTAATCATTTCCATCAAAGAAGGGTGGTCTAGTGGTGGATTGTCCTTCCCTAAATGTGGAATCATATTGAGTTGCCATTGATCTTTAGCTCTAGACGATTAAGTCTAAACAAGAGCACCAAGCTCTGATACCAAATGAAATACTAATAAGGCAACCCAAGAGGGGGGTGAATTGGGTTTTTAATAATACTCACACTAAAAATAAATTATCAAGCAAATCTAAAACAAAATTAAAAACAGTAATAAATGAATTGATCACAAATTAAAAGATAGAGAAAGAGAGAATCAAACACAACGATGTTTACGTGGTTCGGCCAACCTCGCCTACGTCCACGCCTCCAAGCTTTCCGGGCTTGAGGTTTCCACTAAGCAAGCCTCCAAGGCTTCAATAGCTTACACTTGACTTCCAAGGTGTCAATAACCTTTACAACTAGAGATTTTCCCCAATCTCTTAACCCAAGTGTATCCCAACACTTACAATCCCTCAAAATAAAAGATTACAATTTGATTTTCTCTCACACTAAATCAAAGATTACAAGTTGATGCTCAAAGTGTGAATAGATGAAATGAAATTTTATTTCTAGCTCTTGTGAAGATTGCAAACTCGAGTATATGCTCAATGGTTGTGTTGTGATCAGTCTTCTTTGAATTTGAATGAGCTTATTTATAAGTAGAGCTGAAAAACTAGCCGTTATTTGCTGTCTGCCCGAAAACGGTTCACCGTTAGCTGTTAACGGTTAACCGTTTGTGCTGGACAAAGTTACCGTTACGCCAGAATTCAAATAAACGGTTTGCCGTTTTTAGGTTACCCTTTCGCCGTTAACGTCCAGTGACCTGAAAAAGAATAACGGTTATCCGTTTCAAGTAATCGGCTAAGGCTTTGCACGAAATGACTCTTTGGACGTTATCGGTTCACCGTTTGTAAATAAACGGCTCACCGTTAGTGTACAGTAACCTGTAAAAGAACAACGGTTATCCGTTTAAGTAAACGGCTAAGGCTGTGGGTGACATTACTCTCTGGTTGTAATCGGTTAACCGTTTATAAATAAACGGTTCACCGTTAGTTTCCAGTAAGCTCTTTATTTCCGTTTTCACTAATCGGTTAGAGCCTAGACAACCCTTTGCTCTCTGGTAGTAATCGGTTAACCGTTTATAATTAAACGGTTCACCGTTAGCGTCCAGTAAGCTATCCATTTCTGTTTTTCACTAATCGGTTAGAGCCTTAGACAAACCTTTGCTCTCTGGTCGTAATCGGTTAACCGTTTAGAAATAAACGGTTCACCGTTTTCTGCCAGAAACATATTTTAAACCAGTTTTTGCAAAGAATCATTTTCCAAATTAAGATCCATCTTTTATAAGCATGCAAGGAATAGTTTTTAAGACTTTCATTTATTTAGGAAATAACTCCAATAATTTTATCAAAAATCATGTAAAGTTTGTTATTATCAAAATCAATATTATTAACATATTTATGTTAACACCAATATGTGAGTTGGATAAGAAAGATGATGAAGGAATTTATGACAGAAAAGATTGTGATGCTATTCCAATAGATATTGATTTAGAAAATCAGTGAATGCATTATTGTAGTTAGTTTCCAGCACCAATTTTCACAGTTTTTCAGTAAGTGATTTATTTATTTCATTATATGTTATTGCTCTTGTATTAACTTATTAATCTAAATGATATACTTATTTATTTTAATCATCTTCAGGATTGTAGGAGATGGCTGAAGATGTTGAGTTCACTCTTCCGGAGCTGGACGGAAGAAAAAGGAGAAGAAAAAAAAAGTTTGCAAAAACAATAAGTTAGTCATGAAGCTGCAATTGAGTACAATTCTTATGGTGTTCCTGTTGGAAAGGGAAGAAATGATCTTCAGAGTTACATTGGAGTCATTGTACGTGAAACAATTTCAATTTTACTTGATGATTGGAGGTGTGTGCCATTGGAGATGAAGAAAACTTTGTGGGTTCATTTTCAGGTTTTGTTTTCTTGTTTCATAGTATGTTTAAAGATTTTTTATAACTTCCAGATTTTTTTAAAGTTGTTTCTAATCCATGTTATTAGTTTACAGAAAAAATTCAAATTGAGCTTGAAATGCAAGAGCCAAGTATTAAAGTGGATGGGGGTTGCATCAAAAACTTTCGCTGTGAAGTGGCTACTAAATTCGTTCTACCTAACAAGGACGATTGAAAGTCACTAAGGTAAGGTTGCCTCCTATTTAATATCCAAGCATTAAAAAAGATGATTGGAAACTTTTTGTTGACAAAGTTTTATCTGAACAATTTCAGGTGTGTTGTTTGTTAATATTACCTGATTTAATTGTTGGTAGTTACTAATAATCAGTGGTAACTTTTGTTCTTCATATGGACTGTTTGTGCAGAAAAAAAGTAAGAAGACAAAAGACAAAAGAGCAAAGAATGTCTACAACCATCGCTTGGGTAGTATAGGATATGGTGACATGTTGTATAGAAAAGTAAGTGTGGTAATATGGAGTAATTACAGTAACATAAGTAATCTAGTACGTATAATACAATAGAATCAATTATTTATATTTTATGTCACCTTGTAATAGAAAAAGGAGAGTGGAGTTTCTGAGCAGGAGAATGATTGCAGTGAAGCTTGGTTAATGGCACAAGCTGACCGAGGCAAATATGCTTCTGATGTGACGCTAATTGCTGAGAAAATAGTAAGTCACTTGTATACTTAATTCTTATGAATTTTCTTTATAATATGTGTGTGTGGGGGTAGATATTTACGTACATATGTACTGCTTTTTGTAATAATTATATGGCAACATTTACAATTGACAGAAACTCAGTAAGATTTCATCAGAACTTATTTTTTCGCATATAAAAAGGTTAAAACTTGTGTGAGGTGTTGTCTTGTAATATTTTATGTAGTTTCAATTTGAACTGTATATGGATTTGCTCTTTGTTAAAGATTCAAGAAGGATATTAGTTTAGTTTAGCTTATGTCTTGTACTCGTAATTGCGGATTTACAATATTTTTTTTGTAGAATGAGCTGAAGAGTCAGATTGAACAAGGAACATTCCAATCATAAGGGTCACATAACATTCTAGGTGAAGCTCTTCAGAAGCAACCAAATGGAAGTCGGGTGCAAGGAGTGGGGCAATTCGTCACCCCATCTATGTACTTTCATATCCCTGATGCCACTGAGTTAGCAAGAGAAAGAAAGATGTATCAAGAGAGTTTCCAATTCATGCCTGCTCAATTAAAATGCATGAATGCAAGGTTAAATGCGCACAGCAATACTGAAGTTGGAAATTCTAACTTTCCTAAGACCAAAACTTCCACTGGTGTTCAGATTGACAATGATCAACAATCCCCTGAAACTCTTGGAAAAAGAAAAGCATATGGCCTGTTACATGTCATTATTTTATTTTCATTTGTATATACATGTATTACTACTAATGGTATATATTTTGATTATTGCATAGTCTAATTTTCCATAGGGTAAGTCGACTCCAAAATCTGTGAAGAGTAAAATCAAGGACAGTCCCACCACAATTTCCCAAGCAACTCCTCAACAAACCCCCGAAAAAGTAGAGTGTGAAATTACTTCAAAGCCCACACCGAGAAGATCTCGTAGACTAACTCCTAAAGTACTAGATAGGCAGTTCTCCTGTCATGACAAACTACCCAACAAAGAACCACTAGTCATCAGACCAACAGAAGTACCCAAAAAAGAACTACTGGTCATCAGACCAGCATAAGTAGCCAAAAAAGAACCCAGAGTCATCAGACCAGCAAAAGTAGCCAAAAAAGAACCCCGAGTCATCAGATCAGCAGCAAAAGACCTCAATGTACGTGTGAAGGATACACGGGTAGCAACACGATCAAGAAAGAATAACAGGAGTGAATATATGAACATGTTTACCATGTTCATCGAGAATTCTTTACCTCGGTTAATCAGAATTCAGTATGACATAGCAACCTTTGGTGAAATTTGGGAAACACACTTGGAAAAAATGATTTGTGCTGAAATCATTGAGTTTAAAGAGGTCTCAAACTGCATCATTAACGTATGGATCAAGTACGGTAAATCATAACTTATGTTTTAGTAAACTTGGCCTTATTATTTTGTTTCCTATATTCAAACTTACTTCGTTATATATATTTATTTCCTCTTAGACACCTGTATGAGGAGATGAAGAGCAATGGAAGTACTAAACCAGTTTCAGTTTGGGCTTTTCGAGAAGTTATATCCAAGGGTCAGCTTCAAAGACAGGACTCAATATATTTCAAAACTGTTAGGCTTGGCAGAATTGGGACAAGTCATCGTATTCTCGTATAACCCTGTTCATTTGCTAGTTATATTATTTAATTTGTAGATTAATCACGAAGTTAAAAACTTTTACTTGTAATTCATGTGTGAGAACAAATTTATTTTATTTAGTGCCCACTGGGTGTTATTGGTAATTGATATGGTGAGATGTACAACCTATTACCTTGATCTTTTGGAAGGTAGTCCGGATGAAAAGCTAATGCAGATTGTCAATCAGTTAAGTTTGTTATTTGTATCTTTGATCATACTATTTTACTTTTATGTCTTATGCTAATTATTTGCTAACATTAGCTATGTCTCTTAATTGTTGGGGGATTCAAATACATCAGAGTTTAAATTATGATACAAAGGCCAATGTTCAATGGATACCTATCAAGGTAAAAATCAGACAAATTTAACTAATTATTTTAACGTACAATAAAAAAATTAATGTAATTTTGATCTTGTAGTGTCCGAGGCAGCCAAATAGCTTTGAATGTGGTTACTATTGTGCAAATTTTATTGAACTCGCAAGCGCACGAATCTGTTGTAGTGTAGATCAATAGTGACGAGTGTCGATCCCACGAGGAGGTTGATTTTAATTATATATAGAATTAATTTAGTGAATGAGTGATTGGATTTAAGGTGGAAAATGATTTGGATTATGCTAAAACTTAAATTAAAATAACAAGAATAAATTCTGAAATTGGAATTGAAATGGCAAGAATAAATTATAGAGAATTCTAATAAAATGACGTACTTGGGTATCTGGATCCGTATCAACATGCATCATGGGCTAAATATTCCTTATTAATACCAATTAAAGCATGAAGGGGGAATCCACACCTCATGAACCACGCTCTAATAAATATAGTGCTAAGGGTTTATCGTGCCAAAAAATAATAATCTTATACTAGGGTGCCGGTGAAACCAGGGCAGTACTAGACAAGGTTAGCATTATTTGTCGACGAGAAGTCAAAACATCCATAAAAACTAGAGGGGAAGAGAAAATAAATTTACCAAATCAAGCCCATGACACATGTTGAGACTTCACCTTCAACCCAAGCTCGAAAGAAAATTAGCCACTCATAGTTGAACTAGGGGCAAAATGAGAATTTATTAATATACGTAGAAAATACAAGATAGAGAGAGAAATACATATATGTAAACAGTACCATTTTTCCTTTTATGCTCCTCCTTAGGTTTTCGACCGTCCTGAGTTCAAAAATGATGTCCGTTTTGCTATCTGATCTCTTGTTTATTGTGAAATAACTATAATGCCCCTAAAATACATAAAATACTTAATTAAAATAAATCACACATAATTAAATTACAAGAAACTTAAATACATAAAAGTAAGGGTTGTTAGTAATACTTGATATGTAAAATAACAATTTTTTCCTTTATAAATATGCACTTTCTAACACTCAACACACCCCCCAACCAGCTTATTGCTAGTCCCTAGCAAATAAAGCGAAAATAAAATTCAAAAATAATTTTTTTTAACACTCTTGTTTATTCAATCAGATTAATGATAACAATCCAATGAAAGTATAAGTATTATCTCAAGTCTAAAGAAACATCACATCCACATCAACCATCCACATGAACAACCCAGTAGACTTTGTCGTAATTACCTTCAAGAATGACATGTCAAACCCCAAAATCTCACTGGGAGTAGTGACATTCTCACAAAGAAATTAAACCCAAAAAATAGTCACTGCAATGAATGGTAATTGAGAGAAAATAATAAAGAAGTGATCTCATATGCTCTCACCAAAAAGAAATATGCCCTTAGCTTAGAAATAATACGACCTCAAGTTAAATAAAAATGCTAGTCAACCCAATTTATTTATTTATTTTATTTATAATTTTTTTTATGCATCACTACATCTTTTTAACCCATATAACTAGTTTCTACTTCAGACTACATCTTTTTTTTTTAACTAGGCATAATTTCACTATACAAAATGTTTATTTTCATTTTTCTCAAACATAAATAGGTGATGGATCTTGTAAGATATTGGGTAATACTCCAAATCGGAGTGGGTCAAGATGATATTCACAAAGAAAAGTTTTTTTTTTATTAAAGGCTCAAAAGGGTTAACTATGGATATTTAATAAAAGGGATGGCTAGAAAAGCTCAAACGGATCAAAGATGACCTTTCCATCATCTTTTAAGGCTCTAAATAATCTTTCATATCTACTAATTAAATGGGCTTCCAAATGTAGTAACACACATTTTTTTATTTTTTTATTTTTTTTATAACTCAAAAGAAATCTAGAGATCGTGTACACAATAATAAACTGCTAAGCTATATAAAGAATGGGCAAAAGGGTTACTCTCCAAGAAAAATGATAGGCTTAAAAATTCACTTGGTATTTATTATGACATGTTCATTCCTTCAAGCAACTCATATTTGTCTCCGACATCAACACGTAGAATAGCAAACATAGTGTAACATCACTTCAGACTAAAGATAATACAAATAGTAAAATTTGAAATCATCATGTCATCCAATGTTAAAACAAATCACAATTTTTTTTTCAGACAACAGTCTACCCCCCAACCTATTCTAAACGTGAAAGGAAAATATACATGCAGAAATGTAAAAATGATGCAGAAAAACTAATTAGAAAATGATAGAAATTTTTTTTTTAATTTAAGAAGATGCGTTTCTAGAGGTACTACACTCTATATTCAATCATCTTTGACTCAAAAAATTTTTGTTTGAAAAAGTATATTTATAAAGGAGAAATTAAAAAGAAAAAGAAAAATAAACATCAAAACATAATAAAGAAAAAGAAAATATCTGAGAATTTTTTTAATTTTTTTTCTTTTTTTTAAAACGATGAAGATTCATTTCTAGAGTCACTACACTCCATATTCAGCCATCTTCAACACAAAAAGTTAGCAACAGTTAGTTTCTACAACAAAAAATTAGTAAAAACTTAACCAAGATTCCACAATTATCGACTATTCCCTCCCCTCAACCAGAACGAAATATTATCCTCAATGTTTTAAAGGAAAGAAGTAGGGTTTAGAAGACATCACCTTGGTGGTGCAACACAAAAGAAAATATTTACAGGCAGAGAGTTAAATCTAATTTGTACTTCTTACTGCGGCTACTGTTACCGTCATCATTTGAACGCTCCAACACAAAGCTCCGGGGTCTGGCTCCGGTTTATAAGCTTGTAACATATCAAGTAGCTCATTAGCAGTGTGAGTACAAATAACAAGCTTTTTCGCACTGGAAAGAATAAAGTAGTTTCTTATTGCATGGTTAAGAAATGCGATAAAGCCATTATAAAAATTATTGATATTTAACAAACCGATGGGTTTCTGGTGAATGTGCAGATGGGCCCAAGATGCTAGCGTAATAAGTGCCTCTAGTGTTACAAGATCTCCTGGAAGGAAAAGCATCAGCATGATTAAGCATTTCAGTTATTCGTTCTTGCATACCTGAGACGACTAACTCTTCTCCGGTCGTTGAGTCAGACACACTGCCCAAAGGTTTTAAGACTCATGGGATGATGCCTAACACTTGGTTTCCTCTAACAAAAGCAACTTCGGAGACCAATTTTGATAACCTCGGTTACCTCCTCCATACACCAAGTGTAATTTTCTCTCTGCTATGTTTCGACCAAGATCTATAGCTGCATCAACGAACTCTTTATGTCTGCCATAGGTAAATCCAGAAAGCACACAAAGGTTCTTGAATTGTCTATTGGGAGTAGCTGCCATTGGGATATTTCTCAAAAACAATTTGAGAGTGCTTAACAAAAAGTCATATTTAAGAATCTTGGTGACAGTGGGTCACAACTGTGTATGAGGTGGCATGTCAGTGTCAAATAACGCGTAAGGTGCATGACTCGATAGTCAAAAAGCAAATAGTAAAACAAACAGTAGTAAAATTATTAAAGACAGTAATGCAAATGATAAAACAACGGTGAAATAAAATAAAATAACAGAAAAGTAAAATGATATTTTACAGGTAGTTGCGACTGTGGCTCACATCTTCCTCTGGTTTTACGTCCAGAAACAACTTGAACGCCCTCTATGGGTCGAGGATAGGCTTCCCATCCAGTTTTCTTATAAACTAGCAAACAGGGTCGTTTATAGTCAGATTCCCGAGACTATATCGTGCATTCTCTTTCTGGAATAATGGCCATAACTGGAGAATCGTTCTTTGCACATATCCACTGGGATATGTTTCAAGAGACAGAAAGATATCATCCAATGACTCCTTATTCAAGCCATCCCTAATGAATTGAATTTTATCTTCCCTGTTATCAGACACCATTCCTAAAGAACATAGGTTTTTATTGCAATTCATTCTGGCACACTTATGACAAGCAACAGAAATTCTTCGAGCTCGTCGTTTTCTTGCATAATTTCCTTTTCCACAACCAGGCATGTATGCAATAAATTTTGGAGGTAACTCACCCGTCAATCGTACTTTCGCCTCGATTAACCAACGGATGTCAGCAGGTATGTTATTCCTCATAACCAATCGCAATCGTTCGGACCGAGCTTTATAGATCGTAAGAAGGGCATTCTGAAGACGTGAAGGGAATTTCTTGTGAAGCTTTGCTAGAATCTCGTTTCTGTCCATACCTTCACCTCAGAATATCAGTTATTATGGGAAACTGAAGTAACCGACTTGATTGTCACAGAGTACCGTTATCCGCCACTTCACCGGAGTAACAAACTAAAGCACACAAATAGAAAAACAAATTAAAACACACTAAGAAAATCAAAATCGTCCTCTTATTGAATTTACCTCAAGCTCCAACTGGATGTCGTAAACACTTTTCTCAATATCTCTGAGTTGGCGTTCTAAACCCTCAACATAGGCTACTAACTCTGGTGGTTGTAGAGCCTAAATGCGATGTGTTTTACAAGATTGAATCTGTCTTTTGAGATGAGTTTTGACACGTTGAAGTGGTTTAAGAATGTTCAAGAGGAATGGTCTAAGTAAAAGACTCATGATTTCAATCAATTCAAATCTGGTGGGTCACTCAAATTTATTTCGGTGTCTTCTCCATGTGGTTGGTATTCTAGATATGACTTTAATCTTTGACCATTAACTTTAAACGTGACACCAGTCTTTAGGTCCTTAATTTCAATTGCCCCATGTGGAAAAACAGTATGAACAATAAATAGACCAGACCATCGAGAGCGTAACTTACCTGGGAATAGGTGCAAGCGAGAGTTGAATAAAAGCACTTTCTGAGCTGGAGTGAAAGATTTTCTCATAATATGCTTATCATGGAAGACTTTCATTCGTTGCTCGTAAATCTTGGCATTTTCGTATGCATCATTGCGAATTTCTTCAAGTTCTGCCAGTTGTAATCTTCTTTCTGAGCTGGCTTGCTGCATGTCCAAGTTGAATTTCTTGATGGCCCAATATGCACGATGCTCGAGTTCCACAGGTAGGTGGCAAGTTTTTCCATACACTAACCTGTAGGGTGACATCCCAATCGGGGTCTTGAAAGCCGTTCGATATGCCCATAATGCATCATCAAGTCTTAATGACCAATTTTTTCCGTCCGGCCTCACCGTCTTTTTTAATATGCTCTTTATTTCTCGATTGGAGATCTCCACTTGGCCACTGGTTTGCGGATGATATGGGGTTGCCACTTTATGAGTGATTGAATATTTTGTCAAAAGAGCTTTGAACGCTTTATTACAAAAGTGGGCACCACCATCACTGATTATTGCTCGAGGGAATCCAAAGAAATTAAGATTAGGATTTTCATCAAGGTGAATGTAATGCATGCAGTCTACTGGATTTATACATTTTATGTCTGCTATGGTCCATCCTAATGCTCCTTTGTGCTCTTTTAAAACATCCAACAACTTACCTTTTTGTTCGTCATTGAGGGATGATGAGATGATTACCGGTAGAGTACTTTCTTCCCCCAAAAATGCATATTCCCAAGTGTTGGGCAATGGTTTGAGCTCCAGTTTCGGTGGTGATTCTGATGATGGAATGAGTTTCTTCTCTGATGGCGCTAGTTGTTCAACTCTTGACTTCCATTTATTTGTGTCCATGGATGGTGCTGAGTCAAGTAAAGCGTTGACCTCATCGACCGATCTGTCAATATCAAAATCTAAACCAAAGTGAGTTAAACATGTTTGTAAAGGATCATCACTAAGGTTTAAAACAAAAGTGTCATTAACTAATGCTTCAATTAAATCCACATCAACAATTCCATCATCTGCATTGTGAGGTTGTTTGGCAATGCTGAAGATGTTCAGCTCCATAGTCATGTTGCTAAAGGACAACTGCATATTTCCAGTTCTGCATTGAATGTGAGCATCCGCAGTTGCCAAGAAAGGTCGGCCTAGAATAATGGGGATGTGCTTCCTTGAATCCTGTATTGGTTGAGTGTCAATTACAATGAAATCAACAGGAAAATAAAACTTATCTACCTGGATAAGCACGTCCTCCACAATACCACGAGGTATTTTTGTGGACCGATCTGCAAGTTGTAACACCACTGGAGTTGGGTGTAATTCTCCCAGTCCAAGTTTCACAAATACTGAGTAATTTAACAAATTTACACTAGCTCCTAAATCCAACAAAGCATTCTCAATTGTGTAGTTCCCTATGCTACATGAAATAGTAGGGGAGCCTGGGTCTTTACATTTTAGAGGAATTTTATGTTGGAGTATAGAACTAATGTTTTCTGTTAAAAATGCCTTCTTTTGAACATGCATATTTCTCTTTTTAGTACACAGATCTTTAAAAAACTTGGCATAAGATGGAACTTGTTTAATAGCATCAAGTAAAGGGATGTTCACACTTACCTGTTTGAAGATTTCGAGAATCTCACCTGTGGATTTTTCCTTCTTTCCTTTAGCTAACCTCTGAGGAAATGGAGCTTTGGGAATATATTCTCGTGGGTTGGTGTCTTCTTTCTCCTCTGGTGATGATTCCTCAACATTCACAGGTACAATTTGATTTTCTTTTGGCATCTCCACTTTATTGTCTACTTCTTTTCCTTTCTGTAAGGTCATGACGGCTTTGACCTCTCCATGCTGTTGTGGTGAACTGGTACTTGCTTCATGCACTCCTTTAAGGTTAGACACTGGTTGACTTGGAAATTTACCTTTCTCAACAGTCATTGCCAAGGTTTGAACTGAAGAAGCAAGTTGTCCCACCATATTCTCCAAGCTTGAAACTGATTGGGCTTGTGAGTTGAAGCCCGCTCTCAACTCATTTCGTAGTCCATCAATGGTGCGGTTCTGTTGCTCAATCGTGGAGTGAGTAACATTCCTAAAATTCTAGAATGCATCCTCCCATGGTCTAGGTTGAGAGTAATTCTGGTTCCGATTGAATGGTCTAAATGGGGGCTGAGAGGCTTGAGGATTTTGAATTGGTTGCATTGGTGGAGCTAGAGCTGCTAGTCCATTCTGTTGGAATCCTTGAGACCATGAAAAATTGGGGTAGTTTCTCCATCCAGGATTATATGTGTTGGAGTATGGGTTGTAATTTGATGGTTTTCTCATTACTCTTATGGCATTGGCTTGATCTGGATATGAGTCAAGGTCATGTGGCTCTGTTGATTTAGCAGTCGATAACGATGCTATTTGTCGAGAGAGACTTTCAACCATCTCCTTGACTTCTTTAATTTCTGAACTAGACTCGCCAATGTGAATCTCATTCACTCCCTTAATCCTTCTAGTACTCCTGAGTGATCGACTCCGTTGTTGGGAATTATCCGCTTGTCGCTAGAAGAATTCCGAAATCTCTGTTGCACTTTTGGACATTAGCTCTCCTCCACTTGTCGCCATTAGCCATTCTTGCACATTCGACAATAATCCTTCCAAGAAGTATTGGCATTGGTGCCATTTCTCGTACCCATGATGTGGACACTTCAAGAGTAGCCTATTAAATCGCTCCCATGTTTCGAAAAACTGCTCATCATCTCTCTGGGTAAACTCTGAGATTTCCCTACGAATAGAATTGGTTTTATGCACTGGGAAATATTTATTTAAAAATTTCGTAACCATTTGTTCCCATGATGCAATACTATTAGCAGATAATGTATTAAGCCATGAACGAGCTCTATCCTTCAAAAAAAATGGGAATAGTCTAAGTTTTACATCATCATATGAAAAATTCTCATATTTAAATGTTTGACAAATAGCATGAAAATCATTCAGATGATTATATGGGTCCTCATTTTCCAAGCCATAGAATGTGGAGAGACAATTTAGCACACTAGGTTTTAGTTCAAAACTCCTAGCAGCTACATTTGGATACCTTATGCATGATGTGCTCAAATTAGCTAAAGGACTAAAGTAGTCCTTAAATGACCTCTCCTGTGGTGCTTGTAAATCCATGTTATTTTTAATGTGCTTGTGTATGCGAAGTGTTTTTTCCAGTTCAAGGTCTACAGGTTCAAGATTGGCTAATAATGACCTACGACCATGCATGCAAAATAAATAAAATAAAAATAAAGATGGGAACAAAACAAATAAAAATAAAGAAGAAAGAGAAATTACGATACTAACCTTATTGCGCTATTACAACCTTACTATAAAAATACACAAAGAAAAAATACGTGAAATAAATTAATTAAAAATAAATTAATAAGATAAATAAAAATTACAAGGAAGAAATAAAAAAATAACTTGAAAATTAAATTACAAAATTTAAAAAAGAGAAAAAGAAAAGAAATACTAACCTCTCAATGTAAATTCACCTTTTTTTCTCTTTTTCTTTTTTAATAATAAAAAAATACAAGAAAACAATTAAATGGAAATATTCACAAAAATAAATTCTAAGAATTAATATTACTTACCTCCCCGGCAACGGCGCCAAAAACTTGTTGTGCAAATTTTATTGAACTCGCAAGCGCACGAATCTGTTGTAGTGTAGATCAATAGTGACGAGTGTCGATCCCACGAGGAGGTTGATTTTAATTATATATAGAATTAATTTAGTGAATGAGTGATTGGATTTAAGGTGGAAAATGATTTGGATTATGCTAAAACTTAAATTAAAATAACAAGAATAAATTCTGAAATTGGAATTGAAATGGCAAGAATAAATTGTAGAGAATTCTAATAAAATGACGTACTTGGGTATCTGGATCCGTATCAACATGCATCATGGGCTAAATATTCCTTATTAATACCAATTAAAGCATGAAGGGGGAATCCACACCTCATGAACCACGCTCTAATAAATATGGTGCTAAGGACTTATCGTACCAAATAATAATAATTTTATACTAGGGTGCCGGTGAAATCAGGGCAGTACTAGACAAGATTAGTATTATTTGTCGACGAGAAGTCAAAACATCCACAAAAACTAGAGGGGAAGAGGAAATAAATTTACCAAATCAAGCCCATGACACATGTTGAGACTTCACCTTCAACCCAAGCTCGAAAGAAAATTAGCCACTCATAGTTGAACTAGGGGCAAAATGGAAATTTATTAAAATACGTAGAAAATACAGGATAGAGAGAGAATTACAGAAAATGAATCCCAAAAATAGATTCAGAGGTGCCAAATTAAGGGGGGGAGACTCCATTTTTATAGATACATCGAGTAAATCATGGCCATCGGATTAAAAACAGTTTGGACGCTCAGGATTTCGCCACATCATTAGTCAACAGTAAAGTCAACAGCCACTATTTGTACAGTAACGCAGTTCAGCCACTATTTGTACAGTAACTAATCTCCTGTGTTGCATGTACCGTACGCGCGTTTTTTGGTTCACTAATATGCTGCCACATCACCATAAACAGTACATAAGAATTTTAGCCCAATAGGATCATGACACATCATCAGTCAATGCCACGTCATCGGTCAATGCCACATCATCGATCCATCGATGTGAACAGTACCGTGAACAGTAATGTAGACGGTACCCGTACATGTGAATAGTACCTTATATGTGAACAATATCATTTTTCCTTTTATGCTACTCCTTAGGTTTTCGACCGTCTTGAGTTCAACAATGATGTCCGTTTTGCCATCTGATCTCTCGTTTATTGTGACATGACTATAATGCCCCTAAAATACATAAAATACTTAATTAAAATAAAACACACATAATTAAATTACAAGAAACTTAAATACATAAAAGTAAGGGTTGGTAATAATATTTGATATGTAAAATAACGATTTTTTCCTTCATAAATATGCACTTTCTCACACTCAACAGTTACTATGTGATGAAATACATGCAAGATATCATCACAAATGTGAACGTTATGAAAAATAATGTAAGTATTGAAAATGATTTTTACAATACTGCATCATATTGTTTTAATTTATTGTGAAATGAATCAACTCAAACACTTGTGTGCTTCTTTACAATTATCTTTTTATTGCGTATTGTATGCATTTTATAAACTGTCACCCTAATTAAGGTTTTGTATCTACATCTATATTTGTATTAAATCGCGTACTGTTGGGGTACACAAGTTGCTTCGGCTATCAAATATTGTTGTTGTTGGGGTTCATAAGTTTTTTTTTTTTTTGGAATTATCATGATCAGGATGTTCAGTATTTACCTATATAATTTTGGATAAAACAGTAACATTGTTGGAGTTTATTTGTTGGCTTTAATTGTTAACACACAAATATATTTAAATGAATGATAATTAAGTAGTTTAGTCAAGGATTTTCGGTGAATAACTTGTTGTTTTAAAATTAAAGTTCAAGGGAGTTAAGGATTACACTGTCAAGGACCTCTCGCGACTTCGTGATCAGTGAGCTACATACGTTGCCAAGTTAATTACAGCCTACAATCGCAAGGTAACATACAAGTAATTTTTTATTATTTTTCCTTAAAACAAATCTGTGACTTGTTTTTTGTGGTATGCTAATTGATTTTATATACTTGTAGGTGGAAAAAAAATAAAGGCATATGCGGACTCCAAAATTAGTGACATTGTTATCTATTTTTTCTTCTTGGCTAAATTTTCCGAAATAAATTTAGTACTTTATCATGTATACTACTTGTTCAAAGCTTAATTTATTACTTGAACTTGTTTTTTGCCCCCAAACAATGATGTATTTGAACTATTTTAATTTAACTGATGTATTTGAAATGTGTATTATGTGAATTGCATTACAAGATTTGGTATGTTTAATATATTGAGTTTATTTTAATTGTAAAATAAACATGAATAATGTGATTAAAAAAATAAAACACAACCAGTATAGCACCGTTAATACTGACACTAATTATTTAAATGACAATAAGAATTTTTGATGTTACAGAGTCAGTGGATTCCTGATACTGTAGTCACATAAATCAGTGATATATAAATAGTATCATTAAATGCTATCACGATTGAGTCACTATCCTTGTGACTCTCTAGTGACACAAAATACTGACGCAAAAATCACTGACACCAAAAATTAGTGTCAGTGTGTTCTGGCTTGAGCATTACTGACACAATTAACAAGTGTCATCAAAAGTAATTACTGACACTAAATTGGTGTCTGTAAAGCCTATTTTTCTTGTAGTGGCATGCGTCATTACGAAATCAAAGTTAACAGTGTTGTGAGGTTGTAACTTGTTAGATTATAACTAATCACATTTGCAAATATTCATGAGGAGTCAAATATGCTTGCATACAGTTAGTCCACATTTGCGGGCAAGCGTGATTATGTATAATGTGCTTTTCTATTATAGTGTGTGAAAGATGCCTGCATACAGTTAGTCCACATTTGCGAGCAAGAGTGATTATGTATAATGTGCTTTTCTATTATAGTGTGTGAAAGATGCCTCATACAGTTAGTCCACATTTGCGGGCAAGCGTGATTATGTATAATGTGCTTTTCTATTATAGTGTGTGAAAGATGCTTGCATACAGTTAGTCCACATTTGTGGGCAAGCGTGATTATATATAATGTGCTTTTCTATTATAGTGTGTGATGAATCAGACAAGCTTAATTTAGTTGATCATCAGTATCTATGGATGCGAATCAAGATCAAGGAGCAAAAGAGTTGTTTCAAGGCCAAGCTCAACTTTATAAGCTTATGTTTAATCATTTAAGCTCGATGTCGCTAAAGTGCGCGATTGAGCTAGGCATAGCGGATATAATTCATAGCCACGGACGGGCCATCACTCTTTCTGAGTTGGTCTCGGCACTTGATATTCAGCCTACAAAAACGACTAGTCTATTCAGGCTCATGCGCTTGTTAGTTCACTCGGGCTGCTTCAAAAAAACCAAAGTCAATGGGCAAGAAGAAGCATACGGGCTCACAGCTGCTTCTACTCTGCTCATCAAAGATAAGCCCTACTGTTTGTCACCAACTGTTTCAGTATTTGTTGACCCATTTTTTGTCGCTCCATTTCAGTCTTTAAATAGTTGGTTCAAAGGGACTGAGCTCACGTTGTGGGAAACTGTTCATGGAATCAAGTTCTGGGAATTTATGAATCAAAACCCTGCAATAAACCAGCGGTTCAATGAAGCAATGGCCAGTGATTCTGAAATAATGACAAGCTTTGTTGTCAAATCCGAGTGTAAGCAAATCTTTGAAAGGTTGGGCTCATTGGTCGACGTAGGAGGTGGCAACGGGTCGTTTTCCAGAATCATCTCCGAAGCATTCCCAGGCATCAAATGCACTGTACTCGACCTCCCGCATGTTGTTGCTAACCTGCCTGAGGCCGACAACTTGAAATACATAGCAGGTGACATGTTTCAGTTTATCCCTCCGGCAGATGCCTTTCTCTTCAAGGTAAGATCCAATTTTAAAAATTTAAAACAACAAGTTAACCGTTTTCATGAATACCAGATGATTTATTTCAATTGTTCTGTGCGCAGCTCATATATCCGGACGTTTGAATCTTACAAAGTCAGGATTTGAATAATTCAAATCAGATTTAAAGTAACTGCAAAATTCTATACAACTCTAAATTTAATTAACATTTGGATTTTAGAGAATCTGGAAGTTTGGGCTTGAGCACGATCATTTACGTAATTATTCTCTAGTGCCGTTGCCCGCATTTTTTCAAGTGTAGATTTGAAGTTTTACTATATTGGTAAAGGCTTGTATAACATTAAAACTTATTTTTTCAGAACTTATATGTATAGGTATATATGTTGTAGGCAGAGTAGTAAAACATTTTATCTACGACACTATAAAATTATTTTACAATATTTAAAAAAAACGAATCTGCATTCTAAAAAGTGTGGTTTGTGTATGTATGTGTGTGCATAGATAGATAGATAGACGCACACACGAACTGTTGGGATTTTATTAAAAGAAAAAGTACTTCAATGCGGTATCTTATATTTTAACTAAAATGTTAGATCAAACAACGAAACTGCACCATAAGTGGTGGGTATTAATTAAATGAGTGATCGGCATGGTTGCAGTTGGTTTTTCATGGATTAGGTGATGAGGATGGGTTGAAGATACTGAAGAAACGCAGAGAAGCAATTGCAAGCAATGGTGAGAGAGGAAAGGTCATAATAATAGATATCGTTATCAATGCAGAGGAAGAGGAACACGAATTAACCGAAACAAAGTTCTTGTTTGACATTATGATGAGCGTTAATGCTACTGGAAAAGAGAGAACTGAAGGTGAATGGGCAAAGCTGTTCTTCGATGCTGGTTTCAGTCACTACAAAATAACACCTATATTTGGCATGAAGTCCCTCATTGAAGTCTATCCATAAAGAATTGAGCAACCGTATTCCCGCAAATCTCTTGTACTGCTTGATGGAAAAGCAAAGTATCGTTCAAGATTTAAGTGTAGTAGCTGAAATGTCTCGAAATGACTAGAAAATGAGGCGACACGCGGGTTTAAATATAGGATGAGTCACTCAATTAAAATGCTATAGTCTTTTGGGATATTAAGAATAAAAGATTTGTGTGTACTATGTTGCATATTGTTATTGTTTCGAGCATCTGCTCTTATGTTTCATCTTTACTAATAAAATTAAGATCTTTCTTAAGTTATTGTGTTCTCAAAACAAGTACCTGCAGAATAATTTATATTGTTACTTTGGATATTTACAATTAGGCTGCACATTAATGATAAATTTATCTTTGCAATGTAAGAAAAAAAATTTGAAAAGTAAAAATAACCTATTCAAATTAATGAGTAATATTACTATTAAAAATTAATATTTCAAAAGTATAACATCCCCGCGATTCTTCTAAGCCAATCAGAAACATCGTCAGCTAAGATTATTTGATCTAAGACAAAATTGAAGTTTAATTATTTTATTTAGTATTTTAATTTTTTCAAGCAGAATTTATAATTGGACTTATATTTGGGGTGCATGGATTCTCTTGTCCGGTTTACTATTAGAAAGATTATGTCACGTGCTTAATAATTTTTTATCATTAAAATCCTTATTTTATGCGAGGGTTTTATCAATCTTGATCACATTTCCACTATGTTATTAAGAAAATCTTCAATTAACATGCAGTATAATATCCAAGTCAACTCAATCAAGTGAAGCTAATTAAAACTGAGGATCAAATAGCACAACCAACCTAACATAACAAGCAAGAATAATGAAAGCCTTGAATTAATCACTAGCCGATAGATCTCTATTCGTTTCTTTTAATTTAACTAGGTGGAAGCCAAGAATCTTGGGCAAAACATGTTGAAAAAGTCAGCCAACCAAAGTTGGCCAAAATTTTCTAGCATGCCAAACGTGTTAAATTGGCAAAGTTGGCACCGGCCAACTTTGAATTTGAACACAAATTAGGGAGCCGAAATTGAAGAATGGACAAAGGAGATGAATTTGGAAAAATAATAATAATTAAAAATATATTTTTAATTATTTTATTCTTAGCATAGTAATTTATTTTTCCTATAAATAGCTAAGGATTTCATTCATTTGAAATCATCCCAAGTTTGTGAAGCTTATGAGTTTCTAAGCTTTTGAGAGTGAGCAATTGGAGAGTGTGTGTGAAAGTACTGGGTGTATTTGGGTTCTGGGAAAGTGAGATTCTTTACTCAAATTTGTACTCAAATAATTGTTATTAATACAATTATTTTTTCTCTTGCTCCCGTGGACGTAGGCATACCGCCGAACCACGTAAATTTTGTGTCCTTTATTTTTCTGTGATTATTTGGTGCGCTTGATTCCGCATTCCGCGCACAACAAGTGGTATCAGAGCCGACGGTTCGTACTTGGGGGATAAGGTACTGTTCACGTATACGGTACTATTCACATATACGGTACTGTTCACGTATACGGTATTATTCACATATACGGTACTATTCACGTATACGGTGGAGACGGCCATTTGTACTTGGGAGACAGTCTATTGTAAGTAGTGTGTATTTTTGCATGTCTAGGAAAGTTCTGTCAACAAGGCAATAAGAGTCTAAGGATTCTGGTTTTTAATTGGGACCGAGTTCCCGTCCAGTTTCCTGGGAACTTTCCTGGTGCATTTATTCACGCGAAATTAACATCATAGAGACTGTTTTTCAAGTGGAAATAGTTCGTTGTGAAAATGGTAGAAGGTGAAACTTCCAAGATTGGGGAGAGATCTACCGATACTATTTCTGGAGATACTTCAGGTGGGAGGCGAGATTTGTCAAATCGCTATTCAGCACCTGTTATAGGAGGCCAGAAGATCGATGTTGAAAAGTTTGATGGGAAAATCAATTTCGGCATGTGGAGGCGTGAAGTTATGGATGCCCTTATTCAAATCGATCTAGATGTTGTTTTGAAAAATAAAAGACACTTGTATGATGAAGAAATTTGGGATCGTATGAACGAGAAAGCTTGTGGTCAGATCAGATCTTGTTTGACCAAGGAAGTGAAATACTTGGTGAAAGATGAGGAGTGTGCGATGGCTTTGTGGCGTACATTGGAGGAGAAGTACCTGGTGAAAAGTCCTGAAAATCGCCTTCATGCAATGAGCCAAGTATATGGTTTTCGAATGAAGCATGGGGTGTTAATGCACGATCATGTCTCAAGATTTGAAAAATTACTTGCTGATTTGAAGAATCTTGATGAAGATATTAAAGATGAAGTCAAGGCTATGATTCTGTTACACTCACTACAAGAGGAATATAGCCATTTTGTGACTACTTTGATATATGGAAAAAGTGTGATCGTCTTCAAAGATGTTTGCACAGCATTGACAAGCTTGGAGATTCGGAATAATGATAAAAATTCTGAACGAGCATCGTCTGAAGCTTTGGTGAGTGGAGATTGGGCGATGGAGAAACAAAAGAAGCGTGGTGGAAAGAATTCTCGATCCAAATCGAGAAGCAGAAAAATAGCTCGAGATGAGTGTGCCTTTTGTCATGAAAAGGGCCATTGGAGGAAAGATTGTCCAAAGGCTCAAAAGAGAGATGGCAAGAAACCAGCAGCAGCAAACATGGCACAGAAAGATGAAGACTCTGATTATTCACTAAGTATTACTCCTGCAACATACGTGGCTAGTTCAAGCGAGTGGATACTTGATACTGGAGCAACCTATCATTTGTGTCCTATTAAGGAATGGTTTACGGATTTTCGTAATCTGGAATCTGGTGAAGTTGTGATGGGAAATGATCAACCTTGTCCTACAGTAGGGGATAGGAACAATTCGGCTCAAAATGTATGATGGAATGATCAGAGAACTCAAAGAGGTTAGATTTGTTCCAACTTTAAAGAAAAATCTAATTTCTGTGGGTGCTTTGGAAACTGAAGGCTACAAGGTTACCATTAAAGATGGTATAATGAAGTTTACACATGGGGCTATGGTGATTCTGCAAGGAGTTCGGCGTCACAATCTGTACTATTTGAAGGGAGGTACAACTGATGAAGCAAATGTTGTTGAGACGCACAGTGACACCACCAAGTTATGGCATATACGACTGGGACATGCTAGAGAGAAGTCTTTGCAAACTCTGATGAGGCATGGACTCTTAAAAGGTACCAAAACCTGTAAATTAAATTTCTGTGAGCATTGTGTAGTAGGCAAGAAAACAAGGGTCAAGTTTAGTACAGCTAATCACGATACTCGTGAGATCCTTGAATATGTTCACAGTGATGTATGGGGACCAACCAAGACTGCATCAATTGGTGGAAGCCATTATTTTGTTACATTTGTTGATGATTTCTCTAGACGTGTGTGGGTGTACACCATGCGAGCAAAGGATGAGGTTCTAGAGATTTTTGTGAAATGGAAGAAATTGGTGGAGACTCAAACTGGCAGAAAGATCAAAGTATTACGATCTGATAATGGGGGTGAATATACTTCTGATCCATTCTTGCAAGTATGCCAGAACGAGGGTATTAAAAGACATTTCACGGTGAGACATACTCCGCAACAGAACGATGTGGCTGAGCGTATGAATCGTACTTTACTGGAGAAGGTACGGTGTATGTTATCTAATGCTGGTTTAGATAAAAAGTTTTGGGCTGAAGCTGTGAGCTACGCAAGTCACTTGGTAAATCGGTTGCCTTCTGCTGCAATTGAAGGTAAAACTCCTATGGAAATGTAGTCTGGAAAGCATGCACATGACTATGATTCCCTTCGTGTATTCGGGTGTCCAGCTTATTATCATGTCAAAGATGGTAAACTGGATCCTCGTGCTAGAAAAGCTATCTTTGTGGGATTCAAAGGTGGAGTAAAGGGTTTCAAGCTTTGGGATCTCGAAGATAAAAGGTTTGTGTGTAGTAGAGATGTCACATTTGATGAAGCTTCAATGATGAAAGCTTCAAGTTCTCAGCAGGTGGAGAACAAGACCAAAGAGGTATTGCAGCGGGTGGAGTTTGATGCAACTCCATATGTACCAGTTAGTTCTACATCGAAGAATGGTTCAACTATGGAGGTGACACCTAGAGTTGAAGAAGAGGTTGTTTCTTCTGATGTCCCACAAAATGAAGAAACAATTGGTGATGTAGATAATAATGATGATTTTATAGCAACAAGGAGGCCAAGAAGAGAAATAAAGAAACCCGGATGGCTTACTAAAGATATGGTGGTAGCCTATGCACTTCCAGTTATTGATGATGACATCCCCAACACTTTCAGTGAAGCATTACGCAGCAGTGAAAGTAATCAGTGGAAGTTAGCCATGGAGGAAGAGATGAAGTCTCTCCATCAAAACCAGACTTGGGAACTTATAAAGTTACCAAAGGGGAAAAGGGCTATTGGCAATAAATGGGTCTACACCAAAAAGCAAGGATCTCCGAATCAAACAACTCCTCGATACAAGGCAAGGCTCGTGGAAAAAGGTTTTGCTCAAAAGGAAGGTATTGACTATAATGAAGTTTTCTCTCCATTTGTAAAACATACTTCCATTCGTATCCTACTTGCCTTAGTTGCAGAATATGAGTTAGAGTTGGCTCAATTGGATGTTAAGACGGCGTTCTTACATGGAGATTTGGAGGAAGAAATCTATATGATTCAGCCTTGTGGTTTCAGAGTTGCTGAAAAGGAAAATCATTATGTGAGGGAGATTTTGGATATGTTGACGAAGGTAGTTTTTGGAGTTAAGTTTCAACATTACTTGAAACTAATTCAAATCCTTCGATTGTGTTAAGATATGTCCTTCGGGATTTATGAACTACGGTTGGCTTGATCCCAAATTTTGGGTACGTAGGCAGTCACAACGATGCAGCCGTCTTGGATCCTTTCGAGGATCATTTGGGGATGAAGTATTCTGGTCCATTGGTAGTCGGCTCAGATTTGGCTAAATTTTCGCCGAGGTGGAGAATTGTTGAAAAAGTCAGCCAACCAAAGTTGGCCAAAATTTTCTAGCATGCCAAACGTGTTAAATTGGCAAAGTTGGCACCGGCCAACTTTGAATTTGAACACAAATTAGGGAGCCGAAATTGAAGAATGGACAAAGGAGATGAATTTGGAAAAATAATAATAATTAAAAATATATTTTTAATTATTTTATTCTTAGCATAGTAATTTATTTTTCCTATAAATAGCTAAGGATTTCATTCATTTGAAATCATCCCAAGTTTGTGAAGCTTATGAGTTTCTAAGCTTTTGAGAGTGAGCAATTGGAGAGTGTGTGTGAAAGTACTGGGTGTATTTGGGTTCTGGGAAAGTGAGATTCTTTACTCAAATTTGTACTCAAATAATTGTTATTAATACAATTATTTTTTCTCTTGCTCCCGTGGACGTAGGCATACCGCCGAACCACGTAAATTTTGTGTCCTTTATTTTTCTGTGATTATTTGGTGCGCTTGATTCCGCATTCCGCGCACAACAAAACACTATGCCCCATATTGTATATGTATCCAACAATTCGTCAATGAAACTTTTCTTTTATGGTATGACAGCCAATCTTGAGAATCACAGACATGCTTGGTTATTATGTTTCAATGAAAAAAAGTTAGCCACTGGTGAACCTCTTAAGAAAGTTGGCTTGCTTGAATGCAGATCAGTATACAAAAGAAATTCAAAGCTATTTGTGATTGTTTGGCCGCCGTCAAGAAACCAGTGGAAGATGTCGATAAACAGTGGCAATTGGCAAGTGGACTCGGACCAGACTTGAGACCTCAAGGTAGCGATGCTGGGAAAACCTCCATACGGTCAATTTGGTCCTTTTATATTACAAGGTTCAAAAAGTTAAATTAATTTTCTATTAATGCAAGCTAGTATCCAAGATGGTCAATGGATCGAGAGATGGGGGAAAGGAAAAAAATACTTAAAGAAAGATGTAATTGATTGATTATGTTAACTGCTAGCACATTTGTAAATTTAAAAGATAACACTCCATTATGGCAAAAATACCCGCCCGGTCCGGACCTGGACCGTACCCGGGCGTGGGCCAAGTAGTACCCGGCCCGGGTATGAAGCCGGGTCGGTCTCGGGCATCACTTGATAAATGCGGAACCCGGATTTTATTAAAAAAATATTATAATATATATATTATTTTAAATATTTATATTTATTTGACTCATTTATTATACATATATAAAGTTTTAAACACTTAAAGTTTATATTTTCATGTCAAATTTTATTGAAATAAATTTAAAACTTATAAAATTACCAAAAATTAAAAATATATACACATATAATATTAAAAAAATATAAAATTCAAGTACCCGGATTAAAATCCGACTCGGACCCGGACCCGGACTGGTTGCATTCGGGCAGGGTTCGGTCATTGCAATACCCGGACCCGGCCCGAGATTTTGCCATCCCTAATTATAATTCACCCTATTAAGTGCAGTGTGATTATACAAAGAGTAGTGTTAGGCATCTTAAAGTTTTATCTCAATCGATACGATATTCATCAAGTGAATGATGACATAGTTTAATTAACTCACGTAATATTTGTCAAAAATTGTTAACCACTTCATGAATAACATGTTACATGCCATGCATATCACATTATATTTTAATGTGAATATTATTTTCTCTTTAATGATAAATTGTATTGCGGGCATTTTAATATATAATATTGTAAAATTTAACTAAAGAGTTGGTGTAACAAAATATTTTGATAAGGATATCTAATGAAATTTCAAATAAATTTCATTTTCACCTTAAATTTCAAGCAACCTGAAAATATACACTATGATTTATTCAGAGAAATCCGAAAACAAAATATTATGAGCTTTCAGGTTGATTAAATGTTGTTCCTAATACATTCAGATTTCAGAAAGTTTCAAAAGAAAGCGGAAAAAATATATCAATAATTGAAATGAAAAAAGTTGGAAGGAGGTATCTAAAAGTCAATTTGAACACCAACGATGTGTAATTCCACATGAGCAAACTAATTAATTGCCATGAAAAAACAAAAAGAAAAGAAAAGAAAAGAAAAGAAAGGTGCAAAAAATTTAATTTGACAATAAAAGCCACGTTCACCAAAGCCCCCCCCCCCCCCCCCCCCAAAGAAAAGAAAAACAAAGAAAGCACAAATTTCATTTGACAATGATATCCTCATATCCATGACCTCAACTTGGGAAAGAAAAAAAAAAACTCCTTCATAATGAAATTTCATTTGACATATTATCATTTATCTTGCTTCGCTTGGTATCATTTGTGTATTTTATTGTCTTTGAAGCATATGATTTTTTTTGTTTGGTACTATGTTGGTGTGTTGTTTTAATTTATATATTAAGGAACGTGATTGTTATATGGAAGAAATAATTTGTAGAAATAATGGGATTCATTCTAAACCTAGACATTGACTAGCTAGCCGTATACCACTACAAGAAAATGGGACATTTCCAAGGGCAAGTACCCTTGGAAATAGACAAAGATCCTCGGAAAACCTCATTTTCGAGCCGGACATGCCGTCGATCATCGTCGTATTAAGTCTTATCAGAAATGTTGAGTTTCTGATGAGTCGTCGGAGAAAAACAAATATTTCCAAGGATGTTGCCATTGGAAATGGAATTAAATGCCCCCCGAAATAAGATAAGATAAACTTAGTTATTTTTATATTCAACTTTGCCTCTTAAATAGAGAAAAATAAAAACCAACAATAAATTCAATACTAAGGGCTGATTTAGTAATACTGTACCTTTTAAAATGATTACTGTTAGTTGTGGTGTAAAAATAATCAGTTATGAAGAGAATCAGTTAAATCTTTTGTATAATTTATTTTTAGAAATATTTTAAGTTTAAAAACAATTGTAAGTGTTAGGTAAAGTGTATTGTTAAACTGTTCTAAAAATATAAATGATTGAATTAGATATAACATTGAATAAAATTTATTTATACATTTATAAACATATATAAAAATATTTTTAATTATGTATATGTAATAATTGATAGCTAAAATAAATATTGTATATTATTAATTTTATTTTTTATTTTTTATAATAATAATCTCTTAAATTAATAATTTTATTTTCTAATTAAGAAGGATAATTTTAAATTTTTATAATACATATAAGGATACAAGCGAAATTGTATTAAGTATAAAAATGATTTTCAAATTAGATTTTGAAAAGCTACTCTTTTTCTATTTTTCAAAATCTGTTGTAAGATAAAATGATTTTTCCAAAAGTATTTTTAAAAAACTTTATCAAACACCAAAATTAATTTTTGACTTTTTAAAATAATTTTTAAACCTCCAAAAGTTATCTCGAACAAGTCCTAACCTAAAAATCAATCTTTTACTTTCACTGGTAGTACTTTGAAGAGTTAATTGTTTCATCATTAGCGGGAATACTCTAATACAGTTGATACTAGTATAGTAACGGCAATACTCTAATATGGTTGTGGCATGTTGAGTACTTGCCCCTTTAAATATATGTAGATTTAGATCAATTTGATCTATGTTAAGAGTATATATTTGGGGCACATAGTGGAGTGACTAGCTACACTCAAACAAGGATCTTTCCTTTTCATAAGCGAGGAGCTATATGTCATCCAGGAGCAGGAATCTTCTGTTCGTCGGTGAGGAGATTCTTTGCTGGGGCTATAGAATGAGCAGAAGTCCTCTGCTAGACACCAAAGATATTTTCTACTGGGGCCAAGGTCGGCCAACCCAGTCAATGCTAGTTGTTAAAATGTGTGCTACTTTCTGATAATCTAGGCACGAGGCACACTTAGCCACAACCATAAGGCTTGAGCATCTATGACCCAGGACTAAGGAGAAGTGCCGAATGTAAGTCATGGAGATCGAATTCTTAGGAGGACTATAAAAGGGGTCTCTAAAGAAAAAAAGGTAAATGAATTAGACATAAAAAAAACTAAAGATTAACTAAAAAGAAAATTCTCAAGGTATTCATGTAGAGAAAGCTCGGGAAAATTTTGAGAGAATTCAGTGTTTTTAGAAATCATTGCAGAGCCACGAGATTAGTGGCAAAGTATTTTCCAAAGTAAACCTAGATTGCTGACTTGAGCGTCAAAGGGTTTACGTTGGAAAAACCTCCAATGTTCTTTGACTGGTTTTTGTGCGTGCAGGAACTTAAAGAGGAGAAGCAGCAAACCTCTTAGTCTTGCATATCTAGAAGGAGCAGCGTGAAGTCATCCCCAAATCAACTACAAATTCAATTGTTAAGGAGGAATTCTGATCATGCATGAGCAGACCCAAAATCCCGTATCAAAATTTTGACGTCGTCTATGGGGAACAGAACAAAAAGCTGCTGTCGACAAAGAGAAATGAAGGAAGAAGAAAAAGGTTAATTATGGACGTATAGGGGAGTAGCGCTCAAGGAGGGGATCTAAGGCTTAGTGAGTCTGTGACACTGAGAGAAATATTTAATGAAACACGAGAAAAGGCAATGCAAGATTGGATAGAATGGATGGAGAAATAAATGGAGACTTTAACAACCATCTTGCACGAGCTGAGGAATGGGCAGAGAGGAATTCACGTAGGAGGGATGAGAAGTGATAGAGTTGCACCAAGGCTTGCTAACAAGAGGAACAATGATGAAGAGACCACCCCAATAAGAGGTTGAACCACTGGGAGGTCTAGTGATGGGGCCAGTGACTAATCTTTAAGGGGGGAAGTTATGAAGTGGGGGATCAACTTCAAGGCAGATAGAATACGGGTAACAATGACAGAGCGGCAAACGCTAAAGAAAGGGGCTTCGACATCACTAGCATGACAACAAGAGAGAGACCCGGTTACTGCACGTGATCCTGGTCGAGCCATGGAGCTAGAAGGGGTGTGGAGATTAGCACAAATTATAGACAATATGCAGGGGCGGAATAGAGCACTAGGTTAGAGAATAATGTTAGATAGTGAACCTCCCATCTCAGCAGAAATCATGAGTGTCATCAGTTCAAGGGACTTCGATTTCCCCGACCTTAAATATGGTAGTAGGGGTGGGCAAAATCATATTCGGATTGGGTTCTGGTTGATCCGATCGGGTTTCAGGTCAATTGGGTTAGGAAAAAAATCATTCGAACTCAATTCGAATTATTAACCTGATCATATCCAACTCGATCCAATCTGATTCGAATATAGATCCAATCTGATCTAAATTATATTCATCGGATCGGATCGAGTCATATGAAAAAGTCAGATTAATTCATATCAGATTAGGATTAAAAATCATTTGGGTTATATATCCATTTAATATTTCTAGGTTAATTTCAGAAGCAATCAGGCAAAACAATCAACCTATCTCTCAAGATATTATTTTGTTTTAATTTTGTTAAATTAAATTATTTAAAACCATATAGTCAATACCATGAAAAACATGGTGACAGTGACTATGGAGGTGAATTAAGTTAAAACGATTATGGTAATCAGTGAAGCCAGTGGCAGCGAGCAATAGCAGTTGAGGTGCAACAAATTTCATCAGCACGTCACGGTTGCAGCAATGGATTAACTTTGCATGATCGCGTCGATGACTGCTGGTTGCTGATTCGTGCGGTTGCATCCCCGATATGCTGACTACTGCTTCTTACAGTTGCATCTCCGATCTGCTCGTCTTTGTTTCACTATTTGACATCTCGACATCTTCAATCTCCGATGGGTTGGCTGCTAGTTCACGCAGTTGCATCTCCAATATGCTCGTTGCTGCTTTGCTATTTGGCATCTCAACATCTTCGGTCTTTCAGGCCCAACCTCTATTTGTATATGACTATATATAGTGTGAGAGTGTGAACTTATAAATTTTTTTTTAATTTAGATCTAAGATTTGCTTCGTGTGTGGTGTGAATCCGATTTTGTCTTATTTTCCACTTTGTTAGTTTGTTTCATTAGGTTTTTTTAAAAAAAAATTTGAACCATTGTGTTTTTATATCAGGTTAGGTTTTATTCGATCCGATCATGATCCGATCAAGTTGGCAAAGTTACACCCGATCGGATTTTGTTAACAATCTGATCTAATTCGAATACAATATTTTTTAGGTCGGATCAAGTTGAGTCGGGTATTTTGTCCAACCCTATATGCTAGATGAATCGACCCATTGGTAGACATAGACCACTTTAATGACATAATTGAAGTGTAGGGGTTATCTTAAGCTTAGAGATGCAGGATGTTCCCACTAAATTTAGAGGGACGAGCACGTGAGCGGTGCTAAAGGCTCCCTCAAGGAAGCATCAAGGTATTCGATCATATATGCCAAGAGTTTACAGAGCAGTTTAGGGGAGTAATGACACCAAAAAGATGATATGATGAAGTTAATGAGTATGAAACAAAGATAAAATGATACTCTTCGAGAGGTTATCAAAAGATACCATCGTGCTATTCTTGACCTCGGAGCCTTCAACAATCCTCAAGCCTTGAAGGGGCTAAAGGAAAGAATAAGGATAGGGTGCTTGTAGTAGAACTTGAGGAGTTCCACAGTACAATTATATATTCCGTAGCCTATGAGCAAGCCAAGAGGGACATAAAAATTGAGGAAGAAAAATCGGTGATAATTAAGAGAGAGTATCTGGAGAGACTGAGGAAAAAATAAAAGAAAGTCCTAAGAGAAAGCAGGCCAATTAAGTGGAAGGATCACCATGCCCAGGGTAGCTATGAAGGAAGTTGAATCAACTCTTACCAACCTCACCAGAGGCCATCCCAACTTCAACGCAATAGAATGTAGCCTCCTCATTCTTCGACTAGAGACTTATAAGGGAGGCTTGACCATATGTATGGTCATCCTCATCATCATACCCCGATGATACGCCACGTGTAGAATATGAGAGTCAGCAGGCAAGATCCATTAATTTCTCATCCTGCTCAAAACAGCTTCTCCAAAGAAAGAGCAATGCACATAATTGACTAGAGCAAAAGCTATGGGCAGTATACTCCTTGGAAAGTATCCATACACGAGTTGTACCACACAATATTGAATCATGGTTTACTATGTTCCCCTGTCCCAATAACAAAACTACCCTGCAGACGAAATAAGGGCCGATTTTGTAAGTTTCATGGCACCTATGGTCACACCACAACCCACTACTGAGACCTAAAAAATTAGGTGAAAGATTTAGTGAGGAATTTCTATTTAAATGAGTTTATTGACAAAGCCCTCCCAATTATAGACTCACCATGTAAAGTCGACCAGAATACTAAAAACGCAGGTCCAAGTAGCCCGTTGTCAGAGTTATCGCTAGAGGCCCGACGATGACTGGGGATTCTAACATATCCAGATAAAACTATGTGATGCATAGTTAAACACCCCTCTAGCCAAACAAGCAAAGACAAGGTAGGTACCTATCATGAGGAATGATGAAAATGAAGGAGTATTGTACCAACAAGAAGATACGCTTGTTATTGAGGCCACTGTCGTCAGTAAGATATTTGATCGAATCCTGGTAGATACAAGAAGTTCAATCGATGTCTTATTCAAGCGAACTCTAGATGAAATTGGAATAGCAAATTTGAGGATGGAGCATAAAATACATCCTTAAAGGGGTTTGGTGGAGGAAGTCTAACTCCCCTCGGTGTGGTCAAGCTGCTAATCACGATAGGCTCTGCTCCGTTTGAAAAAACGATGATTCTGGATTTTATTGTGGTCGATGAGGAGATCCCATACCACAGGATTTTAGGTTGCCACTTTTTAAGAGTGAGTAAGGCAGTATTATCCAATCATTACTTGGCTCTCAAGTACTGAGTGAATGAGGTGGTTGGCATAATATGAAGAGGCTAGAGAATTGCTTGAGGCTGTTACTGTACAGCAGCTAATGAGAAAATGCAAATTACCTCGCTTTACATCCGAGCAGAATTTAAATGAGGAAGACAAGAGCCGGTTGAGAAGTTTGAAACAGTCAACTTGGAATAGGGCAGCTCGGAGAAAATAATTAAGATTTGATTAAAGCTGAAGGAAGAGATGAAGTAAGAGCCGGTACATTGCCTACAATCTCACTCTGATGTGTTCGCTTGTATGCATGATGACATGCCAGGAATCAATCATGAGGTGGCTTGCCATAAGTTGGCGATAAAGAAGAGTGCCCGACTTATAAGGCAAAAAATGAGATGTTTCAACTAGGAGAAATATGAGGCCATAAATAGTGAGGTGGAGAAACTCTTGAAGGTGCGGTTCATTAGGGAAGAGAGTTACCTTAAATGGATATCAAACGTTGTTCTAGTAAGGAAGGTCAACGGTAAATGGAGAATGTGTATTGATTTTACCGACCCCAACAAGGCATGCTTAAAGGATAGCTTCCTCTTGTTTAAAATTAACCAATTGGTTGACTTAACAATGGGTATAGTCTGCTCAGTTTCATGGATATATTTTCAAGATACAACCAAATCCCAATGTACGAGCAGAACGAGGAGAACACAACATTTATCATTAAATAGGGTTCGTTCTGTTAAAGGGTAATGTCATTTGGCCTTAAAAATACAGGTGCAACATATCAGAGGCTGGTGAAGAAGATTTTTAAGCTGTTAATTGGGCATACGATAGAAGTTTATGTGGACGATATGATAACCAAGTAAAAAAAAATCCCGGTTAAGCACGTCAAGCACCTTGAAGAGACATTTGGGCTTTTGATGAAGTATAAGATGAAGCTCAATCTGAAGAAGTGTGCTTTTAGGGTTGGATCAGGAAAGTTCCCTAGATTCATAGTAAGTCATCGGGGAATTGAGGCGAACCCAGAAAAGATTCAAGCGATTGCGAGAATGAGATCTCCTCGTAACTTAAAGAAGATAATAGCCTCACGAGAAAGTTGGCAGCGTTGACCCAATTCATATCCAAGGCCATAAATAAATGCCACGCATTTTTCCAAGAGATGAGGAAGGGAAGAAAAATATAATGGACCCCCAAGTGTGAGGAGGCCTTTTAGAAACTGAAACAATACCTGCAACAAGTGCCTTTGTTGTCCACACCACGAAAGGGGGGTGTCCTGTTTCTATATTTAACTGCATCTGATCACGCTAAAAGCTGAGTTTTGGATCGAGAAGAAAATGAGGTCCAGTACCCAACATACTACACCAGTAAGGCCTTGCTCGATGCCGAAACCAAGTACCTGCCACTGGAGAAATGGACACTCGCCCTAATTATAGCTGCTCAGAAATTGAGGCCATACTTCCATGCATTTCCAGTTGTAGCAGTGACGAACCAACTGCTACGACAAACGTTGCACAAGTCAGAAGCCTCTAGTAGTTAGTGAAGTAGGCAATAGAACTAAGCAAGTTTGATATAAGCTACAAACCTCGAGTATCGATTAAAACCCAAGTGATGGCAGATTTTGTGCAGAATTCACATAACCCAAAGTGGACCCCAACTACACTAATACTGCTATAAGCAGCAATGAGCGTCAAGTCTGGTAGGTGATAGTGGATGGATCCTCAGGCGAGCAGGGTACCAAGGCAGGGGTTATTTTGGAGAGCTCAGACAGGGAAAATGTCTCTTACGCTGTTAGATTAAAGTTTAAGGCCACAAACAATCAGGCTGAATATGAAGCTCGAATTGCAGGGCAAGAGTTAGTTTAGGCGGTGAGGGCAAATAGGTTGTTTAGGCGGTGAGGGCAAATAGAGTGAAAATTCAGACATATTCACAGCTAGTCGCCAATCATATTAGTAAAAAGTTCCAACCTAGAGATGAGAATATGGAACAATATCTAAGGATGGTCAGACAAATGATCGGGAAATTTGAGTCAATGGACATAGTACAAATTCCAAGGAGCGAAAATTACCAAGTAGATATCCTAACATGAATGACTGTTGTAACAGACCCAAAAATGCCAAAGTCAGTCCCTATGAAAGTCAAGTCATTCCTCAACATCGAGTATAGTCTGGAGATTATGCGAATAGAGCAGAAAGGCTCATGGACAAACCCAATAATCTTGAACATGCGGGATGGAGTGTTACCAGTAAATAAGTTACGAGCACAGAAAATTAGGGGTCTAAGCGTCCAGGTACACACTAATTGACAGGGTGCTATACTGACGAGGGTACACCATACAATTCCTACAATATATGTACGAAGATGACGCAGATTACGTACTAAGAAACATGCACAAAATGGTTTGTGGAAATCACTCCAGAGCTAGATCTTTTGCCTACAAGGCTCTCTAGCAACGGTACTTCTAGTCGACGATGCACCAAGATGCCCAGAAGAAAACTATGAGTTGCAAAAGTTGCCAAAGCTTTGCCAACTTCCCCGTATAGCCACAAAAAAGTTTACTGTTATAACCTCACCGTGGTCGTTTGCTCACTGGGGAATTGATATGATCCGGCCTTTGCCAAAAGGACGAGGAACAATTACACGTGCTGTTGTGACAGTAGATTATTCATAAAATGGGTCGATGTGGAAGCACTCAGCAGGATCACAGAGAAGAAGACTATTACCTTTGTGTGTAGAAACTTTGTCTATTGATATGGAATCCCATACGCCTTGATAGCAGACAATAGTAGCCAATTCGACAATCATAACTTCAAGGAGTTTTGTTAGAACCTTGAAATAAAGCTGAAATTCTACTCGCCTACGCACTCTCAGTCTAATGGCAAGTGGAGGCAACCAATAAAGTCATAAAGAAGCTTCTGAAGACCAGATTAGGATAGAAGAATGGTGCATAAGTTAATGAGTTACCAGCAGTGTTGTGGACATATAGGACCGAGCACTTTGATAAGAGTGAGAACAATAATCAGATATGTCTGAACCTATACCTGCTAGCTGGAAAAAAAGAGTTAGCATAAAAAAGGGCAGTCGCCTATCAACAGAGGGTAGCTCGCTATTACAATAAAAAAGTGTGTGTAAAGCAGTTCAGGGTGGGCGATTGAGTGCTTAGAAAGATGAACTAGAATACTAAAAATTCAACCCAAGGTGTGCTCCACCCTAACTGGGAGAGACCATACACAGTCCTGTGGGTATCCGAACCAGGTGCCTATAAGCTTGCTCACGAGGATGGACACGTGGTAAAGTGACCATAGAATGCAACGCATCTAAAAAAATATTTCTAGGAAGACCCAGTAGTAGTGAGCTATGGTTATTTCTGTTTACTTCTGTTGTCGTTTACGATTTCTGTTTAGTTAATTTCTTGTATGACGACCCTAATGCTTAATGAAGTTTGGAGGAAGTTCATTCAACTAGTACTAATAAAAAAAATTCTAAGGCAAATAAAGGCTTTAAAGTATCAAAACCTACTTGATAGCGAGATTAGAAGCCAAGCTTGCCAGGTCCTGCTCGACCACGTGACGGTGAGTAAACGATAAAATATTCAAAAAAATTATAAAGTAAATAAAAGATTCAAAGTCTCAAAGCATGTTCGATGAAGAGACTAAAAGCCAAGTTTGCCAGATTATAAGACGATCAAATATTCCAAAAAAAATTCTAAGACAAATAAAGGATCCAAAGTCTCAAAACTTGCTCGATGGCGAGACCAGAAGCCAAGTTTGCCAGATTGTGCTCAACCGAGCGATGGCGAGCAGATGATCAAATATTCCAAAAAAAAAATCCTAAGGCAAATAAAGACTTCAAAGTCTTAGAAACTAAGTTTGCCAGACTTTACTCGAGTAGGAGTCACCAAGCAAATGATTTGACATTTACAAAAATCTCAAAGTCAAAAGAGTATTCCTCTGACAAAGTAATTGATCCTACTCGATACAGGGCACAAGATTGGAATTCTCCAACAGCAGTAAATAATGAAATGATAGTATAAAGCAAGCAAACCAAGGTTATTCATTAATCATCCAGTGACAATGGCCATCAGTCTCAAAACTTGACATACAACGTTTACAAAAGAAAATTGCGGTATATTCACGGGATGGAGGATTTGTGAGAAGAGCAGTTTCTACTGGATTGTCAGAAAGAAAAGCAGCAAGGGTCTCGCCAGTGGCGCCTAGGGGAATGCTTGCTTCGATAACATCAATGGGGGTTAAGAGGAGGAAGAGGGGTCACCTTCTTAGTCGCATTTGGCCCTATTTCCTCTAAATCTTCTTTGGCTGCCTCCTCATTCATATAATCAATTACACTAGCAGCAAGTTCATCCATCTTCAAATTGGGGCGTTGCCTTTCGAGAACGACCATGATGCACTGATCGGAATGTCTAAGCCCTTTATTGTAATTGTAATTAACCTCATTCTCTAAGTTTTCAATCTGAATTTAGTGTAAAGCACATAATGATTCCAACTGAGACTCGAAGGAAGCTTTTTGTGTTTCCAAATCCTCCTTAACCTTACTCAACTGCTCTTCAAGGGTGATCGTTTTAACCTGTACAAGAGATGCTTACTCCACCAATTTCAAGTTCTTAAGGTTGAGATTGCTTGTTTTCTTCTCAGCAGCATAAGCTATATTTTTCATTGACTGAATATCGTCTTTAATCTTGCTGTCATAACGACCAACTTTCGCCTTATAGTAGGTAGCCAAATAGCCGAGGTAGAAAGCACTGATTTGTATAGCCCCAACTAGCTCACGGAATGAGTTGCTGTCAAAGTCCTCCAAATCATTTTTATTTACGAGCCTAGTGAAGTTACTGATGTAAAGGACAAGATGTTCTAGTTGATCCTCGAGCAATCGAGGTTTGGATCTTATTGGAGGAGTGGTCGTAGGACAAGAGCCGCTCGCAACTCCATCAACTTTACTTGCCTTAAGAGGGGGAGGTAGTAATGTCTTTAGGGGGAAATTTTTCCTACATTATTGACCCGCTTCTTAGAGGGAGCATCTTTACTACGACCCTATTTTGTACTACCAGAGAGATGGTGTTTCTTGTTCAAAGCCCCAATCGCAGCATCCTCTATAACTTTAGCATTGGGTACCAAGTGAGAGTCGATCAAGTTGCGAATAGACGGCAAGTCTATATACAAGCATGAATTTGCTAACGCAGTCTCAACTCGCTTTAGTAATTCACCCTTGATGCATTACTAGACACTTTAGGAACCTGCAGCGTAGGTATATACTTTGTTATAAAAAAATTAATCACTTGATCAACTAGTGGTGCAATACATTTTAAACAAGCAGGTAACCTAAAATTGAGAAACATGAGGGGACATGGACATTCCCACCATCAATCAGCCCCACCTAACCTCGAGGACCCCCAATAAAAAAAGAACATGCTCTTCTAATTCTCACCACCTGTTGGGAGGCAAGTTATAGGTTTCTTGGTCTTACTACTTAATATAAAATAGTACCATCTGATCTTAGTACTCGACATAAAATAATACCGACTGGTATATTTAAGACTACTCTTTAATTAGTACAGATGTTTAACATCATCAATTGTAGGCTCACTCTGACCATATTTGTCCCACAGTATGAATAGACTAGAAAGTACCATTCATCCATTAGACTTAAGCTGACCAAGAGCTAAGTGTAATCTACCAAGCATCTGGATAAAGTAGGGCTACAAGGGAAGCCCCATCCCTTCTTTAAAACTCTCTAAAAATATAGTAACATACCCCCTAGGACACTGGCTAAAGGTATCTTTTTTTCCCAAGAGCCCGAAGGTCTATCTCATCAGGAATTTTGTAAGTATTATAAAGCTGTCTGAGGTCATCTACTGTGGTTATACAAGTCATGAGGTCAATAGGATAATTTTTAGCCAAAGTTCTACCACTTAATTTCCTCTTCCTTTCTGGTCGTGTTATCTCTAAGCCAAAAGATTCCTCGTCATTACTTTTGTTAGGTGAGGTGGAAACCTCAGGAGACATCCTCCTAGCACTACTCCTAATACTAGAAGGACTTACCAGTTATAAGGGGATCCTAGAGTCAAAATAGGCCCCGCGAGTAGTCTGAGCAAGAAATCTATTCATCATCGTCAATCTCAATTACCTTTCCCTTTTCTTTTGACATTTCCTAAACTATATCTAGAATGACACAACCAAACTCCAATCAACCCAAGAAAAAACGACAAATATTCAAGATTGAAGAAGAGAAAACAACACCTGAAGCAGTTGCACACTAGAACAGAAGTAAGAAAAGCGACTTGAACTTCAATGAAAGAAGATCGCTCAGTCGTCGGAGGATGAAAGGAATACTAAAATAAGGAAATTTCTTTCGAGAGTTAGGGCTCCCAAGGGACGCGAAGACCTTTGGTTTATTTCTATTTAACGGCATGCACTCCAAAGGTTTTATAACCTTCAGTTTAAAATTTAAATGAATGGATAGATTCCTACCACATCACTCTCATTTAACTATGATGTGACTGTTTGATGAAATGATTGTTAGCAACTTAAAAATGAGTGAATGGACAAAATGAGCAGTTCTTCTCTTTAACGCCAAGAAGCTAAGGTGTACCCCGACCAAGCGAGGACAACTAAGTTTCTAGCATTGATCCATTGCATTACCAAAACCAGAAACTGATGGACTAATGTTTAGGGCATATAGCGGAGCGACCAGTTACACTCGAACGAGGATCTTTCATTGTCATAAGCGAGGAGTTGTATGTCGTCCAGGAGTAGGAATCTTCTGTTCGTCGATGAGGAGATTTTTTGTTGGGGCTATGGTATAAGCATGAGTCCTTTGCTAGGCACCAAGGATAATTTTTGTTAGGGCCAAGGTCAACTGACCCAGTCAATGGCAATTGTCAAAACATATGTTATTCTCCGAGAATCCAAGCATGAGGCATACTCAGTTACAGCCATAAGGCTAGAGCATCCATGACCGGGGCCTAAGGGACGCGAAGACCTTTCGTTTATTTCTATTTAACGGCACGCATTCCAAAGGTTTTGTAACCGTCAATTTAAAATTTGATTGAATGGATGGATTCCTGCCACATCACTCGCATTTAATTACGACGTGATTCTTCGATGAAATGATTATTAGCAACTTAAAAATAAGCGAATGGTCAAAGTGAGCAGTTCTTCTCTTTAACGCCAAGAAGCCAAGGTGTACCCCTATCAAGCAAGGACAACTAAGTTTCTAGCATTGATCTATTGCATTACCAATACCAGAAACTGATGGACTAATGTTTAGGGCATATAGCGGAGCGACCAGTTACACTCGAACGAGGATCTTTCATTGTCATAAGCGAGGAGTTATATGTCGTCCAGGAGTAGGAATCTTCTGTTCGTCGGCTAAGAGATTTTTTTTTGGGGCTATGGTATGAGCATGAGTCCTTTGCTAGGCACCAAGGATATTTTTTGTTAGGGCCAAGGTCAACCGACCCAGTCAATGGCAATTGTCAGAACATATGCTATTCTCTGATAATCAAAGCATGAGGCATACTCAGTTACAGCCATCAGACTAGAGCATCCATGACCGGGAGCCTAAGGGACGAGAAGACCTTTGGTTTATTTCTATTTAACGGCACGCACTCCAAAGGTTTTGTAACCGTCAATTTAAAATTTGAATGAATGGATGGATTCCTGCCACATCACTTGCATTTAATTACGATGTGATTCTTCGATGAAATGATTATTAGCAACTTAAAAATAAGCGAATGGTCAAAGTGAGCAGTTCTTCTCTTTAACGCCAAGAAGCCAAGGTGTACCCCTACCAAGCAAGGACAACTAAGTTTCTAGCATTGATCCATTGCATTACTAATACCAGAAACTGATGGACTAATGTTTAGGGCATATAGCGAAGCGACCAGTTACACCCGAACGAGGATCTTTCATTGTCATAAGCGAGGAGTTATATGTCGTCCAGGAGTAGAAATGTTCTGTTCGTCGGCTAAGAGATTTTTTGTTGGGGCTATGGTATGAGCATGAGTCTTCTGCTAGGCACCAAGGATATTTTCTGATGGGGCCAAGGTCGACCGACCCAATCAATGGCGGTTGTCAGAACGTGTGCTACTCTCCGAGAATCCATGCACGAGGCCTACTTATTTACAACCATAAGGCTCGAGCATCCATGACCGGGGCCTAAAGAGAAGTGCCAAACATGAGTCATGGAGACTGAATTCTCGGGAGGACTATAAAATAGGCCTCCAAAGAAGATAAAGGGGTTAGACACAAAAAAATAAAGATTAACTAAAAAAAAATTCTCAGGGCATTCCTGTTGAGAAGGCTCCAGAAAATTATGAGAGAATTCAATCTATTCAGAAATCATTGTAGACCCACGAGATTAGTGGCAAAGCATTTTCCAAAGTAAGCTCAGATTTTTGACTTGAGCGTCGGAGGGTTTATGTGGAGAAAACCCCTCATTCTCTGACTAGTTTTTGTGCGTGCATGAGCTTAAAGAGGAGAAGTAGCAAGCCTTCTAGTCTTGCACATCTAGAAGGAGTAGTGTCATCCCCAAATCAACTACAAATTCAATTGTTAAAGAGGAATTTCGAGCGTGCACGAGCAGACCCGAAATCTCGTATCAATAATATAGACCTAATGTTGACATACCAATATAATAGCGAGAATACTCTATTATGATTGCAACACATTATATACTTAATCCCATCTTTATTTATAAAGTATTTATATGACACTTGGGTTTATATGGAAGTTTTGATTTATTATTTACAGTCTTATCTTGAATTAGCACAATGAACAGTTTGCACTTATATTTATTTTGATTGAGTTATCGCGAATATATTGGCTCATTGTGTCAAACTTTATTGAATGCCAATGAGCACTCAGTCCATAAGCTACAAATAAGTAAAGAATCACAACTTTTAAATATAAAAAGTGTTATAAGTCCATACTTTGAATACTAAGGGTGTGTCTTCCAACCCTAGCATTTTTTCTTATATTCATCCTCCTTTACTACTTTTAATTTTATTTATTATAAAATAGAGTAGTTATATAATTTATTTGAGGAACCTTTTGATTAAGAAAAATCCTTCTTTCATAGTTTCTTTGAAATAATTTATGAAACTTTTTCTTTTAGATTTATTTGGATCATAACATGATCTAATTTTATTATAAAGCATTATTATCTATATATTTATCATCATCGTGAGGATTTTCTTATTCTGCTTAAGCTATCCCCCTACATCATTATCTCACACCATAATATATTATTATCTAGATTAAGGATTGAGTTAAAAATAAGTTTTCAATTTTAAAATCAAATTCCAATAGTGAGAGTATTACTAATGCACTTACATTGGCAAGTTAATTTGTCTAGCACTAGATAATATACTTTGTCAGTAATACCACAGATTATTGGTTATAATTATTTTGTCAATATTTCCATCAGTTTCTCTATTAACAAAATTATTGACACATGTGCCAGACAATTATATTTTTTAATGTGTCTCACACAAAATAATAGCATTGGTATTGATAATTCTATAAGTGATGAGATATAAATTTAGACTTACAAAATTGAAAGTAGTGTATTTTATTAGTCCCCGCTTCAGGTCAACATACTATATTAATAATTTGATATATTTATTATACTAATAATTGTAAAAAAATAAAAATAATTATATTTTTATATCGGACGCACTTTTCTTTTCTTTGAAATCTTATATAAAAAATCTACTCGGCCTTTAGTCAAGTTGCAGATCTACTACACAGAGGTTCGAGCCCCTACAAAAGATTCTGGGTGCTTAATTCCTTCTTTAATTATGAAAAATAATTGAGTAAAAATAATTTTTTCCCTTTTAAAATATGAGTAGAATATATGTCCCTTGAATATTAGCGAGTGTTAGAATCTGAGTAATGCTATATAAGATTTAATGTAAAAAGATAGAATCTGACAGTGTTATATAAGATTTAATGTAAAACTAATCCTAATAATTATCTGATTGTATATATATTAATAATAGTCTCGTGTAATATGAGATGTAATATGAACAATAGTCTCACTTTCTACATAAGCTAATAATTTACTAATATGCAATTAGATCAATATGATATGTATTTGGTGTGTCTGGCTTGAAGAAATAAAAGAAAAAAAGAGGAGAAGAAAGGAGGAGAAGAGAAAGAAATAAGAGGAAAAAAGATGAATTTCATGTGAAATTGACCTTTTTTCCCTTATTTCTGTGCCCCTCTTTGATTTCAACTGCTCTTCCTCTCTTTTCATTCCTTCGAACCAATTATGGGTCTTTCCATTGCTTTCTACACCTCTCATTTCATCCAATCCAATATGCATTTAAGATTTTGCAAAAAATGTATTATTATTTAAAAATTATATAAATGCATCACAAAACTCACGATGCCACTGCCATATCTTTAGTTTACCACCAAACATCTATGCATTGAGCAACATTGCTGTTGATGCCGAAATCCGGATGAGTTGATCAGATCTCAGAGCTCTGCATCATCATTAAATTTGTTTGGTGGGAAGCTGATGATTAGTTAGCACCATGAGCAAATTTTCTATGAGCACACGATCCATGAGCAGATAACCCGTGAGCAAACGATCCATGAGCAGACAACCCATGAGTAAACGATCCATGAGCAGAGAACCTATGAGCCTGTGAACAAAACCAACAGTCAGAAGATGCCAGAAGTTTTTCCAGCGAGAACCCTCCGACGCTCAAGTTAGTGATTCGGGTCTAACTTGGAAAAATTCATACCGCAATTCATGTGGCTTAACTATGATTGCTTTAAACAAAAAGCTTTTAAGTAAATTCAAAGGAAAAAAATCTGAAATAATCAATCTTAAAGCAATCACAGGCGAAAAAGAAATTTCTCAGTGGTAGAGAGAGAAAAATGTCCAATGGGTTCAGTTGTTGAGAGAGAGAGAAAGAGAGAGAGAGCTAGAAGAATCCCCCTTTAGGGTTTTTATAGAAAACTATAGTGGTTTTTCTCATCTCCCCTAAGATTCTCAAGAAAACTACTAATTTTTAGCCTACTAAGAATACGGTCCCTAATATTTCAGAGAAAATGTTTCAACTGAATCATGGTTTTCTGGTAACTTCCTGGTCGAGGTGACCAATAACTTCCTGGTCGAGGTCACCACATATTTTTCTGGTCGAAGTGACCAATAATATCCTGGTCGAAGTGACCAATAATATCCTAGTCGAGGTGATCTGCGAGAGGTGATCACATATTATTCTGGTCGAGGTGACCAATAATATCCTAGTCGAGGTGAGGTGATATGCTTGAGATCACCATATATTATTCTAGTCGAGATGACCAAAAATATCCTAGTCGAGGTGATCTGCTCGAGGTGACAAATAACATCCTGGTCGTAGTGATCTGCTCAACCATTTGCTCGCTTTTACTTTGGAAGAGAGCACGATAATGTATGGGCAAACATCTTTATCTTGGTCACCCTATTTCATTCCCCTAAACACCAATCCCCCAGTTTCTAGTGTTGAGAGTGAAACGAATCAAGAATGGAAACTTTGGTGGTTTCCTCGTCTTGGTTGAGCATATCTTGACATGCTTGGCTTCCTATCTCACCATAAAACAGGCGTTGAGACTTTGGAGCCTTTGCACGCCTTAGGAATTTTTATTACACTTGAGGGTCTGCTCACCTTCGCTTGGTTGAACAAATCCTGGCACGCTTGGCTTCTGGTCTCGCTATAAAACAGGCTTTGAGACTTGGTAAGCTTTTGCATGCCTTAGGAACTTTTATAACACTTGAGGGTCTTCTCGCCTTCGCTTGGTTGAGCAGATCCCGGAATGCTTGGTTTTCTATCTCGCCATAAAATAGGCTTTGAGACTTTGGAGCCTTTGCACACCTTAGGAATTTTTATTACACTTGAGGGTCTACTCGCCTTCATTGGTTGAGTAGATCCTAGCACGCTTGGCTTCTGATCTCACCATAAAACAGGCTTTGAGACTTGGTAAGCCTTTGCATGCCTTAGGAATCTTTATAACACTTAATGGTCTTCTCGCCTTCGCTTGGTCGAGCAGATCCTGGCACGCTTGGCTTTTGGTCTCGCCATAAAACAGGCTTTGAGACTTGGTGAGCCTTTTCATGCCTTAGGAATTTTTGTAACTTTGGTAGTCTGCTCACCTTCGCTTGGTCGAGCAGATCTTGGCATGCTTGGCTTCTTGTCTGGCCATAAAACAAGCTTTGAGACTTTGGACCCTTTGCACGCATTAGAAAATTTTTTTGAAACTTTGGCAGTCCACTCGCATTCGATTAGTTGAGCAGATCCTGGCATGCTTGGCTTCCTGTCTCACTATAAAATAGGCTTTGAGACTTGGTGAGCCTTTGCATGCCTTAGGAATTCTTATAATCTTGAAGGTCTGCTCGCATTCGCTTGGTCGAGCAAATCCTGGCACGCTTGGCTTCTGGTCTTGCAATAAAACAGGCTTTGAGACTTTGGAGCCTTTGCACGCCTTAAAAACTTTTTGGAACCTTGGTGGTCTGCTGACCTTCGCTTGGTTGAGCAAATCCTAGCATGCTTGGCTTCCTGTCTCGCCATAAAACAGGCTTTGAGATTTTGAAGCATTTGCATGCCTTATTAGTAAACTTTGATTAGCTTCTCAACGCTAGCCTAGGTCTCCCTTTTAAAATCATTCTCATATTGAGTAACTTTCAAGAAATCAAGTTAACTAAGTTATACCATCAGCCCTAATATGAGCACAATCAATTTAATGAATATAAAGTATCTTCATCTCACATAACAAGATTTAGAGAAATAATTAAATTTTCATGAAAAAATTGCTTGTAAATAAAAATTTAACTTCTGGCCTGTTCTGTTCTACAAATGTGAGCCTTCAATGTGCTCTCATTTAAGGTTTTTGCTTCCTTGTTTAAGCTGGCTCATCCATTTATGCATTGTAACATTCTGATTTGCTTCGACTATATGAAAATTGATAGAGACAAAAAATTGGCTTCTCATACTGGTCCGCACAGACGACGCCAAATGTTGATGCCGAAATCCGAATGAGTTGATCAGATCTCAGATCCCTGCATCATCATTAAATTTGTTTGGTGGGAAGCTGATGATTAGTTAGCACCATGAGCAGATGGAGCAGAGAACCCATGAGCAGATGGAGTAGAGAACCCATGAGCAGACGATCTATGAGCAAATAACCCGTGAGCAGACGATCCATGAGCAGATAACCCGTGAGCAGACGATCCATGAGCAGACAATCCATGAGCAGACGATCCATGAGCAGAGAACCTGTGAGCCTGTGAACACAACCAACAGTCAAGAGGTGCCGGAAATTTTTCAGTGAGAACCCTCCAACGCTCAAGTTAGCGATTCGGGTCTTACTTGGAAAAATTTGTACCACAATTCATGTGGCTTAACTATGATTGTTTTAAACAAAAAGCTTTTAAGTAAATTTAAAGGAAAAGAATCTCAAATAATCAATCTTAAAGAAATCACAGGGGAAAGAGAAATTTCTCAGTGGTAAAGAGAGAAAAATATCCAATGGGTTCAGTTACTGAGAGAGAGAGAGAGAGAGCTAGAAGAATCCCCCTTAGGGTTTTTATAGAAAACTATAGCGATTTTTATCCTCTTCCCTAAGATTCTCAAGAAAACTACTAATTTTCAGCCCACTAAGAATATGGTCCCTAATATTTCAGAGAAAATTTTTAACTGAATCGTGCTTTCTGGTAACTTCCTGGTCGAGGTGACCAATAACATCCTAGTCGAGGAGATGTGCTCGAGGTGACCACATATTATTCTGGTCGAGGTGACAAATAATATCCAGGTCGAGGTGATCTGTTCGAGGTGACCACATATTATTCTGGTCGAGGTGAGGTTATGTGCTCGAGGTCACCATATATTATTCTAGTTGAAGTGACCAATAATATTCTGGTCGAGGTGATCTGCTCGAGGTGACCAATAACATCCTGGTCGAGGTGATCTGCTCGAGGTCACCACATATTATTCTGGTCGAGGTGACCAATAATATCCTAGTCGAGGTGATCTATTCGAGGTGACCACATATTATTCTGGTCGAGGTGAGGTTATGTGCTCGAGGTCATCATATATTATTCTGGTCGAAGTGACCAATAATATTCTGGTCGAGGTGATGTGCTCGAGGTGACCAATAACATCCTGGTCGAGGTGATCTGCTCAACCATTTGGTCGCTTTTACTCTTGAGGAGAGCACGATAATGTATGATCAAACACCTTTATCTCGGTCACCCTATTTCATTCTCTAAACAATTGCAATGAAAATAAACTTTTAGATAAGTAAAGCTAAGAGTTCATTTAACTTACATAAATAAAAATCAGCAGTACATTAAATTTGATTCCAGCTTTTGGATACATGATTTTGGGTATTGGTTTTGATATGTAAAGTTAAGAGTTCACTTGGAGGTTTTTCGTCTTTCTGGAGAATTGAAAGGGTAAACGTGACGTGTAAAAATTCTATTCACTGTGTGTCAACGGTCAAGGACTTAAATGTAACAAATTAAAACAAGTGGGACTTATGTGTTTTAAGTTTCAAAGCTTTGCCCCTTTTGATTTTGTAGTAAACAATGAGGACTCCAGCGTCAATTACCCAAAGCTAGTTTTCAAAACCACCTGAATTTAACAACACCCCCACTCATGTGGACAGGTTTAAAAAAGTCAAAAAGAAAAAGTTGAAAATGGAAAATGAGAAAAGTTGAGGCGGAAACCGCGGAAATCTTTAATCATTAAGACGCGTCCGCCGAAAGGCAAGAGTTACTCGAACCGTGGAAAGAAATACCCACGAAATTTCCCCACACATGATTTTTAGTCGATGCTGTGTTTTTCGTCTTTCTTCAATGTTGGGGAAGACGTGAAAGAAAAGTTGGTGGAAGATGCAATAAAGAAAAATGTATCCTTAGAAGTAGTTGATGATTCCGCTTTACTCCACGTACCCGAAAAATTGAGAGGACATAATATTGTATATAGGAATGATTTATATGCAACCATAAAATATTTTAATCTTAATTTAAGTCACTTATAAGTAATTATAATTTTGCTAAAAATCTTATATGTTATGTTTAGGGAGCCTGTATCCACATAGAATTGTAAGAAAATGAAGTAAAAAATTGAGGAGAATGTAAACATTTATAGTGTGTTTACTTGTTAAGAATGAAAATAGGAATTAAGGAATGAGAATGGCCATATATTTATTTAATTAAATAAGAGGTGAAATGATATTTAAAGTGGTGGCTCTATCTATAACTAAAAAATAGAACCCCACTTCGTGCGGCTTTAAAAAAATAATTTAATTGTATTTTTTTATTATTTTACACTTAATAAAACTGATAAAAAATATGAATTGATTTTTTTTAAAGATGACGCAACCTTATAAAATTAATAATATTTATGAAAGTTAATTATTTTTTTGTTATTAGTTGATGGTGTGAAAACATTTCCTGATGTCAAATTCTAAAAACCAGCGAGAGATTCCCCACTCTATTTATGAAAGCTAATTATTTTTTGTGTTAACTTTAAAAATATATATTAATGTATATAGTTAAGTGTACACAACCTTTTCATCAATAAAACTTATATTCACACTAATCAACTCTCCATTCTTCTTGGTATTAATAGACTCCTACATTTTACAGATTCTAACCCTTATCATCCAATTATCTTTATTATTGTTTAACTTATGAAGAAAATAATATTCCATGAAACACACAATATAAAAAATTTAAATAAGTCAAAAAATAAAAACACAATAACATTTCTAAAAATGGTGTCGGTTAAATAATAAAAAAATTCAAACATAACAAATCTTAAATACTTAATATTTATATAGATTGAAGAAACCAAAAGACACTAAATAAAAGGTTGCATAATTAAATATGAAATTATAACATTAAAATTAGATCGTAGTGGTATTGGTGAGGGAAAATGAATGAATCTTCCTTCCTATATTAATAAGTTGACGTATTTTAAACCACTAAAAGTTAGTTGTTGGCTTAATAAAATAAATGAATGTTTTAAAATTATAATTAATTTATTATTAATGTTTACATATTGTTGAATTTAAATAGAAAGAAGAAGAGACATGTAAACTTTTATAACCTACTAATTATTTTCGATTTTTAATATTTTGTAATGTAATTATTTTTAATCTCAACTAATATATTAGATTATAGAGAACATAAAAAGATGAGAAATAATAATGCCACAAATTTTAACTACTTAATATTTATAGAGTTTGAAAAAGCCAAAAGGCACTAAACAAAATGTTGTATAATTAAATATGAGATTATAGTATTAAAATTAGACCTTAATGACATTATTGAGGGAAGATGAAGGAACATTCTTTCCTATATTAATTAATTGATATATTAAGCCACTAAAGTTTAATTGTTGGCATAATAAAATAAATTAATGTTTCAAGACTTATAATTAATTATTATTAATGGTTACATATTATTGAATTTAAATAGAAAGAGAAATAGATATATAATCTTTTATAATTTAATAATTATTTTTTAATTTTTAATATTTTGTAATTTAATTATTTTTTTTAATATCAACCAATTTATTAGATAATAGAGAATACAAGAATATGAGATATAGTGATGTCACACCACCTCCTCTAGTCCCAACTTTATATATATATATAAAAATTTGTAATGTAATTATTTTTTAATCTTAACCAATATATTAGATAATAAAGAATATAAAAAGATGAGAAATAATGAAGTCACAAATCTTAAATATTTAATATTTATGGAGTTTGAAGAAGTCAAAATGCACTAAACAAAAGATTGAATAATTAAATATGAGATCATGACATTAAAATTAGGCTCTAATAGAATTGTTGAGGGAAGATGAAGAAACATTCCTTCATATATTAATATTAATTAATTGATGTATTTTAAGCCACCAAAATTTAATTGTTGGCATAATAAAATAAATGAATGTTTCAAGATTTATATAATTAATTATTATTAATGGTTACATATTATTGAATTTAAATAGAAAGAGGAAAAGGCATGTAATCATTTATAATCTAATAATTATTTTTATATTTTGTAATGTAATTATTTTTTAATTTCAACCAATTTATTAGATAATAGAGAATATGAGATGATGAGAAATGATGATGCCACATCACCTCCTCAAGCCCCAACTTTAGATATAGATATAGATATAGATATAGATATAGATATGAATATATATATATATATATATATATATTAATTCATGTATTTTATGCCACTAAAGTTTAATTGCTAGTATAATAAAATAAATAAATATTTCAAAATAGTTATAATTAATATTATTAATGATTACATATTGTTGAATTTAAATAGAAAGAGAAAAAAATTACAAAGAATATCCACCAATATTTTAGATAATAGAAAATATAAAAAGATGATGAATGATATATATTAATAAAATTAGTATTTATTAAATGAGTTAAATACAATCAAATTAATTATGAGAAGATGAAAAGACAAATCTAAAAAAAATTCTCTATTTATTAGATAATAGAGAATATACAAAGAAACAAAGTAGTGATGCCTCATCACCTTTTCAAGCCCCTAGCTTTATACATATATATAGATTGAGAATGATTATTAAAATTTTCATTTCTATAGGAGGTGAGAATGAGATTTCCATTCTCTAAAGTGACTAATTTTACTTAAATTTTGAAATTCTCATTTTATCATTATTATTATTATTATTATTATTATTATTATTATTATTATTATTATTATTATTATTATTATTATTACAATAAAAAAATTAATGTCAGTTTAGTAATTTGCAACTATCTATTTCGATTCCAAGATAAAGTAAACGTATCAATGATAGTACATTTAATTTCAATTCCAATTCCCATAGTTAAAGTAGACGTTTTATTTTGATTTTGATTTTAATTTCTCATTTCTATTCTATCTCATTCTGATTCCAACTCATTTCAATTACTGATTAGTAAACATACCAATAGGGGACTTTTAAGATAACTTTTCATATTTGCAACATTGTGTGAAATATGTGCTAATTTATCAAGTTATAACTTTCTTATAATAAATAAAGTAATTTTGGTCTTAATATTATGAACTATAAGAGATTTTATTGTATATTGGTTAAATAAATATAATTATTTTTATTATATATTTAGAATATTATCATTTCACCACTAAAGTTATTATGACATATCATGTCAGTACCATGATTTGTTGAATAATGTATTTTACCACTAAAAGTTTGTGCCGTTATCAATTTATCAACCTTCTATTAAAAAGTTAAAAATTTATTGATGTTTTATTGATGTCATAAGGGCATTCAAGATATCTCCTGTTAAAGCCAAAACATAGCATTGCAAATGTAAAAATAAACAATAAAACAAAGTAAAAAATTTCAAGGGACATAATTAAAGAATTAGGAAAATTGATAACCCCAAATCAGCCCCTCTCTCTCATTAATTTTTTCTTAATTAAGTTGTTATTATTTTTAATTGTGATTAGTACTTGAATTTCATAAATTATCATATTAATTTTGAAGTATAATTTTTTATTAATCGTTTTCTTTGTAATTTTGCATATTGTTCATTATTTTTTATTAATTACAATTTTCAGTTGATTCTAAATCATTTTTTTCATTATTTCTTGCTTTTTAAAGGGTAAAACTATCTTTTATTCTCCTGATGTAAAATCAACTTTTAACTCATTTTTAGTTAAATATTAATGCCTCTTTAACGGAAGGGTGGTAAATTAATAAAGGCGCAAATGTTTGGTGGTAAAATATATTTTTTAATAAATTATGATGTTTACATAATATGTCAATAATAACTTTGATAGTAAAACAATAGTCAATAAAATCCCTATATATTTTCATTCAATGAGAAATGTCACATCAATGTAGATGATGTTTTGATTGTTAATAAATAAATAGACAATGCTATTTACAATTTAAAAAATATTTTAGAAAGAAAACAATAAGACACACGTGAAAATAAAAAAAAATTGCGGTTGCTGAAAAAACAATTAAATCAATGGCTGAAAATAAATTGTGTTGCGGCTGATGTTAGAAATGAGAAAAGAAGATGGTTTTAGTTTAGCAAAATAAAAGAATTCCATAAACGGGAGTTTTCTCAGAGTCGAAGGATATTTTCTAGATTGATTAATGTTCAAATAGATCATGGGTGCTCAAGAAAAAAAAAAAAAAAACTCCAGATTAGAGAGAGTTTAGCTACGCTCCTCCATTTTAGTATTAACAGGTGTATATAAAGTAAAAAAAAATTAATTTTTTTTAAAATTAACAAGAAGGGTGTCGTTCAAGTAAAATGGTGTCGTTTTACACAATCTTGGTGGGTAGACTACTTTTTTTTCTTTTTTGTCTCCCCCAAATTTAAAAGCCGCCGTCTTCTTCTTTTTTAGTGGACGCAAATGCTGCGGCTTCTTCTTCTTAGTAGATGCAAACGCAGTGAAACGTGAAGATTAAATTTGCAGAGCTCACCTCGATACATCATCCCAAAACGGTGCGTGGTCTCTTCCCCGTCTTATTTATTTTTTCTATTGTCTTTTTTTTTCAATTTTTTTTTTGTCATAAAAGCAGATACGAAAATGTTTCTACCAGTAAAAGGTTTTGTTTCAGTTTAAGAGATTCGTCAGATGCAACATGAAATTTGGAATTCTGAAAAAAATCCTCTTTTGCTCATACCCATCACTTTATGATGCTCTAATTCGAACTAAAAAATTTTATCCGTTGCTAAGTTTAGATGGCTCAATTGAAGGTGAAATCTTGAAGTTGTGTTATTATGTGATGAACTTTCCAGATCTTTCCTTGTACCGGACAGCTTCTCAATTCTTGTTGAGCGTTCAAATCCCATAGTGATGGGAGCCAACTCTATCCAGGGACAATCTGAGTTGGAGGAATGCATTGCTAAAAGGAAGATGGTGTCTGATCTCTCCAATAGACTTAATGACTTGAAGGTCGACCTAGAATGGTACAAGAAGGTTTCCGGGTTAAAAGTCAAGAGCTATTATGATAGTTTTAATAATAGTCTGGGTGGAGCAGGAAAACCATTGAGCAGTCTAGTTGTGCTAGCTGATACCGAGCATAGACAAGTGAAGGTAAATTGTAATCATATGAATCAGTGTTACAGAGGGTGTATAGCTGCTTAGATCAGTAGTATGAAACCCCAATGAGCCTGTAGTTAGTGTATAACTGAAATCCTAGAGCATATTACGATTTGGAGTGAACCAAAGGGTTTCATTTGATCCTCGGCTCCTGGCCTTCATATTATGTCCTTTTTAACACTCAGCTGGTGATTCTTGTCAACTACTCTTTTATGTTCTTGTTATTTTCTTTGTTTCTGAATCTATGTTTGTTTCTCTATGTATAATTTTGGACTACCATCCGACCTCTTTTTTGTAAGATGCAGGACTGTTAACAGTTTCCTGGCTGAAACTCCTGAAAGCACTGAAGCAATGGTTAATGCTAAGGAAGCAGATGAGTTTACAGCTGTGAATGTCCCATCTGATGTATTACAATCCCAGAGTTCATTCCTTGCAAATTTCCCATCTGAAGAATAACTGGCCCATGAAAATAAAGATAGAGTCTGGAAAACAATGTCTGTCATCTGTTGTTACTGATTGCCGCATTGGTATCAACCATAACCTACCACACCGCATTAAAAGATCCGGGCGTGCAAATTAGAACAAGGGTACAACTACAGTTCAAGCCTCATTTCCATCTGCCAGATTGTGGATCAACATCCACTTTTTATTCGATTAGTCATGGCCTTCAATTCCATTGCCTTTTTTCTGTCGATGGCATTGTTGATGATCCTTTTCAATGAGCTTCCGCTCAGGCCATTGCTACTGGTCTCTGCATTTTCAATGCTCGGTGCTTACATCTGTGCAATAACAGACCTGACCAAGCCGACTTGAGGTCTATAGTGTGAGGGATGATGGTGATAATTTATGTCCAAGGAATGAGCAGACCACTTTGTCTGTTTTCCTGTCTGTTTATGTTGCATAGGTGTAAGGTTATGTTGCCATTACATTAAAATGAGGGGTAGGGACTCCTTGGTCTACCGTTTGGCTGTGTGCCTGCCAATCTACTCAGCTGCTCCGTTGAAAAGTCTGGAAGTGGTTGACTAACCCGATCTTTTCAAGTTGTTTTGCTTGTTTTCTTTCTGCTTTCTTTGAAGAGCACAGACCATTTCATTGCTTGTTTTTATCTGTAAATATGTAAGATTCTGAAGTACTCTCATGCTTATATGCATGGTCATAAATAATACTTCTACAGTCAATATGCTGTGGTTCTATTACATAAGCAAATCTCTTGATAAAACCTTAGGACTAATTCACTCAATATTAGCCGAACCTAGAGAGAAAGTATCAAAGACCCCCTAACTTTGAATATGAGAGAGAACATTAAAATTTGGAAAAAGGACACAGAGACCCTTAATCTTTGCATAAAGGTACACAAAAGTTTTTTGCATAAAGGGACATAAAAGTTTTTAAAGTTTCAAAAAAGACACTCAGATTTTTTATTTGTGTGTGCAAGTATCATTATAGCTTTATATTATTTAATAAGCCTTAATTTTAATCCATTGCTCAAGAATAAAAATAAATTAAATTGATTACTAATATAATAAAAATAACAATTCTCTATTTAAACTTATATAATCAACAAAATAAAAAAATTGGTTACAACAATAATTACAAAATTTTAATTATAGATAAAAATAAATTAAATTGATTACGAATATAATAAAAATAACAATTCTCCATATGTCAATCTATTGAATATATTATTTAGTACAATTAAGATTTTGTAATTATTGTTGTAACTAATTTTTTTTATTTTGTTGATTATATAAGTTTAAATGGAGAATTGTTATTTTTATTATATTAGTAATCAATTTAATTTATTTTTATTCTACAATTAAGATTTTTTTTAATTATTGTTGTAACCAATTTTTTTTATTGTTGATTATATAAGTTTAATTGGAGAATTGTTATTTTATTATCTTAGTAATCAATTTAATTTATTTTTATTCTTGAGCAATGGATTAAAATTAAGGCTTATTAAATGATATAAGGGTATAATGGTACTTGCACACACAAATAGGGAGCTGAGTGTCTTTTTTAAAACCTTAGGACTTTTGCGTCCTTTTTTCAAACATTAGAGGTCTCTGTGTCCTTTTCCCTTAAAATTTTTCGAAATTTGTATTTATCTGCCGTCGATATATCTTCTATGTGCATTTCCTAAAAAATTTATTGTGGATGTATTGAGATCTTCGTTTGATTTTCAACTATTTCTTCCTACAGTTGGACTTAATTAGTTTTTATATCACACAAATAAAAGTCAACTGGAAACTGGTAGTTGGAAGCAGGAGAACATGACAAAGCAGTATTTTCTAGCATTCCCAATTATATATGAGCTTTTTCCCTTTGCTTATTCTGAATAAGAGTTTTCAACGAGTTATGCATTTGGGTTTATTTGTGATAAGTGACAAACCTCTGTGCAAGAAATTAAGAACTGAGACTTCTTGTGTTTTAGCTTTTGGCTTCAAAATCCGATTCATTGACTGTAACTTCTGCTCCAAGATAATTATGTTTCACCTGCCACATTTTGCTGCTCTAAACACAATCATTTCTCAGGCCAGGGGATAATGTTCCATTTAAATCAAAGTATTGAATTGTCGTTGATCAAGCCAGTTCAAAAGTTTTTTTTTTTTTTCCTATCAATTAACAAAGTAAAAGCCTTTTCTATCATTCTCACATTCAAACAAAACAAAGGCTTTTCTAAAGCCGCTAAACTGAAAGTTCTTTTTAACTAAGTGGAGCCACGTCTTGGTCTCATTAACTTATAGATCATTCATTCTTGAAATTCCAGCAAGAGTCTCAGTATATTGAAAAGCATCAAACCACCCAAATTTCAATGAACCCTCAAAACGTTTGTATCTTCGCCATTTTACTCAAAACCGCAGATTTTGTCGAACTTGTAGTGTATTCGCTCAAAATCGCAGATCTTCTGTGGTCTTTCAAGGTTGTGCAACACCATATGACTCTGCATCATTTGCTTCCCATTCATCTCCCGAAATGCAATCGTTTTTGCATGGGAGAACAACACGGATTGTGCATTAACATGTGCCCGAGATTATCATCTTTGCAGGTGACAAAGGCTGCTAATTTCCTTTTGCAAGAAGGAGACATATTTGAAAAGTTTGAAGCTTATCTTGGCATCGTGACAAGTCTATTTGTACTATATATACAATATGAGTATGCTTTTCACTGAAGATTGCTCAGTACGCTTTAGTGTTGTTATGTTTGATAACGTTAGAGTTTGCAAAAAAAAAAAAACTCGGGCTTGCCCAAGTCCCGCTCGTATGAGTTGGCATGGATATGAATCCAAAAAATATAAAATCTGCATAGATTGAATCTAGATGAGGACTTAGCAACGAAGTCCGGGCCTTTTTAATTTATAAATATAAAAAAGAAAAAATTTAAAATACTAAATTAATTTAATTTTTTATATTAGTACTTGTTATTTATTAGGTTGTATTACTAATAATTTATGTATTTGATTATTATTCTATTATGTATTAGGTAATTATCATTAATTTATTTTTTTAATTAAAAAAATATTTGATAAGTAACAAAAAAAATTCAAGTTCGACCCGAACTCGGCCCAAACCCGCTCTGTCTAAATGTGGGGAGACTTTTAAAAGGTTTGGGCTTTCTTTCAATAATGTGGGCTTGGACCTGAATTGCCAACCCCAGATAACGTGAAGATTCCTCAGTGCGCTATAATGTTATGACGGCTCACAAGCAAAAGTAGTGGTTAGTTGGCCTTGATCAAGCAACTGAGTAAATGCTTGACGCTATATGTTCTTCACTCTTTATCTTCCAATTGACTAACTTTAGCTAAAATCATTTAAGTTATGAGGTCGTTGAGAAAGCGTAAAGAGAAATTCCGGTATGATAGATTTAATTAGTTTTCGAACTATATAGCTTTTAAATCATAACATTCTACCACTCAAATTTCTATTCATTTACTGGATTTTGGTTTCCATATAGCACAAATTTCTAACTTCAAAGCAAACAGATAGAGTTGTATCGAATACATTCATTCCTATTTGTGAGGTTTGCTAGTGAATCAAACTCAGAATAACCAAACGGTGTCGTTTTAGCAATTGAAGGAAGCTTATAAGTGATGCACGTGACTGTTGCGTGATGAGCTTATCACAGTTCATTAAAGTTGTTATAACCACGTGTAAGAAATTTGTTTCACCTGGAACAGCTGGTTAGTTACTCCATTAACAATAAGAGCAGGCTGACAAATCAAATTAGTTTAAGCTTGTGAATTCTTTAAAGAAGTTTTTAGTGAAGGGTTAAGAGCTCTTGGAAATCTTGTAAACTAAACTCCCGCAAGAATGTTTCTTTGTAGTTACTGTATTCAAAAGATGGGGTAATTTTTGGACACCTCAGTACCTCACTTGAGTTTTGGCCCCGCTGCACTTGGGAGAGAATTTATCGACGGAGGCTCGGAGCACCCATTGGACGTGTATGACTGTTTGTTTGACCATTAGCTGACTTTGAAACTACCAAAATACCCCCCCGCTAGATACAAGATTTGACAACATTTTCATTCTTGCATGTTGCAAAGATTATTTTTTTTAAAGTAGTTTAAACCACCCAAAATAAGGGAAATTTTTTAATAACAAAATCCAAATTAACAATTATCATGAAATTTATTTCTTTCGTTTTCCTTAATTTTCGTTGAAATAAGTACCTTAATGTATGCTACACTCAAAAGACTCCAAATGGAAACATATAACCTAAATTTTTTATTATTTAAATACAACCAAAAACCCATTAAAAAAAATTATTTTCCTCAATATTCTCAGCAACCCATCAGAACTACCTCAATTATAACATTACGGACGAATCAAGTGTTAAGCATTTGTAGGAGACACATGTGAAGACAATAAATGAACACTTTCAATCGGGAATAATTGATGAAATTTATTAAAATAGTACAGTATTTTTTAAGTAATATTGCAATATTTTCATTTCATGGGCTGATTAAAATGGTACTTATTTATTAGATGTTGATGAGTAAAATTATTTGTTACTCCATCTTCATTTAGGATAATAGTGGCTGGGATACTAGTTGAAAAGTGTATAGCTAATCAAAATTTATTAACGTGTAATTTAATTATAAAAAGTCATGCTGGGTGATACTAGGAAGAAAGATTTATTTTGAATATTTGGACACACTGAAAGTTTGAAAGTACAAATGATACTACGTACATAATATTAGCTCCAATCAATCAAAAATGCATTTGTAAAGAAGCAGCAATCATAATAGTGTTTGAGCATGAGGTGAATAATTGAGTGATTTATTTTTAAGTAGTTTTATTTAACTAGCAACTTGAAATAAAATCATGAGAAAAGTAAAAGATTAAAAATTAATTTATGTTTTACCTACCATTTTACTTTTAAAAAAATATTAATTTTGTTTAAATTAAATGTTAACTTAGTAACTTAATGACACATCTAAGGATATTATCATAGTACGAACTAATGAAGGGATGTGATTCCGGCAATGATGTTTATAGTTATTCAAGCTTAATTATCTATATTAATTAGGAAATAAAATTATTAATTCTAAATAGCTTATTATTGTTACAAATTATATTGAGATAAGTAAATAAAAAAATAAAAAATAAAACATTTATTTTACTTATCAATTACTATACGCACACAATAAAAAATATTTATATACAAGTTTATTAATATTTATAGCCAAGCTGAAATTCTAAGTGATTGGTGGTTATCATACTAAAAAATACAAATAGTTAAATTTTAATCAAATACTAGCAGTAAAGTATTGGTTGCACAAGAGTTTTAAAGGATCCGGAGAAATCCTAATCCTTTCCCTTATATGAATATTTTAACACCATGGATGAATGAAATATTAAAATTTTTAAGAGAAAGAAAGTGTGATTGTCCCAAAACTAAATATAAATAAAGTTTTAATTTCCTAGATAATAATTGAACACTTTCAAGCGTAAATAAATGAGGAAATTTATCAAAATAGTACTATATTTTTGAAGTAATATTCTAAAATTTTCATTTTAGGTACTAATTAACGAGTCACTCACTTATTAAATGGTTAATTTCATAATTACTAAAATTATTTTTTGCTACATCAAATGAATGAACACTAATACGATATTGGTTGGGATACTACTTTATAAGTATATCATTTATCAATTTAAAATATATATATATATATATATATGTGTGTGTGTGTGTGTGTGTGTGTGTATAAATATATAATTATATAATTATCAAAGTCGTGCTGACTAACATTAGTAAGAAAAATTAATTATTTTGAATATCTGAGCATCATGGAAAGTTTGAAACTACAAATGACACTACATACCTAACATTAGCATGTCATTCAAAATTTCATTTTGTAAAGTAGCAGCAATTATAATAGTGTTGTTTAAGCTTTAGGAATTTGATCCAATGAATTTTAAGTAATTTTTTTTAACTAACCACTCAAATTTGAATAATGAAAATGTAGAGAATTAAAAAATTGATTTGGGTCTTACGTACCCCTCAACTTTTCTTAGACTATTAGTCTTGTTTAAAATTTAATTTGTTAGTAACTTAAAAGACACATCTAAGGATATTAGCGCTGTAGGAACTAAGACGGGTTGTGGTTCTGGAAATAATTTTATACTTATTCAAGCTTCTTTTTGTGAGATTCAGTTGCTTTGCTATTAGTACTGATTTTATCCTCCTAAAATTTGTATGTAGACGAAGATGTCAGCTAGAGCTGCTCCTTCAGGGAGCTCAAGATATGTTTCAGAGGTTGAACTCTTTCCTTATATGGCAAGGTTTGTAGAACAACAAGAATCCACTCTTGCGGTACAGCAACAGCTTATAGAACAAGGAAACACAATAATCAAACAATTGAAAGAAATTGTTTGCGGTCCTGGTTTTATAAAAGAAAATGAGAGCAAGGAAAGTGATGAAGAGCCTCCACTTCGGTTGCCTGGTATGCTAGCTATGCTATTACATTGTACTTGTATTTCTTATTCATATTCATTTACTCGTGGCCTTTAATTCGACAAAGCTAAGAGAAATATAGTTTATTGAAATAAGAAAGTTTTGAGTAGTAATAATAGATTGTACGTAAAAAAAAAAAGTATATATTTTTTTGAAATAGTGATTTGATGTATCAGTATTTTAGTAACAAAAAATCCATAAAATAAATCACTAAGAACAAAAAAAATACCTAATCAAATAAATTGTCTATTTCCAGGTTACCTATATAAAAATACATACTTTGAATGGGTGCTAACATTAATTGCGAGCATGTAGCTAGCAAAGTGAAGTTTCATCCGCTATTAATTTTATAGATTTTGTCTATATATTTGGTATTCCAACAGAATTTCTCTATCATCCGTATCGTTAATTTTATTGAACACAAAACTCGTTCGTTCGTTTTATCCGAAATGACAGGGGAAACAATAACTAGAAGATTGAAATTGGGCTGAGGCAAAGGAAATTTATGACAAATATAAGGATGAAATTGGAGTTAAGATCACAAGTCATAGAAACACTGTTGAATTGTTAAGCCCAGCTAATGGCAAATCCAATCTCCTCCTTACCCATATTACTGTTTAAAATAAAAATAGCATACTATTTTTAAAAGCAATACGGCATTACCAAACTGGTAAAGATTATAGCCTATGACTATGTAAAGACATTTGTATCTCTAATATGCCTTATCAATTCTTGTACAAATAATAAATTTAATCTTATAGATTTTGTCTATATATTTGATATTCCAACAGAATTTCTCTATTATCCGTACCGTTAATTTTATTTAACACAAAACTCGTTCCGTCGTTTTATCTGAAATGACAGCGGAAACAATAACTAGAAGATTGAAATTGTACCGAGCTGCTCTAAATGGCGACTGGGCTGTGGCTAAAGAAATTTATGACGAAGATGACCGTGAAATTGGAGTTGAGATCACAAATCATAGAAGCACTGCTCTTCACGTTGCAGCTGAAGCAAATCGTATTGATTTTGTGAAGAAACTTTTGAAAAGGATGAGTGCTGAGGATTTAGCTAAGCAGAATAAAATTGGATGTACGGCTCTTTTCTACGCGGCTGCATCTGGAAGTGTGGAACTTGCTAAAGAGACGATGAAGGATAATAGAAACATAGCAACGCTCCCAGATAAAGATGGGATGTTGCCAATTGTGAGGGCTGCATCGTTAGGCAAAGAAGAAATGGTAGTGGTCCTTTACGAACAAACTAAAGACTTATTGACTGATGATGATTGCATTGAGTTACTTGTCCAGTTGATAGAAACCGATTTGTATGGTAAGCACTCTTTTTTATTATCTTTGTGCAAATTGCTCTTCTTATTAGTTTGATATCGTTTGACTTAAACATGTCCAGCTATAATTAACTGAAATCATTAACAATACATGGAAAATATTAACAAGCATTGTGATTGTCCCAGACAGAGTCAAATTCATGAATCCCTGTTTTTAAATTGCGCCAAAGACTGTTTGATACAGTACTAATTAAATGTGAACATGTTGTTCCTAGCTGTCGCATTGGACTTGCTTCGTGATCACCGTTATTTAGCCACAAAACGAGCTAAAAAAAAAGAAAATGAAGCAAACAAAGAAGGAGAGACAGCACTGCACGTCTTGGCTCGAAAGAATCTGACGTCTTCTAATCAAAATCACCGAGGAACTTTTCAAAGATACTTCAATCTTGGTTAGTCCTCGCTCTGAACTCTAAAACCACTCTTTTTACAATCTCTCTTATTTATTTTTTTAGTTTGGGAAAATTTCCAGGTGCCAAAGATAGAAAAATGAGGAAGCAGAGAAATTAGTGGAAAGCCTTTGGAAAGAAGTCATATTGTTGAGTAAACAGGAAATTTGGGAACTAATTGGACAACCCAGAGAACTAATATTGGTTGCTGGAGAGCACGGAAACGTCCAGTTTCTATCAATACTTATTCGTGAATATCCTGATCTGATGTGGAAAGCGGATAAAAAAGATAAGTATACCATATTTCATATTGCTGTTTTAAATCGCCAGGAGGAACTCTTCGAGTTCATACATGATATAAGGTCAATTGCGGATTTGATGGTTGACTCCAAAGACGGTGAGGGTAACAACATTTTGCATTTAGCTGGAAAATTGGCACCGCAACATCGGCTGAATGTTGTATCAGGATCAGCTCTTCAAATGCAGCGAGAGTTATTGTGGTTTGAGGTGAAATATTTGATCCGCCCTATACATAGACATTTCGTCATTACCCTTTATTAACAATAATATTGAAACAAAAAAGTATTCATTTGATTTGATTTTTTATTTTTTAATACGTAAAAGGATGAAACACTGAATACTTCTGTACACAGAAATTGTGATATGACTAATAAAAGAGAGTATGAGATAAATTATAAACTCTAGATTCATTCAACAACGTGATTACAATCGGATGAATATATGAAAAAATTTTATTTATTTAAATGTCTAGTATTACTCTGTCTCATCATCTATGAAATTCATTAAAGGCGATGCTAATACCCAAAAAGAAAAACATAGACATATCATATGCATTTAACTTGAAATTAATTAGTTAATTATTAATTTATGTATTAATTTGGTACTATAGAAAGATAAGTTTTTTTTTTAATTTGTATTATCTAATAAATTTATTGAATTATTAATTTATCACATTAGCCAAAAGTCATGACAAAAAAAAATTATTATTTACTCGAAATTTTTTATTGAATACTGATTTAACAAAGTTTTTTTGTATACAATGCTAGGATATGATCCTTCCATAAATATTAACGCGGGATGAAAATCCATCTTTGGCTTTAATTTCTTTGCACATGGTCTATTTAAATACTTTCTATGAGTAATTTGTAACTTGTAATAATGTAATTCGACTCTTTCGTTCATGATGAGCTTAACTATAGGCAGTGAAGAATGTTGTTCCACCAAAGTTAGGTGACGCTAGAAACAAAGAAGGGCTTACTCCTGGAGCTTTATTTTCCAATGAACACAAAAAATTTGATGAGTAAAGGAGAGACTTGGATGAAGGAGACTGCATCATCATGTATGATTGTGGCTACGCTCATCGCCACTATTGTTTTTGCCGCAGCTATAACAGTACCGGCTGGCAACAAAGAAGACACGAGGCATCCTTTTTTCTGTCAAAAGGCTTCCTTCAAGATTTTTGCTGTATCAAAAGTGATATCGCTGGTAGCCTCCTCTGTCTCAATAGTAAATTTTTTATCCATTCAATTATTATTAATTTATCCAATAAATTTATTGAATTATTAATTTATCACATTGGCCAGAAGTCATGATAGAGAAAAATTATTATTTACTTGAAATTATTTTATTGACTACTAATTTAACAAAATTCTTTTGTATATAATGTTAAGATATGACCCATCTATAAATATTAAGGCGGAATGAAAATCCATCTTGAACTTTAATTTCTTTGCAAATGGTCTATTTAAATACCTTTTATGAGTAATATGTAACTTGTAATAATGTAATTCGACTCTTTCTTTCATGACGAGCTTAACTATAGGCAGTGAAGAATGTTGTTCCACCAAATTTAGATGACGCTAACAACAACGAAGGGCTTACTCCTGAAGCTTTATCTTCCGAGGAACAGAAAGAATTGAAGAGAAAAGGAGAGAGATGGATGAAGGACACTGCATCATCATGTAAGATTGTGGCTACACTCATCGCCACTATTGTTTTTGCCGCAGCTATAACAGTACCAGGCGGCAACAAAGAAGACACAGGGCTTCCTTTTTTCCGTCGAAAGGCTTCCTTCAAGATTTTTGCTGTATCAAATGTGATATCGCTGGTAGCCTCCTCTGTCTCAATAGTAAATTTTTTATCCATTGTCACTCCGCGGTATGCAGAAGAGGATTTCCTTCATTCGTTGTCAAGAAAGCTGCTTGTTGGATTTGCAACACTGTTCATAGCAATAGCAGCAATGATGGTGGTGTTTTCTGCAAAAAGTTATATTGTCTTGAAGGATGGAAGTTTATGGATTGCTATTCTGGCCATTGTAATTTCTTCCATGCCAGTCATCCTCTTTGTTAAGCAACATTTCCTATTCTTCAAGGACGTTCTACGATCAACCTATGAATCAGATTATCTCATCCGAAAAGGTAAAACGAGTGTTTTCCACAAAGAAGGGGAGACAAAAGTTAAACAACAGAAGAAGACCAAGCAGTTCAATGGATCAAATTTAACAATTCCATTGACATCATCATGTAGCAAAAATGTTTAAATTCGATTCTCACACATTTTCAGAGAATGTAACGGTGATGCGGATAATTGGTTAACATTTTGGGGCTTGATCAGAGTCTGAGTACGTCTGCTGGTCTGATCCTCGGTCAGCAACCTCTCCCGCCTTTAGCGATTAGTGACGAATGATACAACCTTGCAACCAAAGGCCGTATCGGTTGAGTCACACTCTTCGAGCAAGTGCCAGCTCCCAAAATTTAAAAATAAATAGCAAATTTGGAGAGAGAAGTTGAGAATAGAAGAAGAGTCGAGAAGAATAAGAATTGATTCATTTCTGATGCCCTTTACAAATATTGGTTATGCTCTACATATACCCCCCTATCTCTACAGCTCAGCAACACTTGTAACAGAAAAATAACAGCAAAGAAATAACTCGGCAAATATAGAGTTTTAAAACAAAATCAATTCCACTACACGACATAATCTTTTAACCACCCGGGGGTTCCTTATACGTGTGCTTTTCTGTGATTCATTACGCTCTGCTTCCTCCTCAACATGTGACATGATTTCCTCCTTGGGCTGCTCATAATTGGACTCATCAATGAGCTGCTCTTCCTGCAAATATTCCGGTTGGTTCAACTGAATTTGGAAAGTTGTATCACTCAAGGTCTTCCTAGACTTCTAGTTATGCTAGGTTTAAGTAGTTCTAAGTTTGTTTTCAAACTTTCAACTTTGCATGCATTTTCGTTGTTGAGTCTTTGTTCAAGTTGCTTCGTGTAATTAGCTGCGTTATGCATGTAAGCCTAATTATATTTCCAAAAATTCTAAAATACTTGTGAAGTACTATGTTAATAGCTATACAATAAATAAATAACATTATATTTATGACATGTGCCATTGTATAAAATTGAACTACACGTGTAAATAATATCATACATGCATTAATTAATTAGTTATATTACCTATAATGTATCTTAAATTCTCATATATTCCCTTTATGTGTCATTTTTACTTTCATTAATAAAAAAATATATATTGACAAAATTGTGGGAGCTAGAAAGCGGCACCAATGAACACCGAATTGGCAAGCAAATCTTTAAGTTTCAAGTTTGAAAAATGCAATTAAGCTTGGTCACCGTGTCAATTAAAAATCCCATTTGAAGTAGAAGACAATTATTCTAGGGAAATTGTGGACAATATGTTGCAGCAACAACCATAAGACATCGTCTTTTTTTCAAGAGTGAACTCCTTGGTACTGAGAACAATAATTTTCAATTTATCCTTAAAATATGAAAATTTTAATTTATTTTCATTTTTGTTTAGAAGATGATGATAAATGGGGGCATATTAATAACTTTTTTTTAAATTTTTTTATAGTAAATGAGGATATATTGATGTTTTCACATTTTTAAAATGCAAATTGAAGATTATCATTACAAGTAGGGGATAAATTGAATCCTTGTTTCATTTAGCAAACTAATTTTTTTATCAGTACTTGTCCAAATTCAATTTTATTTTAAGTGAAATACAGTAAAATCTCAATATATGAATGTTTGATAAGTTCATAATCTTGATTAAATAAAAAAAATCTTTTAGCACTTACTTTGGCTATTGTACTAACTTAATAACCTCGCTAAATGTATAAGATAATAATTTTTTTTAATTCTTTACGGCCTAATGAAATGTAAATTAATAATTAGTCAAATAAAAAAACCAGTAAAGTAATGTATAAAAATCATAATATTAATAATTTTTTTGACAACTTTAATTTTTTCAATTCAATTCTTTTTCAAACTCTATATGCAATGATTTGAGACTAAAAGTAAAACTAATGAATGACCGATCTACATAGAGAGTTTGTAGAGTTTATGTTCTATATACTTTAAGTATCTGAACAATCTATCTTCTAGAGTATTTAATTTAAAATTTCTATAGATCAGTTTTATGTCTATGGACAACGTAATTACATTAATTTTTCGACTTCTATGTATATGTTCATAACATTTATCAATATCTTTTTACGTATTGGGCAACTTTTGAAATTTAAACATGAATCTTGATCAAAGGAATATTACACGTGCTAAGATGACATAAGTAATTCAAATATAAAATTATTCTTAAATTAATAAACATTTATTACTGCAAATTAATAAGTTATTCAATTATTGATAAAGAAATAACTTTGCTAAAATAATATTTTTTCTTAATCACACCAATATTATTTTATAGAAATTTAGTGTAGAGAGAATTTTTAGTGAGAAAACTTTTTGTTCAAGGGTAGGCTAATAGCTAGCGGCCACATGCAAATCAATCTATCAGGTACACTGCAAACTTTTAAATGTTCGTTAAAATTTCTAAATGGATAGGTGTTTCTCTGTAGCGAAATTTTTGTAAAAAAGTGTAAGAAATGGTATTTCACACGAGAACAACAAAACGATCTTGATCGTCAAAGAAATTCTGTGGATTCTTATGAAAAATTAGTTATAGTAAAAATCTATAATGTCATGATCATGTTGTTGGGAGTTCTTTTTTTTTTTCTAATAAAAAATTGTTGGGAGTTATGACCACTCTATCAATAAATAAAGTTTAAGGTATAGAGGATTAGTTATGTCACAAAGTCTCAGTCATGCTTGCAGCAACTATCATAAGAACTATCACAGGTGGGCTAATATGGCATGTGGCCACCATGTAAGTCAGCGAATAAAATTAAATTACATTTTTTCTATATCGCAAAATTTTTGTAATAAAGTGTTTATTAACCATACCATTGTTTCTTAAATAATTAAGACAAAATGACATTTTTAACAAAATAATGTTGACTTTTTCTTTTATGTAAAGTTAGTTGTAGCAAAAATTCATAATGTCTTCGTAAAGTTGTTGGGATTTTCCTTTTCCTTTTTAAATAAAATGTTGCTGGGAGTTATGACCACTCTCTGTCACAGGTGGGGGTAAGCTAATAGGACAAGTGGTCATGCCGGATATTAAATAAATTAAACTAAATGACATTCTTTATGTATATTAAAATGGAAAAAGGACGCCTACATTTCAAAATTTTGGGATATATTAAAAAAATTTCTAAATTTTTAAAAAAGAACATTAAAATCTCTTTTTGACCATTATATCTTTTGGAAATAATAATTAAAAATTTTGACTTTAAATTTTTTTATTAAGAAAATTTTAATAAAAATAATATAATCTATTTAGTTGACGAATAATATTGTATTATTTTAACATTTAAAACAATACCAAAATTTATATTTATTTTAATAATATATTTATATTTATTTTAAAGAATTTAAATAAACCATTGGGTTAAATAGATTTTATAATTAACAAAATATCTTATCTCTCTATTAACAATATTAAAATTATTTTTACATAGTATTCAAAGCAATTTAATTTTATTTATTTAATATTATTTTCTAACTTATTATTAAAAATTACTTTAATATAATAAGGTCCAAGAGGTTGTAAAATATAAAAATATTTTTTAATATTAAAATTATTTTCAAACATATATATTACATTCATTCTAATGCCATATTTCTATTTATTATAAAGTTATGGGGTCAATTTTTTGGGTTTATAAAGTCAAATGGTATTGCAAGTAAAATTTTTGGTGTCCTTTATTGAAAATTTGGAGGCCTTCGTAACCATTTTCCCAAAACTTGGAAGTGTAATGTCATTTTTCTTATTAAAGGTTTTGTAAGAAAGTGTTGTAAGAAAGTGCTTATCAACCCAAATTTTCTCACTTACTATAATTAAAATTGAATGACACTTTGATGCAGAGCAAGAAATTAAAGAAATCTTAATTAGATTTAAATTTATAATATTTAAGAATATTTTAATTAATTTACATTCTAGTTTAATTTGGTTTCCTATTTAGGGTCTTATTGTTTAAGCATTGCTTATTTGAGTAATATTCCTAATTTAGGTATAATCTTATTAAAATAGATTTTCTAATCAAATTAGGATAAGTCTCTTAGTTAGTATAGAAAAGTGTCTTTTGTATCTTTTGGAGCAGATGTTCGATTCCAATAATATCTTCAATTTTCAAATCTCTTTGTGAGTATTTGAGTTCAGTTCATTCTTAGTATTCTGTGGAATCAACGAGTTTTAACCTCTAAATTCACGGCATTCTTTTGAATCAACGTGAGTTTAGTTATTCTTTTATTTCGGCATCCTCTAAAATGAACGAAATATTTTGAATATTAAACTTCCGTTGCATTACACTTTAACAAAACATTCTTGGCATATAAAGAAATCTCATAGATTTTTTTATGAAAAATTAGTTTTAGTAAAAAATTATAATGTCTTAGTCATGTTGTTAGGAGTTGCTTTTGTTGTTATTATTAATGTTGTTGGAGTTATGACAACTCTCTATCATAGGTAGGCTATTATGGCTGGTGGCCACCATGCAAGACATAAAAACAATTAATAACATTTTTGTTTTGTATATCAAAATTTTTGTAAGAGTGTGTTTACCAACTAAACCTTCACTTATTATAATTAAAACTGAATGACACTTTAGCAAAATAATCTTGGTCGTCGACAAAATCTTGTGGACTTTTATGAAAAACTAGTTGCAGTAAAAGATTTTAATGTCTTGGTCATTTTGTTGCATTTTTTTAATGCCATGCCCATCTTGGAGTTGCTTTAAGATATAGTACGAATCATAACCACATATACAAAATAATAAATACTAAAAAAAAGAACATTACAACTTTAATCATATGGTTATGACAGATTTGTTCCACCGTGGAGCGGTTCCAATATAACTAAACCCCTTTTTTTTTTACAAAATATCAATATAACTAAACCCCTTTTTTTTTACAAAATATTTTTGGGAGTTAATGGCCACTCCCAATCATAGGTGGGCTAATATGGCCAGCGGCCACAATGCAGGACATCAAATAAAATTGAATGAGGCTTATCGCTTGCTATAATTAAAATTGAATTATACTTTAACAAAATAGTATTGGTCGTCAAAAAAATCCCGTGGATTTTTGAGAAAAACTAGTGGTGGTAAAAATCTTAAATGTCTTGGTCCTGTTGTTGGAATTTTTTCCTTTTTGGCTATGGCTACTTAAGAGTTGCTTTAAGATAGAGTACAAATCATAATTACACACGTAAAATAATAAATAGTAAAAAATACGTTATAACTTTGATTATGATTATAAAATAGTGCTCCACTGTACAGCTATTCCAACATATTTACACCTATTTTTTTACAAAATGTTTTTGGGAGTTATGACCACTCTCAATCATGGGTTGGGCTAATATGGACAATGGCCACAATGCAAGACATAAAAAAAAAATTGAAAGAAAATTTTCATTTATAGTAAATTTTTTGTAAGAAAGTGTTTAGCTACCCAACCTTTATCACTTACTATAATTAAAATTGAATTACACTTTAATAAAATAGTGTTGGTTATCGAAACAATCATGTAGATTTTTACAAAAAATTAGTAATAGTAAAAGTTTTTAATTTTATATAAAATATTGTTGGGAGTTATGATCACTCTCTGACACAGATGGGCTAATATGGCTAGTGGCAATCATGCAAGACATCAAATAAAATTAAATGACATTTTTTCATATATAGCAAAGTTTTTGTAGGAAAGTGTTTACCAACCCAACCTTTGTCGCTTAAATTGAACGACGCTTTAGCAAAAAAAGTCTTGGTAGTCGAAGAAATCCTAAAGATTATTATGAAAATTAGTGGTAGTAAAAATCTTTAATGTCTTGGTCATGTTGTTGGAATTTGTTTTTCTTAATAAAATGTTGTTGGGAGTTATGACTACTTTCTATCGTAGGCGGGCTAATATGGCCACTGGCCACCATGGCAAAAATCAATTAAATTAAATGGTATTTTTTTCTATGAAGCAAAAGTTTGGTAAGAAATTGTTTGCCAACCCAACATTTATCGCTTACTATAATTAAAATTGAATGATATTTTAACAAAATATTCTTGTTCGTTGAAGAAATCATATAGATTTTCATGGAAAATTAGTGGTAGTTGTTGAGTGTTAGAAAATGTATATTTATAAAGGAGAAAATCGTCATTTTACATTTCAAGTCTTACTAACACTCTTACTTTTATGTATTGAAGCTTCTTATGATTTAATTATAAAAGTAAAGGTGTTAGTAAGACTTGAAATGTAAAATGACGATTTTTTCTTTCATAAATATACATTTTCTAACACTCAACAGTAGTAAAAATTTATATTGTCTTGGTCATGTCGTGAGGAATTTTTTTTATTTATAAAATGTCTTTGGGAGTTATCTCTCTATCACAGGTGGGCTAATATGGCCAGTGGCCACCATACAAGACATCGAATGAAAGTAAATAACATTTGGCGCTTACTATAATTAAAATTGGATGACTTTTAACAAAACAATCATGGTCATTGAAGAACTGTTGTAGATCTTTATGGAAAATTAGTGGTAATAAAAATCTATAAAGTCTTGGTCATGTTGTCTCTGTGTGTGTCTATATATATGTGTGTGTGTGTGTGAGTATCATGACATATGCCAACTCACTAGCCAAGTTAATTGACGACTTGCCACATATTAGAAAGCTGTGAAAAAAATCTCACAAAAAATGTAACTGACTAAGGCATCAAGCCAATTTCTCTAGAGAAACAAACCCCTGAGCCTAGTTTTCAGGCGTTACTGTTAATATTACTCAGCCTTCGGGCATTCACCTTTTAGATGGAAATTAAAGACCTATTTTTATCAACTATTTATCAAGAGTGTTATAAATTAATATAGGAAATTCAAATGGGTTGCCACACGAAACATGTAAAACCTCTGTAAAAGGATAATAAGAAGGCAAGCAGGCACATTTAATTGACATATTTAGTTTTATTCGAAAACATGTAAAAACAAGTAATAACTTTCTTGTAAAAATTTTATTAAATAGAAAAATTTCATTTAATTTTATTCCATGTCCTACATGGTGTCCAATAGAGGCCTTATAAGCATGACCAAGACTTTGTGCCATAAGTAATTTTCCATACCTTAAAATTCTAGACGATATCTTCCACAATCAACTGTGTGGTTAATTATTTATCAGTAAAGAGTGATCATAACTCTTAATAACATTAATGAAAATAGATGACAAAGACATTCTAGATGTTTACTACCACTAATTTTTTATACAAATCTACAAGATTTCTTCGATGACCAAGACTATTTTGTTAAAGTGTCATTCAATTTTTATTATAATAAGCGACAAAGGTTGGGTTGGTGAGTTGTTGAGTATTGAAGAATGCATGTAAAGGGTACAATTATTATTTTGTGCTCCAAGTCTCACTAATAATTTTACTTTTACATGTTTAAATTATCTAATTTTTTATTATGTTGTTGGGAATTATGACTACTCTCTATCACAAGTGTGCTAATATGGCCAATGGACACAGTGCAAGACATCAAATAAAATTAAATGAAATTTCCCTATATAGCAAAATTTTTGTAAGAAAGTGTTTATGTTGAGCAAATTTTATTGTATTCGCAAGCGCACAAATGTATTGTAGAATAAATTTATAGTGACGAGTGTTGATCCCATGTGGAGATAGATTTAATTATGCGCAGGGTTAATTTTCCAAGTGTATATGTGAGTTGATTGGAAGTAATTTGTTTTAATCTTTATATTTAAAATAAAATGACAGAAATGAAATTAATTTTCCAAATGAATTCAACGTTTTATCATGAGCTTAATATTTTCTTTTTATTTCCAATTAATTCATGAGGGAGGTACTTCCACTCCTTATAATTCTCATTCTAATAAGTATGGTATCAAGCACTCAGTGTGTCAGAGGATAATGATCTCTAACTAAGTTTGGTGTTAAGAATACATTGTGCCAAACGATAATAATCATTCTATGAGTATAGTGGCAAAATTGTCTACTAAATAGTTTAGATGCACTCTCTATCGACACTGAGTCAAGACAACCCATAAAATGCTATGGGAAAATTTTCTCTCTAATAAATATAGTGCTAAGTTCTCATTGTGTTAGACAATAACAATCTTTCATTAAAGAGTAGCTATATCGTGCAAAATTTAGACAAGATACACTATCTCTCGGTGATGAATCAAAACTATCACATAAATCATAGATAAAAAAAAAAAACTTACCAAATTAAGCCCATGAATTATGTTAAGGTTTCACATTCAACCTAACCTTGAAACTAAACTAGCCACTCATTGAGCTATGGTTAAATGGTAATTTTATTGAAATATATAGAAAATACAGATGAATAGGGAATTGTAGAAAGTGAAACTCAAAAATGGATTCAACAATCTCAAATCAGGGGGCACTTTATTTATAGATACAACGGGTAAATCATGACTATCAGATAAAAAATAATTCGGATGCTCATGATTATACCATGTGGCAAGCTTTGATTGGTTGGAACACATCATCAATTCAAATCATATCAGCACTTCAATCCAATAAGATGTTGTCACATTATTGATCAACACCATATCAGCATTTTAGCCCAATAGCACCATACCGCATCATCGATCAACGTCACATCATCAATCAATACCACATAATCAGTTAATGCCACATCATTGGTCCAATAGGCACAGCCATGTCATCAATTAATGCCACGTCATCATACCATATATGTAAACAAAAGCGTATTAGTGAACAGTACTATATACGTAAATAATACCGTAGCTATGAATAGTATCAAATACATCTTTATGCTCGTCCTAAGGTTTTCAATCATTCCGAGTTAAAAAATGTCATCTATTTTGTTGTTTGATTTCTCATTAGTTGTGAAATGATTAAAACATCCATAAAATCCATGAAATACATAAAATACTTAAATTATAATAAAGCACACATAATAAAGCTTAGAAGATTTAAACACGTAAAAGTGAAAATGTTAGTGAAACTTAAAGCACAAAATAATAATTTTACCCTTTATAAATATGCATTCTCTAATACTCAACAACTTACCAACCCAAACTTTGTCACTTATTATTAAAAAAATTAAATAACACTTTAACAAAATAGTCTTGGTCATCGAAAAAATCTTATAGATTTTTATAAAAAATTATTGGTAGTAAACATCTACAATGTCTTTTTCATTTCTTTTTATTAATTTTGTTAAGAGTTATGATCAATCTCTATCAATACATAATTATCCAAACTCTTGATCGTGGAAGACATCGTCTAGAATTTTAAGGTATGGAAAATTACTTATGGTACAAAGTCTTGGCCACGCATGTAGGACCTCTATTATAGTTGAGCTAGTATGCCTGTGGCCACCATGTAGGACGTGGAATAAAATTAAATGACATTTTTCTATTTAATAAAATTTTTGCAAGAAAGTTTTTATTTGTTTTTACATGCTTTCAAATAAACTTAAATCTATCAATTAAATATGCCTATATGCTTGCTTTTTTGTTACCCTATTACAGAGTTTTTACATGTTTTCATATGGCAACCCATCTGAATTTCCTATATTAATTTATAACACCCTTGATAAATAATTGATAAATTAGGTCTTTAATTTCCACCTAAAATGTATATGTCGAAGGCCGAGTAATATTAACGATAACACCTGAAGACCAGGCTCA